>VWZZ01001175.1:300358-334113 GCA_013399095.1 Psophia crepitans | reverse complement strand
CCCCCCCCCCCCCCCCCCCCCCCCCCCAACATTCCGTATACCTACTTGCTGGTTTACTATGTATTCTTTGAGACTGCTCATCTACATGGTATCAGGCTCTACGTATTCTAACTCCTGGCCTTTATTTCTGTCCCTGTATGTGTTCCTTGTTATCTTTTGATTTAGTACTGGAACCATTTCATCTCCAGGTACAAACATTAATGCCCCTTCCTTCAACTGATACACGTCTTCCTCTATTTTAATTGTGAAACTGCATTCCTAATCTTATTCCTGTTCAAGCTCATCACCTTCATTATGGAGTTGTTTTTTTTTTTCTTCTAATTAGATATGCTTATTCTGTATCTGCTCTTGTCTGTTGTATGCCTATTCATCTGCCTAGGTTCTATTCACCTTGGATGCCTCTGTCCCTTTAGGCTTAATCTGCCTGTTATTACATGAAGTGCTTCGGCTTGAAGTGTCGTCTCAGAGTTATGACATTTACTCCGATCTCCCCCATCTCTCACCTCAATACCTTCTGGAGTTTTGAAAGAAGTCAACTAAACTGAACAGCATATTGGAGATAGTCTCTTCCAACCTTAATGATTCTATGATAGGCAGGCTTGCTAAGAAGTTTCAAACAGTTCAAACATTCAAACAGTTGTAAGCCATCAAAATGAACATGTATCTGTTACTGTTACTATGCTATCTGATCACAGTTCAGTTCTTCCCACTCCCATGCTGTCATTTTGGTTCCCTCCCTGTCTTGTTGATGCTGTATCTCAAATTGTAGCATATATTATGCAGAACAGACACTGTTTATTTACAGACTCACTCCCAGGAGACCCACAGCCTTGATTAAAGACATTACATGACACAGCGATAGAGATAATACTTGCAGTTAAAGTGAAGGTCCTAAACCAGCTTCTTGGAGGGGAAAGATGTATTGCACAGCCAAGTCTTTTGTACTTTTTCTTTCTGCCTCATTAGAGTCAATCCTGCAAGGGTATGAGCTTTCTGCAGCCTATTGGACTCCTGATTGCACCTTTGCAGAACTCTTCACCACAACAGAGGAAGGAGGAGTCTTGTTTTTATTTTTCTTTTCAGATAAACTCGCAAGGTCTGAAAATCATATTCTAAGACACTTGCCATGTTGAAATAGGAGTGATTTTTGTATAAGAAGTGTTAGAATCTTTGTAGCACTGATGAGGGGGAGGGGGTGGAATAATGCTTACCTTTTTTAAAAAAATACTTCAAGAGAATAATTTTTAGATGGCATATGTGCAGAGAGAATTACAGCGTAGTGCAGAGTGGTAGATTACAGTGCATCTCGTTAATCTTTTGCTACTTAACCTCTAGGAATCATTTTGAATTAGAACTGAAAATAAAAAGACAAAAATCTGAAGATATTTTCATCAGATGCTGGAAAGGTCATTTGTGATGTTCTAACTAAACCAGCAAATGCTTTTCAGTGGCAACAAAAGGAAGAACATGTTCCTGCTCAATAGTTTGACAGATTTCATCGCAAGAAGTGACAAGAGTTGAGCCAAAAAACAGGGAGGCACTCATTGTTACTTAGGCAATAACAATGAAGCCACTGTAGCATAGCTAAAAGAGGGAAAGCACTTTAATTTACAATAAATTTGCAACACTGACTTTGTGTCACGTTTTTTCCAACTTGGCGGAGAATATTAGACTCTTTTGATGGAAAAAATCCTCAATACTGTGTTACTTAAATGTTCTTCAGGATAGAATAGTTTTAAGATTTAGTAAGGCTGTTTTGACACTAAGTTGCAGGATTTTTGGTTCGTCCAAATAGGATTTGCATAATCATAGCAACATAAAAATGTAGAAAATATGAAGTCCCACCTTTTATAAATAAGCACATCTGGTGGAAGAGATAAAATATGGCTTAATGTTTCCATTAGCTTATCAACTGCTAGAATGCTGCAATAGCATTACTGACAAAATCCATAGTTTGTTGAATGTTCAAGTCCTAGAGAGTATCTGTTCTCCAGAATATGTACACTTTTCCATTTACATTAAAAACATAAAAGTAATTTTACATACTGTGAACTCAAGTTCAGATTGAATCTGCCTGAAGGATACACTAAGATAAATTAGATAGACTGCTGTTAACCTTATGGACCAGAAGAAACAGTGAATGAAACCAGTTATGGAACAGTGCAGATGACCACAGATAATGTAATGGGAAGAACCTCTGATGTAATTCTATGTATTGTCATTGCCAGAACAGGAAGGCATCTTATAACGCCTCCTCTGCCATATTCCTTCTGCTTTAAAAGGAAGGAAATTGACTTAAGCCATTTACTAGGGAAAAGAAAAAACTTCCGTATTCTATTTAGTTTTATCTGCATTTAATCTAAATGCTATTTATGTTCTTGTATTATGTGCTATCATATATTCTGTCTTGTAAATTGGGAGGTTACCCACCTGCAGTGACTGGGAGGAAAATTCTTCCGTGCATCAAAGTTATTCCAAAAGAGTTGACAGTTCATATTTTCAATTTGGAAACTTTTCCAGAAAGTATGTAATAGAAGTATCTGGCAGAATGTTTTAGTGAAATGTGGTAGATAACTAAGGCTTGGACAACATTTTTTGATTTGAGTCCCACCTCACATTTTTTCTACATTTATTTGTAAAAAGGTTTCCCTCACTTTTTTGGTTGTGTAGGCTTTTGGGGGTTGTTTTTTAGGTGGGGTTGGGTTTTTTTTGGTGTGTGGTTTGGTTTTTTTTGTTTTTTTTTTTCCCCCCAATTTGTAGTCTGTGTAGCTTCTATATGCATAAGCACAAGAAAATCTTTTCGTCTGAAAATATTTCATTTTCAGATGATGTTTATACCAGGGAATTGGTGGTACAAGCAAAATGACATTTATTGCACCCAAGTAAGGCTGCGTTGTATCTTGCAGAAGCTCTGCAAACATGGTGTTTTAAGCATAAATAGCCAGTGTGGCAAATAGTTCCTTTTTTGGAACCAATTTGTTAGGGAACCTTAAGATATGACCAATTATAACTGCAGCTGGTGTATAGTGAAGCTGCTAAATAGATTTCCTATATATATATAAAAAACCAAAACAAACAAACAAACAAAACCAAAACAGCCAACTTTTGTTGTTATTGTTGTTTTTAACCTAAATAAGCAAGTTAAAAATGTAAGTACTTAAATGACATGACTGCCCATTTAACATGACTTTCAGACTCTTTACTTTTCCATAATGAACAGTGTTTTTCTGGACAATCCCCAAGACAAGCAGAGGCATGTGAGAGCTGGATGAAGAACATGAATTCTGTTTCATAGGAGAGATCAGAATGTAAAGTTTTTGCTCCAAATTAGAATGAAATTTGAGTCCAAAATCAGCTCTATAGATAATAAATGAGCATTCTAAGTGATGTAGCTTTAGTAATGCTTCAGGTGGAGAAGCTATACTCACCTGTGCAATCCACACAAATAACTTCTGAATGTTCTAGAATTCCTTTAATGGTTCTGCTCTGCAGAGGAGGTCAGAACCTTCTGCTTTCAGTTTCAACAGATGGTAGGGTATGGCATGATTACTAAGTACTATTGATGATCTCCTTTCAAACCTGCTAAAGCTTGTTTCACATGAAAACATCTGTAAAGTGTTGTTTTGGAATAATCAACCTATCGACATACTGATCTATCATAATATGCTTCTGGACCCATGTGTCCTCCCAAGACGACACGTATTTAGGTTGAGCTGTTTCTTGCTCTACATTCATAACCAGAAAACTCTGAATATAAGCTCAGCCTTTTTCTCCTCAACTTAGGGAAGGACGGGGGCTCTTGTTGGTATTTCATCTGGACTTTGTGCTCACCATGAGTGTAAGCAGACATATTTTTTGCTGCTAGGATGGAAGCACCTGCGTGTTGTTACAATAAGCTCAAAAGCTCTTGCACACTTGTCAGTGTTCAGATGATCCTTGATGTCTCTTCCAACCTTAATGATTCTATGATTCTATGAATAATAGATTGTACTCGTTTCTATTTCTGAACACAGAGTATCTTGTAAAACCGGGAATATTCTTTTCATTAGTTTTATCTTAAAAGTAGTATTATTTATATCACGCTTCCACTTTGGAATTTCTCACTGTGAAATAACATGGTTACCATGTGTTTGGAAACAGTTACTGCAATGCTCTAGGTTGCCGTAGTGCTCCAAATGCTTATGGCTTCATATTGAAAGGCTCACTTTCACATGTTTCTAACTGTTAGTGTTGTGTTTGTTCCTGTATATACTAGGAACTAGCTGTAAAACTCCCAGGAGGCCTGGAGTTGTTAATCCAGATGACTTATCAGCTTGTTCTCTGTGGACTTCAGCACTGGTATTAGTATTCAGGGTTTCCCATCTATTTCTTCCATCATTATCTCAAACAACCTGTCTAATAGTTTAAATGTATGTTTAGGATAATGCCAAACTAAACATGCTGTATAAATATGTGATGTTATTTATGCTTCAATGAATTATTTGCACTCAAGATAATTTGAGTTTTTTGTCAAATACATTTAGCCACTCAATACCAAAATAACATTGCTTTTAACTTCCAGTGGATATCCGTGTTCATGACAATAACGGGCAGTGACTGACTGAACAGCGTTAGAGATGTTCTTTCTCTTAGAAATAACAAGTAAATTGGTACCTCACAGTCTTATGTATTCTACTAAACAAATGTAGCAAGCCAACACAATTTTATAGTTGCTTTGGGCCAGTTAGGTAGCTGATTTGCAGAGAGAAAAGGAAATGAAAGAAAAGATGTAATCTTTCTGCTACTGTTGTTGGCAAATCCTACATACATTTTGGACCTGAAGGATACCTCGGCTGTTTTAAAGGTATGTTTCTCTATGAACCGAGATGTTAGAACGGTGTTTTCTTATTCATTAGACATGCTCTATTTGAATGTTAAGAACTCTACTTTCTTTTGGTAGCAGTGATTTAATTGTATTTTTTTGTTGCTGCTGTTGCTATTAAGAGAGTCAGCATTAGCAGGGTGTAAGCTGTGTTCTGTTCTTTCATGTGCAGTAGTGGCTATTGTGCACATGTCGTGGTTATTACCGTTTGTAACTGAGATCCTGATCTTGTCCATAGATTCTTCCAGTATTTTAGCATTGAAGACCTCTTTTTATAATCTTTTTTTCCTATTTATTTCACCATTTTTCTTGTTCTAGAGCCTTTGCATTTTTGAGGAATAAGAAAGTTTGGATGGCACCATGGATAACAACTTTAAAATTCTGAGCAACAGGTCCAATCAGAGCCGTAGGAATATGTTTGTGAAATTTGCATAGTGGAGGAAAATTACATATTCACGGAGCAGTTACTGAAAAATACCCCGGAGTGATTATGCAGATCCTTGCTCTTTGATTGGCTAATGATAGGTTTCAGGCAATCACAGTAAAGGGAATGGGACATTATGCAGTTATTTCAGAATTAACTTGTGCAAATCAGACATCTATAGTCAATCAGAATGCAAGGAAGTAGATACGTTTTGAGGAAAGAAATAGTAGAATTATTTCAGTAAAGTAACAACACTTGTAATCAGAAGTGATTGATGTGTCTTTTCTGAAACTTAAAAAAAAAAATCTTTCAAGAATGAGAAAGTATAGAGAATATCAGTGTAAATGTTAGGCCAAACTATACGTAAGAGTTTTGGTGATACAGAAAAAGATATGCTATCTTTGCCAGCTCTACCTACGTGGCAACCTTAAGAAGAACAGATTTTAGTTCTGTTGTTAATTCAGAGTGTAAGACATGCACTCAAAGGTTTTGAGGTTACATTTCTTGGTGGGATGTTCTCACATTCAAGAAACCATTTCCCTTTGTCTCTCTGTTTCCTTGCCTGGACCCATTTTGAATTTATTTTTCCTGAGATTGTAACTGGGACAAAAAGTCCAAATAGCAACTTGAGCAGCTAAGCAATATACAATTGTTTTACAGATTAATCTGATATTGACACTTTCATTCACTGACCTTGTGTGGATAAGATGGGGGAAATTGTGTGCCTAACAGCTGCTCCAGAGTAGTTTCAGGTTGCTAAAAACTGTGATTTCATTATCTAGTCTATTGCTAGAAGGAAGGCTGATTTTCTCAAGAATCTTAAGGATAAAAAGTCTGAATAGTAAGTGGATTCTGAGAAACATGTGGCAAATTTGTGTAATTTAAAAGTTAATATCTACACAGGAATTGACTAGAAACTGGGTTTTATTCATATTGTGTTTGTCACATGGAAGGTGATTTAAAAAGGCAAAAGAATGTAATTTGTTATTTCCTTGAAATCTTCACTGGAGGACCGAGGTTGGTTTATCCCCAAACTTTTCTCTCTTGTTTTCTTGTTCAGATTCTTCCTTAATTTCATTAAATAAATACTGAAAATGAAAATACTGCCTGTTCTATGCATACCAAAGCATTTATTTAATTAATCCCCTGTAAGTTTCATCTCGGAAAACAATTTTCCAGCTCTAGGTGCTGGTAAGTTATTTGGACCTAATATCCTTCTAGAGTCTTGTGTGGGATGTTTAGACTCCAGAAATCTGATTCCAGTTTCAAATGTAATGCTAAATTAACTTCTGCTCCTGCTTAGTGTTACAGATAGTCTATGCCCTAATTGTATAAGTAGTTTGAAAGTTCATAGATCTGAAAAGTAAAGCTGTGCTTGTGGTATCATCTTTTGACTAGAATAATTAATTTCTCATATATGGATTTAAGTGAAATAAATTCTGCTTGTTTATACCAAAGTAATGTTCATAAATGTCCAAAGAAAAATTACAGGTAGTGGTTAATTACCTGTAAGCCATTACCCTCACCATACTACAGATGTCTTGCAAGATAAGTATTCTAGATACCTTGAGAATTCAGCACTGAGTTTGTTGGCACAGTATTTCAAGAGAATCAACTCACACCAAGTACAGAATACCAAAGACTCCTTCCAGTACTGCTTTTCACTATCTTATCATTTTGCTGTGAGTCTCACAAAGGGTACTATCTTTGCTAAGCTCCAGGTGCTGAACTCTGTGAATGTAGCATTTGAATGGCAGTTAAAATAATACTAAAAAAGTGAATTTTCATAACTGTTTCTACTATTTCTTGTCTTTTTTTCTTCTCTCGCCCTCGCTCCCTTTCCACCCCATGTCATTATGAGTCCTTTCCCCAAACAACAGAACGGTGCTGTTGGATTTAGTGCTAATGTTCACAGGAGGTTCTAAATCTTCCTATTGCAAAGAGTTGTGGGAAGCAGCATGAGCACTAGGCGCACAGTGCTCTGGGTTTGGAAGGACAAGTTTTTACTGGAGTGTCACTGTGCTACTTTTGGGAAGCTAGCAGCCAAAATGAATTAGCTTCCGGGAGACTGCACAGAAAAGCTGTATGAATTAGTTTATTTTTTCATCAGGTTGTCTTTAGGATTGTGTTGGATTTTTTTGTGTGGTTTTTTTTTGATAGTCCCAGTAAAAGCATACTCTTGTTTCTGGGAAAGATCCAGAGGAGAGAACCCAAAAGACACTTCCAGCTTTTTCTCTCTAGCCTTGTTCCATAAAGAAGAATGTTCTTAGAAAGACTCCACAGCTCCTACAGGTATGTCCCATACTGTTGCTGGGAAGAGTAAGGTCTAAAACTTATCTTCATTTCCAACCCCAGATTGCATCCAGATTAGGTCCAGTTCAGTGGCATACATTGGTGACAGTACTTTTAAATATTCTTTCTCTGTGTCTTTGATGATTTATTCACTTTAAGCCATTTGGAGTACAATGTGTTGTAGATTTAATTGCATTTAGCATATCAGGCTAGCTTGATTGACTTATTTTCTATATTCCTTTCAACATTTTTATTAGCAGATGTCTCCAGTGAATACGTGTTCTGCAGGTAGATTGTTCACCAGGAGGAGAAATGTAGAAAGTAACACAAAGGGCAAATTGTGTTATTGTAGCGCCACAGAAATATAGTTGCAAATAACTTACTTTGAAAGGCTTAAGCGACTGGGATAGCTTAGAGTAAATTGCTATTTTAACAGTGCAAAGGTGGTGGAATCTGCTCCCTAGCACATTACGCTGTAGTACGGCATAGTTCAACTTCCTTTGCAATGAACTCTGCCAGTCATGCTCTGCTGTGAAGGCATTAAACAATGACTGAAACTTAATTACTATTTGACTGACACTCAAATGTCTGTGATTTGTGATGGAAGGTTTTCGTATTTGTAGCCCATCAGTTGTCATCATAAAATATTATTGCACTAATCAGTATTGTGACCAATATTTGGGTAAATAGTACTGCTGTTACTTGCCACAGAATTCCAGTGAGTTGGACTGGTAGTCTGCTTTTTCACCTTGGCTAGCAACTAGGTAATGCCATTGCCCTTGCATATTGAAGGAACTGTCATTCCTCTCTATTTCTGAGTCTTGTCATATATAATATAATTGACTAAAAATTAAAAATTCAGGAATTACATCAGTCGTGGTTTAACCCCAGCTGGCAACTAAGCCCCACACAGCTGCTCGCTCACTCCCCTCTGGTGGGATGGGGGAGAGAATCAGAAGAGTAAAAGTGACAAAATTTGTGTGTTGAGATGAAGACAGTTTGATAGGTAAAGCAAAAGCTGCGTGCACAAGCAAAGCAAACCAAGGAATTCATTCCCCACTCCCCATGGCAGGCAGGGGTTCAGCCATCCCCAGGACAGCAGGGCTCTGTCACATGTAATGGTTACTTGGGAAGACAAACGCCATCACTATAAATGTCTACCTCTTCCTCCTCCATTCCCCAGCTTTATATGCTCAGCATGCTGAGCATGATGTCATATGGTATGGAATATCCCTTTGGACAGCTGGGGTCAGCTGTCCTGGCTGTGTCCCCTTCCACCTTCTTGTACACCCCCAGCTGCTGGCAGGTGGGGTGGGAAGCAGAAGAGACCTTGATGCTGTGTAAGCTCTGCTCAGCAGTAACTAAAATGTCCCTGTATTATCAACGCTGCTTCCAGCACAAATCCAAAACAGAACCCCATACCAGCTACTATGAAGAAAATCAACTCTATCCCAGGCAAAACCAGCACAACATCAAAATTTTGCAAGACAATACTTCTTGTAAAGAACCTTATAGAGAAATCAGTGCTAAATTTTAAAAATATCTTTGCATTACCCAATTTCTTTGACTGCTCGTTCTCTGTATTCATTAATATTCATTAAACCATGGTAAGCCAGTGTGGCAGGTAAAGGCACAAGCCTGGTCTGTAGCAGTGGCAAAGAACTGGAAGAGAAATGGAAATTGTCAATAGTGCCATAAATATTTGCAGTGGCAAATTCAGTTAGTATCAACGGAAAGGAATGTCATTGTTATGGGAATAGCTGAGAGTCATGCACAGCAGGAGAAGGATGAGTTTCTAGAGTAACACTAGGAGTTTTTTTCAGTGTATTTTATGGGAAGTTAGGGATGAAAAAAAATGGTCTGTCCTTGTGAATATCATCTTTGGTTCAGATCACGTCATGTTAGCCAAATTTATGTATCTTCTGCTTACCCTGCCCAGTACAAAATTGTTTGGACTAGAAAGGGTACAAAACTTCATTGGCAATGGATGGGTTAAGAAGCTGGAATAGAGTGAAAGTGTAAGTACCTTTGAAAGGAAAAAAAAGAAAGTTATAGTGTATAATAGGTTTATTAGCAATTTGAGACTTGTTAATAGTACATAGGCTGTACATTCATTCATTTTCTTAATTATTCATACTTACTTTGCTTTTTGAGTACACAAAGCCTTTATTTCAATCAATAGTAAGTAAAGTCCTGTTATTCCTAAAGGAAGTCCTCATGCATTGCAGCTAACGTCCAAGCTTTTAAAAAAAGTTGTCATCGTGCACTTCGAGAGAACATAAAATGCTCAATATTTCTAAGCAGTGAAATGCCAAGGAAAAATGCCAGTTCTACATTTAAAAAAAAAATAAATCAGCTGTCTACAGTGAATACAAGGTTATGGAAAAAAATAATAAAAGAAATACAGATTTACCACCATTCCTCTTGCTTATCTAATAAAGTAACCATTGCAATCGAATGTTGCCTAGTTATTGTCAGGTTCTTCCCCTACAGTCTGAGACAGCTTTAGAAGAAAATCTTCTATGTTTTGTCATTTAAAGCTCCCTTGTATGTGAGTTTCCCTACAACAAAGGCAGGAGAGTAATTTTAATCAAATGTGCAATATTAGATGCGAACTGCAGCTCATAATAAAGCTTGAGGAAAACCCCCACAGTTTACCACATGGTTTTTAGATGCTAAATGTGCATTTTAATGTGAAAGGGAAGAGCAGAGAGCTCTCCTGTTCTTAAGCGACACTAAACCCAGGGGCTCCAGTACGCCGCAGCTGAACGCCTTGTAGAATGCAACGCAAAGAGCTGCAGATTAACTGTATTTAGATGTACTGGTTTGATGTAACATCAGCTTGCTTGAATTAATGCCCTGTGACAAGCCCTCCCTTGCAAACCTTTAGAAGAAAACTGTTTCTTTGTCTACAGTTTTAAGCTTGGCTACAGCCTCTGATAGATCCTGCATTCTTTCTCACATACTGGTTTTTGGACAAAGTCGAATCATCATCTATGAAGGACTAACTACCCAAAGGGTACAAACCCATTTGATAGTGGTTTATTCAGCTTTGACACTTCGCAGTGTGATCCTTACTGCCTTTTGTAAAACAAGCAGGCAAGGGAGAGGCTCCAGAGACTTTCTTCTATTCATTTCTGTAATAGTTTTCTTGCCACGGGAGGCTTAAGAAGATTTGTACTGCCTGCTTTCTTTTCATTAGCAGTGAGTACAATGCTGTTGGGTAAGTTAATGTGTGAGACTATAAAAGGGAAGGCACAGGAATTTGAGAAAAGGTGTAGTTTGTCATTAATCCATTTTTAATGTTATTTTTCTTGATGTATTCTGTATGGGGTGCAGAGAAAAATAAAGTAACGTCTAACAGTTGAGATATTTTCAGTTGCTTTCAGCCAGACAGCGAATTAGAATCTAGCTGTAGCCTTGTTTCTTGAATGCAATACTATGCTTCACTGGTTTTTGGCAGCAGTGTGTTAAAATTCTTGTTATTGGACTGACAAAGAAACCTGATTGAATTTTCAACACAATCATAGTTCCTGTCATGAAATGATATTAAATGATTTCTTTGTATTTCTGTATGCAATAAAATGCATCAGTCTTTGACCATATTGCACTAACCTTCTATACCTAAATTACCATTAAGTGATTTATTTTGTCTTTCATTCTGAATGTTTACTTGAATGAAAACTGAGCATGGTTGTTGAGAAAACCCCCAAGTTTGGCAAATGGATTTATAGTTTCCTTAGTGCAATAGCTGTTTGCATCAGATTTAAATGTGACTCTGTGTAGAAGACTTCAGTAGTGAGTTTTGTGTGTTGTGACAGTTACTGTGTAAATCTGCGCTGTCTCTACACAGGATAGCCATCTAAGAAAATTAATACCATATCATCATTATTATTGTCATTTTCACAAGATCTCTGGGCTCATAAAATTTGCTATGAGCAATGCAGATTAGATAATAAATATAGATTAGCCATAAGGAATAGTCCTCTTAAGAAGGCAAGTAACACAGCTTAAAATTTGTATCTGATGGACTGGTGGATGAGAACTTATGCAGGACATATATAAGTTAAGAAGAATGAACCTGATGGTAAATGTTAGTAGTTACTAAAGGATTACTGGATGCTACATCTCTGAACTTTTTAATCATGGTGGTCATCAGCAGCAAATTTAATCTTTAATGTTTTTGTTGTCTGGTGTATTATGCACATTTGTTGTCTTTTTCTTTGTCCCCCAACACAGAACCTTCTCTCCTGGGATATAAGAAATACAATAATGACTTAGGAAAAATGCTGGTAACTCAGCTGAAACAATTCTGTAGGATTTTTTTTATTTAGTTGTTGTTTTTTTTTAAGAGAGTAAGCACAACAACTGTACTCTGCCTGGTAGAACAGTATTTCAAGATTTATAAAGCAATTCTTAGTGAAATATATATATATAGATAGTGTGGGGGTTTTTTAAATGGCAAGTTTGTTGGTTTTTTTTCCCCAGACAGTTACTAGTATACTATCTGACATTTTGAAATATTCAAGCAGAGGTAACTGTTGATAGATGTAACTCAGCACTATTTCATATTTATAGAAATCACATTACCTCCAGCCACACTTGTCAGCAACTCTGCTCTTTTGATTCCCAGTTGCCCAAGAACTGTAGCTTGAAGCATTGTCACTATGTGATATCATTAATCAAGAAGCCAATTATACCTTGTATTATTTTTATTTGCATGCACATTGCGACAAATTATTAGTTGCAGTTATTCAGCGCTCAGAAAACTATAGTTACTGCTTGATCATTTACTTGTATTCTATTTGTGTCATTTTAATAAGGCAGAGACGTGATTCACTGGAAGCTTGCATAGATCATAGCCTAAAAATGGCCCTTACGCATAAGAAGTTGCACAGGAAAGCAGAGCTTATTTCTTAGAGAAGCATTTAGCTCTCAGAGGGAATTTATTATAGTTTTGTAAGATGCAGTACTTCATTTTTTTTATCCAGGAGGTATGCCTTTTCCCATAGATGGCCTTACTGACGTTTTAGTTTTGTTAGCTACAATAGCTCAGTAATGATTTGGGAAAGAGAGCTTCTTGCCAAATCTGAGAGTCTGCTCAGTCGCGATGCAGGGGCAATTACAGTTTGCTGACCAAATTCTTTCAGATAACTCCAAGATCTTGTTCCCTGGTGTAATAATCAGAACATCTCAGGATAGAGAACAGTATACAAGCAACATATGAACAAACCTACATACAAGCAACACATGAACACATTTTTAGAAATATAACACGATTAATCTGTTGCCCTCCTTATGAAATATGCATTAAGGATATCACAACTATTGACTCTTTTTCTACTTCCTTGCATTCTGTGCGTTGATCTATCTTCATTAAAAGTTTTATCCTATGGTAAGCATGGCATAAAGTTCTTGCATCACTGAAGTCAGTATCACCTTTTAGCACCTAAATAGAGGTCAATTTATCACTGTATTATCTTTATGCAATGCTCCAACTACAGTGTGGAAGGCAGAGGAAGAAAAGAGAAATGCTACAGTGATCCAAGCTTGGAATTTTGGAGCCATACCTTGTAGAAGTCAGCAGTGACATAGAAGTGTTTATACTCAGAAAGAATTCAGCATAATTCTGATTCACTCTACCTTCCAAATGTTTTGGACAGCATTTAACTTAAAAAATGCAGTGAAGTAACTTGAGAATGCCATTTGTAAGGTAATAAATATCACAGGTGTATTTCTGCTGCTGCAAGCAATTACGTCGACTTTTCTTTTTTCCTTTTAAAGGTCCTTGTTACATACAGGTTTTCGTAAGACATTTAATAATTATAGAAAAAAAAATCTTTTATATAGCCTTTGAGCAGAATATAACCTGTAATATTTTTTGTAGAGACTATTTTAAACTGTCTCCAAGGACTCTGATCAGCACTCTTTATTCACTGAAACTCCCATTGAGTTCAATAGGCGTTTTCATGATTAAAAGAACCAGTAAGGAATGTTGAACAGAGTTAGCTCATTCAGATGCAAGCAAATCTTTCAGTCTATATTTTCACAGGGGAATTAACAATCTAGTTATTACACACTGAAGTAGCCTAAGCTCTCATGTGCTATCTGGGTGCCAAAAAGATGGCATCTACTATTTTAGACCTATTTGTTATTTTGACAGTGTGGCTCCAGGCTCCATTGCACTGGATAAACCCTTAATTTTACATAACAAATAATGAAATATTGCTGCTTCACTGCCTCTCTTCAAATGATTAAAAGAGATTAACTTTGCTTAACATCACTCTGAATTAATTCCTGATGCTATACCTGCTATTGAATCCTACTGTCGATTTTTGAAATATCTGCATGGGATTTTTCTGCTTCCTATAACACAGTCCTCATTATGGCACAACAAACTAAGAGCTAGTCATCTTGTCAGAGGATATGACACCTTTCAAGGGAAAGAATGATCAAGAAATTGGCAAGTAGCTTGGGAAAGGGTTTCTAATTTTCCTTGTGTTAATCAGGTGATTTCCAAGGGGACATGGCATCTGGAGGGGGCAGTTAGAGGCCCAAAGAGACTCCCAGAAAGGGAATGAGGAAATCTGCATGTACCACAGTATATCTCAAGAGAGAAGACTGAAGAGTTTTGAATAAGGACAGAGAAGTATGGGAGGTTGAAGGAGACTTTGTGAGTTGGGAAGCTTGCCTGAATCCTGGCAGACCTTGAAGATGGGTTGTGGACTTCACTAATAAAAAGGAAGAGTGTGTAAGATTGTAGCCCAAAGGAGGAGATGACGTATGAGAGAGGCTTTCCAGAGATATTAAATGGGTTTCCCAGAGGTAAAAGCTGACTCAAAAGGAGCTGGAGTGCAGCTAAGAATCCAAATACACTGGGGAAGAAAGAGTTAGGGCCCGCTTTATAAAATCCCCAAGAAGATGTTTGTACCGTGATTTGAAAATTCCTTGGTAAGCCATAGCATCACCTGGATGCACAGAAGGTATCTGCAGGATCATCTGTGCCATTAGGGAATATTACAGGGTAGAAGGATGCAGACGGATACCAGTTCTTTCTGCCCTCCAGGCTAACCAGAAGTGAGCCATCTTTAGTCTGAAAATGAGGTGCTTGTGTTAGCATGTGCTGTCACCAACTGATTCTTTTTGTGTCATGCCATGACAAATTGGTTAGACAGACTCTGGACTGGAGCTCTTTAGATACCAAACAGACTGGAGGAAAAGCAACGGGGTAGACTTTCCCTATATTATCCAGAACATCCCCAGAGCACACCCTCTTGCAGTGTGATGTTTCTTTGGAACAACTGCAGACAAAACTGCCTAGATTTCTGAAGTATGCAAGAGAAACATAGTCTATTAGTGCTTTCAAAGGAAGTTGAAAGTTGTTGGAAGTTGTTTATGTAGATGAGATATTATGAGGAAAAAAAGTGCGATTTTTGATTTTCTATCAACACATCTATTGTAGGATGAAATCTTATTTGCCGTTTATTAAAGAGGTTTACAATTAAAACAGGGACTTTAAATTTTCAGCTACAACATGAGCACACTCAGATCTCGAACTTCTATCAAGAACTGTCTACCCATCTCTTGGATACTCTTGCAAGAGCTGCCTTCCTTGGCTTGCATAAATCAATTAGGGAGTTGTCTTGTAAGGAAGAGAAGATGATAAATCGTGATCAGATGATTGCTCTGTTAATAAGGAAATGATGCGGATGTCTGAAAGGTAGGTAGGTAGGATGCTGAGATGGAGTGCTAATTAAGGGTACAATTTATTTGTGTTGTTCAAACCCAAAATTTGCTAGATTTAGAAATCTTGAAAAACAAGAGTTTTTAATGAATGTGATATGATTTGTTTTTCATTGCTCTTGGAGTTATCAAATATACAAATGGAATTTGGTTTATAAAGAGAAGCTTCATTGATGAATAAGTTTTCCATACCATATGAGAGAGATGTAGTAGAAACCTCTGTAATTAAAAGCATTATGTCTCTGATGCTTGTTGAGTTGTACAGTATGGTACATGTTTTAATTTACCTCGAGGCATTTTGCCTGTTGTGAGGAGAAGAGAATGCTGCAAAAAGTGAAGTACAGCATATTGTTGGGATGCTACCTTCATCTTTGAGAAGTTCTTTGTACAATTCCTTTTTATGTAACTTTAGCTCTTCACAATAATGGCATAGTCATCGCTTGATCTGCACTGAGGCTTCTGTTTCAGAGCTCCTCCTGACCCTCCTAGCAGCAGTTGAAGACAAAGAATTCTTATTACTTTTATGAACAGACCTATGCTTTCCAGGGTTTATTTTGGAGTCCAGCTGGATACTACTATTTCTACCTATGTTCTGCTTGTCTCTTTCTGCTTCTCTACCCTTCTTTCTTGATGATTCCTCAAACATTTATTCTCCAGCCAGTTGCTTCCATCTTCTTTTCCTTCCTTTAGAGCTGCGTGTAAGAGCAGTTGCTGTTGCATATTCTCCTCCGGTACTGCCATGTGCTGTGGGTAGCATAAGTAACTTACAGACATAGTTTGTAGACTTAACATTTGAGATCAGGCTCTACTCATATTTGCTTTACCACATGACAGAAACAGTGCAAATAAAAATGGGAATGAAATGAATTAATGTGTGGTTCAAAAAAAAGGAAATGCTAACCTGCACCAAAATCAAAGCTGGGATGCCTCTCTCTCATGAGCCTGAATCCTTTAAATGAGATAAAAGATGATGTGTGTGTGTGTATATATCTCTTATAAAGAATATATATAACTCTTACATTTTAGAGACATATAAACAAGAACTGGCTAAGAGTAACTGTTCTCATATGGAGAAAGTTCCATAGAGAACTTTTCTTTGTAGAAAACCAATACAGTTCGGTCTGACTGGTCTTGATAGCTGGTTTCATGGGAACAGTTGAGAACTTTAATTCAAAGCAGTATTATGTCGAGTTGCATTACAGCTCTTGCTGCACTCCCAGATCAACAGACACTTCTCCCACAGGCTTACTGGAAAGATTTTAGCAAAGTGTTTATCTGTGATAAGTCTTTATTGCTCCTGATATGGGAGGTCTTTGGTGACCACCCAGAGAATCTGTACCTGTCATTTGTCCTATTCAAGCGTCTTTTACAACTGCACTGTTGAACTCAGCAGATTTATATTGTTCAGGCTTGATAAGTGGTTCATTGATCAGTTTTTCTTCTATGAAGAGAGAATGCAGTAGAATGGTATACTCCAGGCTACTTTTACTTATGCTGGCTGAGACTAATGCAACATAATGCACCTATATTTGTGTGAGGTTTCCACAGGCTAGCTCCCTGAAGGGGTACATTTTATGGACCGTTTGGCATGCTCTGTATATCTGTTCATACTAGAACTGATACTTTTTTTTAATCAAAATCCATCTTTCATGTCATTATGTAGAGTTTTATTTTATGGTTTTTATAAAGCAGAGAACTGGAATGGTGTCCATTAACACAAAAGTCACTTCAGTCTGCCTGCGATTAGACTGACTTGGTTCAGCACCTCTTAGATGAAACAGCTGTATAAATCTTTAACCTCTGTAGAAGTACCCTTTAAATCAATAAGAATAAATGAAAAAGGATTAATATGCTGGAGTCACTTGAGAATGCTTCTGTTCATGAGCTTGGCAAGTGTCTATGACCAGTCTAGCAGTTAACAAACGTCTGTGGCAATTAATGTCTTTAATATACATTTACTTGGTTTTGACTAGTCTCTCTTCATTGACTTTTCAACACAGAAAAAAAAAATAAAAATGTTTCACCTGCTCCATGAGGTCACACAAATTTGTTGTATTATGGTGGGTTGGCCTTTTAAAAGCCATGTAGCTGTACCTGATCTGAATAAACATGTTAGGTCTATGATGGGGCATATGATCAAAATTGCTAGCATTCCTATGGATTATTTAGTTACAGCTGAGCTTTAGTAAATGATGATGTGCCTGTTCTTACCCAAACTGTATACTAAAATTTAGCATCCCAAATAACATTCGTAAGTTCGGACAAGGGTGAACGAGGATTTTTTTTGTATCTGCCACCTTAAGCACCCATGTTCCCATACAGCAAAATAGGTAGGTAAAAGTTGGATATAGATTCCAGACCAAAGAATTGAATCTTCTTACAATTTACTTCTTGGCTTTAAAGAATGGCCTGTGCTGGGAAAGAATCACTTGGTTTCTCTCAAAGTATTTTACTGTCCAAGATCCTTGGGGCTACAGAGAAGAGAGATGATATGTTGAAGGGAATGCTGTTACTTTCTCACATTTCTGAGATTGATAAAGCTCAAAAATACCTTGCAGCTGTAACAAAGAAGAACAGAAGAAATTCTTTGCATGTTCTCATATTTTTTCTAAGTTTTACTTTGAAGAACAAAACAGTCCTCTGAAAAAGAAAATATGAGAACTTTCCTGGCTGGGAGAAGAGGAGGGTGACCTTTTTAGACAAGCAAGTAGTAGCTCACTGGGGGTGGGAATGGCTGCTGGAGAACAGGCTTCAAAGAAAACTAAGACAGTAGCTAGCTTGCCATCAGAACAGGTTTCTGACACTATTACCATTCTTGAATGAGTCTGGTTTTGTTAGCTGTTAGGTTTATTAATTAACATTGATTTATTCTTTAATCAAACTATTTTCTTCTTGGTATACCAGAAGTACTTTTACTAAATAGAGATCTTGTTGTTATAGTCTCCTAGCAACAGAAATTTTTCTTAAGCTGACATTTGCTCTCTCAAGGGTTCTGTGTCCTAACTACTTTGAGTAGCCTTAATTTTCCACAGAGTTTCTAAAATCTAATCATCTCATCTTTTGTTAGTTTGATTTTTCTAACAAAGGCATCTGATTAAGTTTTCCTGAGCATTGGATAGAGTATCATCCCAAATGTGAGTATTTCAGATCATGGCACACAAAAAAACCAACACCCAACCCTCAACGCATTTTGCCTACATCCGGTATGTGATATGTTACTAAGATACATTTTTTTCTCAAGCATCCTCAGAATCAGTGATGTTGAAGAGAACTTCTGTAGTTATTCTTTTAACTAACAGAGCCTCTGCAGTTACGGTTAGTCACAGCCATTGATCGTTGTTAACAAAATTTGTAGCAGATAGTCTCACTGCCTGACATTTGGAAGTAGCAATGGAAGGAAAGTTAAAATGCCTGTTTGCAAACTTCTGAATAATTTCTGTCTTCATAAGGGTGCTCTGTTTCACATCTAAATAGACAAATTCAGAGGGAAAATTTGGGAGCAGAAAAGTCACAAAGTCTTTGTTTATGCAAAACCAATGCATATCAGTGGAGAATGGCAACAGTTACTCATCCATATCAGAAATTGGGAGACCTCTGGATATATCGCATCAAATGGTTCACTGCATACTCTGGAGACTCATTGCCAGCTTTATTGCTCTGAGACCAGCTCCACATACCTGCCTGGGATTACAGGCAGGCCTGAAAGTGTTGGCAGCATCATCAACGTGTATGCAGCATGTACTCCTACAGTATATGCGACAGAGTTGTCCTACACCCTAAGGTCCTAGTCACGTGTGCTGTGGTCATGTCCAAGATGGACTGTCATGCAGTAGGCAGATTGCAGTGTCAGTTTTTCAAGGCTACCTGATGTTTGAAAATTCTGGACAAATGTGTATTTTCAAAGTATTCTAGGATCACTATTTGAGGAAGAAAAGAGCTTGAGTACAGGAAAATTTAGATGCATGCTAGCCCTTGGAGAAAACATCCTCGTGTTGATCTCTGAGTTCACCTCAATTCATTGTGATCAATACAGCCATTAAATAGATGAACTGGTACTTAGGTTGCTTGTTTCTGTCTGGCCTCTAATGGTCTTTATGCAGTCATAAACCTTCAATTATTTCTACAAGATTTCTGTTGTGCTTACCTCTGGAACTGCCTGTGTGTTACCGAGGTGTATGTACTCCCAAAGTGCAGATCTGTTAGTCCCTGTCTATCACTTCGTACACATATAAACAAGAATTTAATGTGGTACTGGATACAGTAGGATTGCACATTTGCAAATAGGTCCATAGATTTTCATACCTTTTTATTACCACGGTCTAGACAGGAATAATTTTTCCCCCATCCCTTGTTAAATTTCTAGTTCCCCAATAAGCAACAAATGATTCAGTTCCTGATTCTTGACAATTTTATTAGGAAACAGTTGCTGACAGTAAATTATGGGTTTCCCCCCCTTGGATTTATACAAACTGTACATGTATTTTCAAGAAAATGTGTGGATCTAATGCATGGGTTAATATGACAGTATTGGGTTTTTTCTAGACATTCTACCTGCTTGATCTCTGGTTTGTCCTTATCTTTTATCCATACAGTCTACTGCTGCCCTGGGATTCTGACACCACTTTGGGACTGACTAGTCTGGGTTGTAAACCATGCAGCTCAGTTTATTGTATTCCAAGACATACTGTAATCACAGTAACAGTCTGTCTCTTAGTTATATATATGCATAAATACCAGTTCTTTATATATGAAAATACATGGTATTCTGTATGTCATAGGGTTGTGGTAATGCTTTGTGGCTTTCTGAATCAAAATGTTTTGAAGTAAATTGGGAGCCATCTATCTGTGCAGATGGGAACTTGGGAGTGCGCTGGTTTTGGGAGACTTGGCAGTTACTGGCTTGGAAAGACTCCTCAGAAGCCTTGTACTGGGTTACTATGGAAGCATGAAAAGGAATAAGTAATTCTATAAGAAGCTAGATGGATTTCCAGTACTAAAGTTGTACATGATTTTGATGCCCTTTTTTTTATGGAACAACTTTATTTTAACAAGTTGGGAGTTTACTGATTGTAAGAGATGGAAAGGGCAACATTTGCTGCCACAGCAAGATCCAGAGTCTTCCCAGTTCTGAGAGTGATGAGCCCAACACGTTAGCCCAAGAGCATTTTGTCTGTGTTTGCAGGTGGTGTAAAAAAAGCTAGCAACAAAGCCAGTGGTCTTGAATGTCCAAGCTCCTCAGCAGAAGAAAGCCACAGTGTTCTTATGGCTTGAAACCTTCCTGATTTTTTTTGGATACAGACACTGCTGTTAAAGCTCATTGAGGCAGGTGTCAGGGATGATCTGACAGACTGGTGGGCACTGTGTGCATAGAGAATCTGCTATGTATGCTCTCCAACAGTGTGAGGACGTATTTAAATCTCTGTTTAAGGGGGAACAAACAAGCAAACATATCCTTAGCATAAACAGTTTAGATAGCTTTTGTCCTATTCTGCTTTCAGGTCAAATAGATTCCCGTTCATTTTCAAAATTGAAGGTTTTTCTAAACCCTCAAAAACCATTTGTGTGACTATTTTGTGCCAGCATAAGTCTTGATGAAAAATAATAACATCACTTTATACTGAGAGATCTGCTGTCATTTATGGTGCTTTATGCTGTCGATGACTTCAGTGGTCTTTCATCTAGTAGATTAGATCTAGGAATGACTGTCTACTCAAGTTTAAAAAAATAGGCAGAAAAAAAATCAAGCTTGTAACACAAACAAGTCTTTAGTAATGTGTCAAATAGATCCATAGGTGAACTCAATTGCACTGAAATGATGGAATAAGTAAATATCTGTAATATCTTTTTTGAATATCGGTCAGCACCAAAATGGAGATTATTAAAACAGATGGCAGAACAGGAGACTGTGATTGAAGATGATCTGCATCATAGGTACTTGCTGTATCTTGATTTTTCTGAAGTCTTTAACTCCAATCTGTCATCACTAATATACATATTACATTGTATTTTGAGGAGTAGTTCTTCAACATAAAGTCATATGAAACATACCAATACCATTAGACTAGTGTGTTAGGGCAGGTGAAAAAATTTTGAGCTCCCACAAAACATTTTCAGTTACATTACTTGCAAGACACATGAATCTCCTTGTCTTCTGCCATTCACAGGGATCAGCATATGGCTTCCTTCAGTCATTCTCCAGATGCTCCTAATGTTTTGAATTTATTAAATCCTCATCACTGGGGCTGATAGGTTTCTTTTTCTTTTTTTTTTTTTTTTGCATTAATTACAGAGAATCTAGTCAATTACAAATCTGAGCATTTTCATATGGAAAAATGATCTTTACATTATAAAGAATTAAGGTGTATACCTACAAAAGCATGAGAAAAAACACGAATGGTTTAGGAAAAAAATGTTACCTAAGTATTACGACTTGTATTTAAATGCTTATTGTTCAATTTTGCTATAGAAAATAAATTAGATATTAGTTTCTGATCCAGATATGGTTTTTTTCTGTCTTTTTAAAGGTATACTGTAAATCTTGAATTATCCTAAGACTAGGAATTCACAAAGGACTCTCATACTATCATCTATGTGAACAATAATAATGTACTCTGAGGAGAACTACTATTATGTCCTTGCAAAGATTTTTAAATGAATTTATTAAAATTAAAAATTAATTTATTGAAAATATTTCTCTTGGAAACCAACCCCTGACAAACTTATCTGATGAAATCACCCATCAGGTCCTGAAATATATGGTTATCTCTTTGTGCCTGACTTCAGTTTCTGCCATGATACCTTATTTCCTTTTGAAGCCATAGAAAGAAAGAAAAACCTGAAAACTGTTCGACATTTTTTTGAGAATCCTAATATTTTTCTATTATGATACAATTTTAAAATATTTTTCTGTATCTTCATTTTCCATTCATAGTGACAACACATTGTAGCAGTTTAGGTGTTATTTTAACCAGAAGTATTTTCCTATTTTTCAGTTCCAAACGGAACACTTTTCTTTATATACCTTATACGTTATTTACCTCAGAAACTAGCTGTGAGAAGGTGCTGTCATCTGAACCTGCCTTTAACAGTCATGGGATTCAGTCAAATACCCACAATTAGCAACTGACTTTCTTTTTAAGTACTTGCCCTAATTACTATTTACAGTTAATATAGATTACAGATTATAGTGAACTCTTAGATCACTATTTAATTATTGTTGATCTTTGTAATGATGATGGATGATATGATAAAGTGATTTAAGTCAAGGCATTTTACTACTACCGATAATAACCAGAATCATAATTTCAGATAGTTTAAACAAACATTCTTAAAAGTTTCAAATAGTATTTGTGATGTTGCTTTTTATATTAAAGGTGATTATAATTAATTTTGCTTTATGTATTTAGAAGTACTGCTTCTAAGTACTGATAAAAATCACAAATGCCCCTCTTCCAATATTTAAAAATCAAGCTTCTGATCCAGCAAAGCCATACATTGAACAGTAACTATTACTTGTGTGAGTAATCCCACTCATTTCAACAGGCAGTTTCTCATAAATAAGCATATACATTTATAATCCCTTATATAAGGCATGTATATGGCATATGGGGTAAAGTAATATTTGAATCACTCTCAATGATAACTCTCCTAATGTTAATCATAAGACATTATTTGGAATTTTTTAACGCATCATCAATATTGTATCTGTACGTAAAGCATTAAAAACAGTATTACTGTTTGGTTTCTGAATTATGTAGGGGCTCACATGCCATAAATCTGAATTTTGATAAATTGTTTTACTTAGATTGGTGGATTTTTACTTTGGATTGGGGGGTAGTTAATCAATTTAGTAAGGCAGAATGTGGTATTGGTTTATACTCTTCATAGTGTGCTTGAAAGGCGTATTTTTATTCCTGAAGAAGTAAATTCTCACCCAAACACCAAAGAGTGTGACTGGTTTTGATTGATCCAGGCTTGGCACAGTCAGGAAAGTGGTAAAATGTCTTATGAAATATATTTTCTTCATTGCAGAGTTGTTGGCTGCATTCTGTGGTGCAAACTATAAAACTGTGGAAAGCAGTGCAATGCTTTATTCATTGAGGACATGACATTATCAGATGCTGTTGATGAAAAGTAGCAGCCCTGATATCTTTCTTTTCACAATGCTGTAATTGATTATCAACTTGTCAAAGCTTGGGTAAGAGTGCTCTGAATAACTAAAATATCACTTTCTTCTGAATAAAATATTTAAAAATTGAAATCCCTTTTTTTTTTGTAGCTGCAATAAGGACACCCAGACCTAGAACAGCTATGGTTTTTTGTTGGTTTTGGTTTTTTTTTCTTTGAATCAGGATGACTGATTCTTGTGTCACTTTTTGAGTCTATCTGCTGATGTGGCCCTTTATATTAAGATTATGCCTTTCAGCTTGTAGAGATTATGCTATTACTCTCTTCAAGAAAAAAATGTAATAAACTGTAACGCTTAAAAATACAAAGGAACAGTCATAATTAAAGTTATGGAAGCTTAGGAAAATCCTCCAAGAAAAGAAATGGAGAGGGAGGATGTTGTATTTTTTTTCCCTTTGAAATCTGTAGTTTCTTATCTTGACTAGAAGAGCTCTGTTCAAACTTATATGAAAAATGCTGTGCCATCAAATCTTCAGTTTCTCTGGAACATGACATCGAGTGTGGACATTTCCCTGTATCTTTTTATGAATGCTCGTTGAGTCATGTCCTCTACTATAAAAGTATCATAGTATTTCATAGTGAAAATCATATTGGTAAAAATGTGATATCACTGTGTTTGTACAGTTCTTGTACCTCTGAATTTCATTTCTTTAAAACTTCATTCACATAAAACTTCATGTCAGCTTTATGAAACTAATCATCATTTGTAGAAGAAAAATTTCATGGAAAAAATGCCTTATGCTTCCATATTTTTATTTCATATTTGAAATATGTGGTTAATATTTCTATTGTTATTAATGGTAAGTATATATTTTGTCAATGAAATAGAAGTATTCATTTTATTCTTGTGATAACATAAAAAACTTAAATAGCTTTTCAATTTTGAAAGCATATGATTTGTTTTAATTTGTTGCCTTGAATTTTGTATTCTGCTGGTTAAGCAACAGACCTACAATTATCTGACAGAGGCTGCCTTCTTGACATTTTCCAGCTTATTTTTTATCCTCAAGTACAGCTGTGTATTTTGCGTGAGCTTTAGATAATCATGTAAACTAGTTGCATCTCTGAAGTATTTTTATTTCAAATTCAAATGCATTGAGTTGCGTAGATGAGCTTAAAATAGTTTTTGCAAATCTTCTCATCTAATGTCTATCTTCATCTGATTTAAATTGTTCTTGAATCTCTTTCCCTCACCTTCCCTATCAAGGCAAAATCTATTTAAATTTAAATACACAAAAATATGTGTGCCACTTAAAATATATCTACAGAAATTTAAGGATTGACATGGTGTATGATGTTTAATCCATACTTTGTTTTCTTCCTTTTACCATATGTACTGCGTCCTCACTCCCACGTTACATTCAGCTTTAGGTGGAAATATTTTGAACAGTTCTGCTAGAGTAAAGCAACGGGACTCTTTCAAACAGTTAATTATTTGTACAGTGTTGAAAGGTTTGTTGTCCTTAGTTGTTAGAGATTTTGGTACAATTTTCTCTGAAAACACCAAGTGCACTCTAGAATGACTTACAGTCCTTCCTAAGTGTTAATGTTAACCACTAGTGAATAACCCTTTTTCTTAAGATCCTGGTGAATAGCAAAACTGCTCTGAGTTTTCTTATAGGAGCAAAATACAGATTTACTGTACTGTCAGGTACAATAAACGCTAGCTGTAGATCATACTTTATTCAGCTCAGGCCAAAGAATTTGACATATAATGTAGTGCCATAGGTTGTGCATGCATAGAACATTTTACAGACAAGTATTTGTCTCTCTCCTTCGGCTGTCAGCCCAGATACATCATCATACATCATTATCACTTCTAGCAATGACACTGGAACATCTTGAGCAGTGGTATACTTCTGTGCACATATAAATATAATATATGATAGTTACTTCCCTATGGAGTGTTCCAAAAACATGGACACCTCATTTAAGGATTAAAATAGCTTACTTCCTTTTTATATCATAAATAAACCAAATTGTGTTGGTGCTTAACTTCTTCAACTCATGTATTCTCCCTGTTGTGAGAGAACAAAATTGTCCTCATAGTGCACTGACAGATAAAGTTATCATTTGCATGCAAATATCCTTTGGAAAAGGTTGTGCTAAGTTAGCAATGGGGGACACATATACCCAAAGAATTTAAGTTCTCAGATTAGATCAATTTCATATCTCATAAGATGAGGAAAAAAAAATTCTAAATTGCACACTTCTTTTTCTAAAAGAGTACCAGGCACCAAAAGCCAGGTCTTGGAAATTATTCTGATGCCTAAATAACTGCCGTTGGGTTAGGAAGGACACCTAACTGCTTTGACAGGTACAGAAAAGGAGCTGCCTTTCAGTTGTGTTAGGCATCTAACTTAGGTCCTTTTGTTAATTATGCAAAATGTTTATCTGCATTTCAGAGCACCTATTAAAATGCATTTTAAGAATTTCGCTTTCAGTGTCTCAGTATGAGACTCCTGTCTGACCTGCAAATGTGTCTGAAAATCTGGTCCCTGTTACAGTCATTGAACTGTCAGGAAAATTGCATTCCATTTGCTGCAGACTGTAAGTGTACTCCAGCGTACTCCAAGTGTAATGTTCTCTGCACTTGAACTGTCTTTGTGCATATGGAAGTTTCAGTGAATTGTATGATTTTGAAATGCTCAGTGCTACGTGTGGGTGCTGCAGGAGAAGGACTTTTGTAGAGCATGTAAAGCAGTCGCTAGATGTCAACTATTCAGTATTCATCTCTTAATAGTTTAAAGTTGCTGCAGATAGAGGGAGGGGTTCAATTTGGTTTAGAGATAATATGGGTGCTTGTCCAATGTATACCAAAATTAAAACCATCAAATTAATTTCCTATAAAATACTGAGACAGAGCAGTAGCTAAATAGCAAAGGCTTCACAATGGTTATAGCCTGTCCAACAGACTACTGTGATAGTAATTGTCACCGGTTACACAATTATGTGTAAAAATGTAATCATACAAAATGCATGTAGGTTGTTGCTGTTCAGATTGTGATAAACAGCTGTAATCTTAAGTCCTAGCTTTTTCCATGACTGAATAATGCTTAAGTTGACAAACTGTAAACATTTTTGAAACCAGAAACTATGTAATTTGCAGTAAAAAGATATGATTATTTTTCTATATTACCCTTTATTATCCATATAAAATTTCCTGAGGACTAAAAGATCAGCTGAACAGGAGAGAATGAAGAGAGAAGTGTGTCTTATTGATGTGAAAATGTATTTCCTTAGGTCTTTTCTTTTTCCGTGTGTTTGTTCAGTCAAAGAATAAAGATTAGAACCAGCAAATTAGCTTTGCAAGTGTATTTGGAAATAGAAGAGACGGTAAAGAAGAAATATTTGACTTTTAAGATAGTATAGAAATTAGATGTATTTTATATCATAATATGTAAGTATAGTAAATCTTAAAATACAATTTATTAAAAATCTCATTTCTCAGGGATTTTGGAAAACCTTTCATTGACCTTCTGAAAACTCAGAAGGATGAAATTTTTTCTATGCTATGAGCAAAGTAAGGTTGGATGTTCACATCTGCATTAAATAATGTAAAGTAATTGTGCAGGCATAGTAAAATATAGGTCAATTATTTCAATTTTTCTTCTTAAAATTATTTTTCTGATGTTGTAGTGCTCAGAGTGACAATCAGATATGAATCCCGTTCTTCATCTGTTGATATTCCTGGGGAACAATATGCAACCGCTTTCCCAAAAAAGGGGAAAAAACCCTTTACAGAACTAAATGAGGTGAAAAGCACCAGAACACATAATAAACTGAAGATGTAGATATTTTGCTTGTTTTGATCACTGAAAATTCAAATTTCCTTAAAGACTGAATAAAGCTTGAAAATTTAAGGAAAACCAGTTTATATGACGGAGTCTTGAAACAATCAGTAAAAATGAAGATCAAAGAAAATGTGGAGGCAATGTTTTAACAATAGCATTTATTTGTTATGTTCCCATCCCGTAGATCTATTTCAGATCCAGTGAAGACGGGAAAGGAAAATAAACATAATTTTTAGGAAAGGAAGCTGAACAACTCTATCTTTTCATTGAAATAATTTGGAATCCAAACTCTGCAAAGATAAAGTTAAGATAGGACTGTTAACCAGGTATCAACTCAAACAGGCATCAGAAACTGTTGCTCTTGCAAAGTTAATCAGCTGTTATGTGGAGTTAATCAGTTAATCAGCTGTTATGTGGAGATCTCTGCTCTTAGCTATTGAGTTACAAATTTGATTGATTGAAATAATTTTATTATAAAAAACTAATTTTAATTATAAATCTGAACCAGCTAATGTTTTCAGGGGAGAGAGTATCCTTGGGAAAAGGGTGTGATTTCCATACTGTTTTACAGATTTGAAAGGTCAGTGAGTAAAGCTCAGCTGAGTGACCTCTATGTGTCCATTTTTGAAAACACAATTCATTTTTTTCCATCCATGGTTCTCTCCTGATTTAATTTTTAAAGCAGCATAAAAGGGGGACTAAACACTTTAAGTGGTTGAAATAATGCTTGTGGTGGCCTACTTTGAAAGTAATTTTGTTGGCTTTACTTAATTTGGTCTTTGCCTGAATAAATGTAGCGGAATAAACTAGTGAATAGCAATCTAGTACAAACAATATCCAGCTGATCTCAGAAAGCTACGTAATGCTGCAAAGCAGCTATATAGCAAATTGCAGGGGATTGAATCAAGAGCAGGATGGGAAGCTTTATTTACTTTTCTGTGGGAGTTTTTTCTTATGGGGTCTATACCTGACCTTACTGATATTTTTAAATACCTCGTATTTCACTGAATCCTAATGTTTAGAGACGGAAAGCGTAATCGTTTTAAGCTGTGAGAATTTCGGGACAGATGGATGAACAGAAAACATCACTGACTTGCATTCTTTGAATGCCATCTGGTTAGCGAATGCTAGCAGGACAGAAGGAACATATGTTGCTTAGTTGGCCCTGTGTCTTGCCAGGAAACACATTAGACTGGCGTGATCCAGGGACGCATACATCCAGTGTTGCAGGAACAGCGAAGATCTTCATAGGTGTGAGAAATTCTCACTGATAGCGAAAGCAACGATAGGAAGATTTAGCAGTCCTGCTGAAATCCCAGGCAGCTGTCGCTCTCTGAAGCTGATATCTGTGGGACATACAGAATATGACTGCTGAATTCATCCTGCCAACGCTGAGTACAGCCAGAATCTTGTTTGATTAAGTTAAGGTCAATTATTAGCTGGATCTGAAGTAGGAAGAAGGCTTTGTCTGGACTGGTAGAAGATAAGAGATGGGTTAGACTGCAAGGCAAACTTTGTTCTAGACTCCTGCTGCCGTCTCCGTTAGGGAGCCTGGTTGCCCAAAAAACTGGAACTGAGAACAAACAGAAAAACATGGCTCTGCAGGGAGGTGAGGGATGAAGCTGGTGCTCCTACTGCCTGGTTCTCCCTGCTTTTCTCCTATCCTCTTAAATCTTTTTCCAAGGATCAAACCAGCGCAGACGCGTTGCAGCCCCGGTGCAGCTGGGTGCCAGAGGATGCTCAGCTTCATGCCACAACACAGACATGGCTCATTGATCTACACTACTGGCCCAAAGGTGGTGAAATTGCCCGTTCTTTACCCACTCAATGGTAAATTTGTGCCCAAAGGTGAATGAGTCTTAGCAAGGATGTACAGATCGGATTAGTGAGAGACTAATTCCAGCCTTCACTAGGCGCATTAGATTACAAAGGCAAGATGTGTGAGGTCAGCCCAAGCCAGCTATTTCATAAGAGTGTGATTTGATTAAGGCCAGGCTATGGCCGAGCTAGATGGGGCAAAAGATGGTCTGGTCAGTTGTGCCATTAATTTAAGCAGGAGCGCAATCTTCTGCCGGCCTGTAATCTTTATCATGTATAGTTTGTGATTTTGTTATTAAAGCAAGCTGTTTGCTAAAGCTCAGAGGCAGAATTTCTATTGGTTATTATATAGTTAGTAATTTATCTTGGCTTCTTGTTTAAATGTAAGCTTGTTATTAGCTGTCAAGCAGCTATGCACTCAAGTATATAAATAGCATTTAACTTTTAAAAATCTAAATTCACTTCCTATGTGAAGATAAAATTGCTGTGAAGATTGTTAGTATTCAGCAGATTAAGCTGTTTCATTTTTGTCAGGCTTTTGCTTTACTACCTTTTTAACAGCAAGATAAAATATCCATTGAAAGTACAGTCATAATGAAATGGCACAATATAAATAGATGACTTTCATCATAATGCACTGTTTTTAGAAATGTTCATAATTTAAACAATTATGTTCCTTGACTTCTTGCCAATTAAGTTTAGTCATCTAGGGACTATGAATTTTAATGAGAAAGCTGAATGGTCTTTTGCAGATATGATCTGTTGGCAGGGACACAATCAAACAAGGAAAGGTTTAATCTCTTCCTTTCCCCTTCTTTCTTTAAGTATCATAAAGAAGATAAGAGGTAAAATTTAAGTGTCAGAAGAAACAAAACTGCTGTACAGAAAATGCTTTATCGCTTTATGTAGATTTAATATATTTAAAAAATCCATGCTTGCTACCCCTTGAAATCAGCATGATAGGCTTAAAAGATACAAGAGATGTTAAACACACCCATGAGAAAATTAAAATTAGAAGCAAACCATAGCCAATAGCTGTTACACTCTGACGATTCAGACAGTTCTAATGAACCTTTTCACAAAAATTTGGGATCTTGAATCATAAAGAAAACAATAAATTAAATAGGAGTGAGTTAAGATAGTTCAGATGATAAACTGTGGTCCATGCATCTACCTTTCAATGGACAAAACAGAAACCCCTGGGAATTAGAATTAGATTAGCTAAATGCCTAACAGCTGTCTTACAGGCGTGAGACTAGATAAAGCAACCAAACTGTAAATCTGTGCAAACTGCATGAAAGGCTACATAATGCAAATTGATTAGTTTAGGACTTGCATTAATGTGGTTGTGAATAAAAATAACCCACCAACAAATCCTCTCCTAATTTTAACAGCTACTGAAGAGAAAAACTTAACAGATGGATCATTATGAGGTATGAGTCTACAATGAATTTACATTGTGATCAAAGAAAAAAACTGAATTGCTAATCTCCATGAAGTTAGAGTTCTAATCTCTGTGCAGAAAGGCAAATATTTGAGGTTTTAACTTGGATTGATAGGCGGCTTTCATGGAATACCAATGCCCTTTGCATTTTTAAAAAATGAAAAATATGAACACCAATTGACTTACATTCAAAGACGGAATACACACATCAGTAGATAGATCATAAACTATGGAAATGTAGCCTATGGTAACTATTAGGACTGATTTAGTTTTCTGCATTTTCAAGATTATAACATTTGAAATTAAGAATGATAGGGGCGTTGACTTAATTATTTTAATTCCTTAAACCTACAGAACCTAATGTTAAATCTGTTTGATAATATTTCTTGCCTACTCAAAATTGTAAGTCTTTTATTCAGTTGAATTTTATCACCGAAAAATAAATGTCACTTAATGAGCACTTAATTTGGAAGACATTTGTAAGCTGTAAAATTTTATGTCCTAACTAGTCAAGAGATAATAACCACAAGATGGTAAAAACACAGCAAAATCAGTGACCTATATTCTTTCTTTAAATACTGTCCCTTCATATCATATTACTCTTTATGTATGGACTGCTACATTAATATTAATAAGGATTTGTTCTGTGCCACAGACTGGAAGAAAATGAAGGTTCATCAGATTGTCAGGCTTTTGGCTGCAGTGAGTCTAAAAGCAACCTCCTGGTATGAAGCGCTGAGTTCTCAAAGCTTTGGGCGCTGAGTAGTATGCCTCTAACATGTTTTTGAATGCAGATAGAAAATTGTTCTACCTATTTTTAGAGTCAGCCAGAAGTCACATAACTGTAGTCTGCATAAAAGTAACGCCCAAGGTAATAGGCAAGACGTACTGAATCAGGTGCTAATGCTGCCATAGCTTCTGGCTAGGTAAAGCAGAATAAGTTCATGTTCCTTAAGTGCCCACAGCCACAGAGTACGTAGTACCTCACCTGCATGCACTGAGAATTCACCATCTAAGAGTTTTCTCTGCTGTTACCCCTGTGAAGCTTGATGTAATGTTTTATGTGTTTTTAGAAATACATGCTCTGACTGGGCCGCTGAAAAGCATGGTTCTTTAAATCACTTGTTAACCCTGGAGTTGGATCATTCACCCAAATTAAGAAACATTATCTTGAAATTCTTATTATGTTCATAGCAACCTGAACCTGGAAGGGTATCATAACCCTTACATACAGGGCACTATTGTAATGGGGCACCTGTAATCCCAGTTCTAAAGCCAATTCTCTACGTATATGATACTTTAACCTCATTTGACTTGAATCAGATTTCCCTCAGTGATAACGGTAATCACTGGTCTATAGAAAGTCCTGGTCTCTCTGCTCTAACAGGCACTGAACCGATACAATATTTCAGTTGTAATGTGAAGAAAGCTGTATAAAATTGTATTCTAACTTTGAAAATTTTACTCACAGAACCAAAAAGCCATACAGTTTCAAATACTTTGGATTTCTGTCAGTGCTTCTGTGGCAGAAGAAGCGGTTAATTTTGGATTGTACTTCATGAATTAAAAAAGTTGCAATCTCAGTAATCCTTATTGAGGTGACAATTAACGTTACACCAAACCCCATTCTAACCTGTTGGTTTAAGTATTTGTGTACTGTACTACTGTGGAGGAGAAAATGTAGTTTTCTGTTTCTTAAAGGAGTGTTTGCGCCACCAGCACGCCAGGTGACAGCTGTGTATCTCGGGTCTTGTTTGCTGTGTTTTGGGGGGTGACTGAAGAAATAAGTACAGATTCATACAGATACTTCATACAAGTAAAACTGAATTTTGGTGGAGTTCACCTATTTTGGCATTCATTGCAAAAAAACCCCAAACAACTCCAAAGCAGAAAAACGAAAATAATACGAGATTTGTGCAAATGAAATAATGTATTTTGAAGCATAGCTTCATGCATGCATGAATCACAGATTGTGCATTTATTACACTATTTTAGCATATACAGCAAATAATGTTAGAGGCCATAAAATTTTACATTACTCGACTCTCTGATTTTCTGTAGCAGTGAATTGCACACTTAGAAATATCTCATAAACTATTTTTTTCCCCAACTTTCCCTAAGAATCAGTGATTTTTCATCTGGACACAGGAACTTGCTGTCTGCTACAGCTGTATGCCATCACTGCTTTCTTCCTGGTTAAGCTTTCTGATCAAGCTGCAGGAAAGGAAGAGGAAATTACTGGAAACATAATCCCATTGCAACACTCCATGTCCTGAGCCCATATATTATAAGCATTCAGGCCATGTTACAAAGAAATGGGAAGTGGACTTACATGAAGTTATTTCCTAAATACAAGTCACCTTTACACCAGTCCTCTTTTCAAGGGCATGTTAATGGAGTCCCAACAGAAAACTGAGATTTGAAGTGACTCCTGGCAAAGTGAAGGAAACAAGGAAAAGTCTAATGTTATCACCAAATATGTCACAAGTGAATTAACGTGTTTGTGCTCATATTAAATTGTCTATTGTGCTGAAGTTTAGTGTGACTTGGTGTTGAGATATCAATTGATTTATCATTTGATTTACAAATCTATCAAATTTATCATATTTAGGCTGGAGCTAAATAAGCACATGCATATGCACTGCCTATTTAAGATTTTATTTACTTAACCCAGTGCTACAGCAAAAGGAGTACTTTAGTGATGACTATAGAGCTGCAGTGGCAAAGTGTGGTGCATGGCAAATGAAAAAGTAGAGTATGTCCTCTGTTGAAGGTGAGGGAAGGCATGCACAGATAGATCAAGCAGGATGTTTTTACTGAAGGGAGATAAGGTTGGAGCCATTCCTCCCTTTCTGTTCTTCCTTTGTTCTTGTACAGTCTGCAACTGTCTTATACCTTCTTGTTATTTTCACAGCATGTGGGATATTTTACATATGTCCTATACAAATTCTTTGTTCTCTTTCAGCTATTATTTTTGCCGCTTTGGTGTCTGGGGTCAGCTCTGCCTTTGTGACAGAGTTTGTTTGAGAGGTTGGTCCAATAAATGCCAGCTCCCATATCCGCCTCTTTTCTCAGTCTGATTCTTGTTAAAGTCAGTGATATTCTAGCATTGACTTCAAAAGGTGATGAGTTGGTTACTGGACATAGCCTGCTGAGCAAAGGCCAAGAAGAAATCTTAGTGAAGGGGTGGGG
>VWZZ01001175.1:287398-300333 GCA_013399095.1 Psophia crepitans | reverse complement strand
TGGGGGGGGGCAGGCATAAAAGGGGTCCCTCCTGGTTGCTTGATAGATTAATTCAACACGTGGATAGTTTAAAACAGCTGTTTCTGTGCCTCAGATGCCTGTTAGCAAACTGCTAACACTCCCAGGTCACACATACCAAGTTAAGGTCAATGATGCAGTGGTTACAGGGCCTCTGAGATCCCTCCTATCCATGCGTGGTTTTGTATTCCCTGTTAGGATGATTCTATGATTCTATGACCATGAATTCATCTCTGTGAGTCATCTTCAATAGCCGAGTATTAAAATAGAAAAACTTTTTGGGCATGTTGCTGAAGGTATGAAAGTATGATCTTGTGAAAGTACCTGATAGGAAATGGGGGTTGTGAATAAATGAAAGGTTCTGTTCTACGTCAAAACATGCATCATATGCTGATAGATCAGAGAAATTAATATACTAGGTTGTATTGAAATATGATAGCATTTACATTGTTTCTTTGTGCATATCTGTGTATAAAATTGGTGCAACTGTACAGATAAAATGCATGTACTTTTTTTTTTAGAGATGCAAATACCAATGTATGTGTTCTTCCCCCTTTGAAAATAGCTTAATTGTTTCAAACAATCCAATAAAACAAGTCACAATTGAGGTGACATTATTCCTCAAGGAATGCTGGAATGTTTGAATTTATGATTTCTGAGATTTTGCCCATATTAGCTCTACTTCTGTCTTGTTTTACTTGCCTATATTTGGGTTATTTTCATCTCACTAATCTCTTCTACAGCTAATTGCACTATGCCCATGTCGTGTCATATCATAGAATGGTTTGGGTTGGAAGGGACCTCAAAGATCATGTAGCTCCAATCTCCCTGCCATGGGCAGGGACACCCTCCACTAGACCAGGTTGCTCAAAGTCCCATCCAACCCTTGTGGGGTTTGTTTGTTTGTTTTTTTCAGGCTGGTGGTTTGATGAAGACAGAAAAAATTGCCTTTTATTTATTTATAAATAGGGGGTTTTTTTGGTTGTGGGATTATATTTTTTTTCAGAATAGAAGTTAAAAATATGTTACTCATTGTTTTTTGAGGGAAAGAAAAACACAACGCCCCCCTTGTGATTAAGTGTTAATTGCTTCTTCCACTGGATCATTTCAGATCTTTTTTATCTGGAATGTTAATACCCAAATCAACATTTTCCTTCATAGCAGGCATAGTATACCCTATAAAATTAAACAAAGTTGTGTGTTCCATCTTCCCATTTCCTTGTGTAAAAAGTAAAACCTTCACATGAGGTCCTCTCAAAGGAGAGAACTCACTAGAGAGCCAAAATAATTGTGATAGACTAGCCTTACTTTTTATGGCTTAATGATTTTACTTATATTGGAGTCCTACCATGAGTTTTAATGACTATCTGTTCCAGTCCTTTATTTTTATAATCATAGGATAATTTGGGTTGGAAGGGACCTTCAAAGGTCACCTAGTCCAACCCCCATTAATGAGACTCTAAATCTAGTAGCAGTTCTGAGCAGAGGTTATCTTCCAGCAAAAAGTAGTTCCACAAAAGTGAACTAAGCAATGTCTTTAAAATTAAGAGTGTGTATATATATGTGTGTGTGCTTTGCTAGTTTGTGGTTTAACCACTTTGTGGTTCCAAGCAATCAGATGCTCACCATTTGCTAGGTATGCAACATTGTGTAGCGTATAGAGAACAGTAAGCAGTGCAGAATAAAATGGAAAACATCATGGAGCCATGCTGCAGTGAAGCTTGGAAATAGAAGTATTTCATAGTGAGTAAGTCAGAAAGTAAAAGCAGCCTTAACAAAGAAGCTTTCTTGTAAGCTGCATTGTCTCTGGAATTAGACAAAGCCAAGAACGCTTGCACAAATTAATCACAATATGTTGAATTGATATGGCTCTAAGAATGAAAGTGTATCTTGCGTTCTGGGATGGGCAGGAACAAAGCAAATCTGAGCCAAAATTGGAAGATATATATTCCTCTTTCCTAAGGAATTAATTTTATCAATTTTTAATGCACCCTTCTGAGGTGCCAACCATACGTTGTAGGTTTTGATACTACGTAGAATTCTTTAAAAAAGTAACTAGTGAAAACCAGAGTGCATAAACATCCCAAATCGTGTATTTTCTTCTCAGAGAGTTCTAGCTTGACTTAAAAAACTAAGTTCTTTGAAGGGAATAGTTTGTTTTGAATCTTGATTTCATTTGGAACCTATAGATTTTGTGTGGCATTTAATAAAGTGATAAAAGGTGCTGTTTACATCTGATATAATTGGAACGAAAAAAAAACCAACAAAAAAGCATAAATAAAAAACCCATCCCAAAGGGATTTGAACTCCCAACCTTCAATGTGTGTGGCTGATATTTTGTGTATTAGGCTATACAATTAAGCAAATAAGTAAGTGTGAAGATTTTTGAATGTTAATTTTACCACTGGAGGGAGCCCATATTCCAGAAATGTTGTAGAAAAAAAAAAAAGATTATAGTTTTAAAAGGGAAAAATCCTGCACTTCTATGATATAATTTTTTTTTCCTGGTGCTCACTTTGCATATATGCAGAATTTCTGGTATACTTCCTATACTGTTCATTTGTATTCCTTCCACGTAGTGTGGAAATTAAAGGTCAGAAGTCAGAAAAGCAGAGTTGCCTCTATCTTTTCGAAAAAGAGAGGCTTTGTAAAAAGATAATTATTACCTTAGTTTTAACACTGGAATGGACAGGTACACCACTAGACTGCTAGATGAGTGTAGTTCCAGAGTTTGCAGAGTCTTTGACTTACTTGTTTTTCAAGTCGACTATCAGTAAGTTTTATTTTTCATAACAATAATAATCTTCTAATCTAGGTGGACTTGCTAGTATGATTTTTCATCTTTTGAGACCTCTGACTTTTTAAATATGATCTTGAGTTAATCTGTTCTAAAGCATGGTTCAAGTGTCTAGAAAAGTTACCAGTGTAATGCTGTTTGTCATCACCTTATAATAACCAGTTGACAGGCAAGAAGCTATTAAAGCTTTCTTCTCCCTTGTGGGTTATTTGATTTGTCATTCTCCATTTTTGCAGCCTGTGTACTCAAACCAATTTGTGATAACACGACCAGAAAGCTAAATTCAGTAAAGGGTTCATGCTTACATTGTTATTCCACACAAGAGGCCTAGCAGGGAGAGATAATGTTATAATTCAGATAACATGACGAAATGAGATCTTGTATCACAAAGACTTTGGTGGATGAAGAAACATAAACATCTCTTTTTATATAAATCAGAAGAAGATGTGGGGTCATACTGAAGTTGCATCTGCTATTTTTATTTAATGTCTTTACAGACAATTCAGCTGAACTGAGGCTTAGGGAGAATTAGAAGACCACAACTCAACACGTATTTGAAGAATTTAGATTTATTTTGGCAGGTAGTTTTTATTTCAGATATTTGAAGTAGGTCAGAGGAAAAACATACAATGAGCTATATTTCAGATACTTTAAAAATAAATTGCTTAAGTCTGGAAGAGTTTTAAATTTCCATAATTAAATTGGTATTGATTTGCTGAATATTGTAAAGAACTATTTTTGAGAACATGGAACAGCCCAGAATAGCCTTGCTTTTAGCAGTGAGACCATAGACACTTAACAGTAGTTTATAGTGGAAAAGCTCATTTCCTACCTATTTTTTTTTCAGCATTTTAGTTCAAATATTCTGCATTTCCAATTAATTATGTGGTGTTTCTTATCTTGATATTTGAAATGCAGTATTCCTATTTAGTTTGTTCTTATTACGTAAATGCAGCGTAGCTTGGCTAGAATTAAGGTTTGTGTTCTTACATGTGTATTATACATTGGTAACTGAATTTAGCTTGCACTTTGTATTTTTCTGAATGTACTTCAAGAAAACTATATTTATATGAAAAAATACCGTAGCAAGTCAAATTCAATTAAAATGAAGGCAGAAGTTAGTTTATTGAAGAGATTGAAGAGGAATTATTAAAAAGCCATATTGAGTGGAGCTCAGAGAGATGTGTTTTAGAAATTATCATTCTGTACTGTCAAATCTGAGGATTTTTTTTCTTGAAAAGTTCATTCTGATAAGTCATAGGCAAATTATTTAATTCGTTCTTGTTAGTTTGTTCTGGGAAACATGTACTGAAATGAATACCTGCAAATTTTAATGAAGTGAATTGACAAAATAGCAGATAAAGAAAAATAAACTGCACCTTAATTAAATACAAATGAAGTTAGTATAAATATTGACATGGAAAGTTTCTGAGTGTTTCCTTGGTTTCAAGGTAAACAGTGGTTTCAGAGTGTTTCTTTTTTGTTTGCACAGTTAGAGCCTTTGCTGCCTAGAATGTGCTATTAAACATGAAGGAATTCCATTTACAAACATCTTTCCAACCTCTTCTTACTATCAAGTACATTTATCCTCAGAACAGCTCTTCAATGAAATTTAAAGTGAAGTAAATAGAGTATCTGGCTTATGTAGAGTTCTTTTGATGTAAACATTTCAAATGGTTCAGCCAAAGACTTTCTTTTCATTAGGACCAGGTAGAAAAACTGATTTGTAAACCTGAAGAAAGCCCAAATCAAAAGTAGTATTTCCAGAATCCTGGTCTAGTTTAATTCGTTAGCCTGCATATCTTGGTCACCACCTCTACATCTTCACATACAGTGGAAAATCACAGGTTAAATGTGCTTAACACTGCTATCTCTTTATACCTCTAAGAACTCATTTATTTTATTAAAGCAAATCTGTGTTACTTCTCAATCTCAGTAGTGCTTTCCTTCCATAGTGGGTTTATAGAAAATCAGAAATGGCAATGTTTTCAACATTGTTTATAGCCTTGCTTCACAAGTATTTTATTATTGTGATATTTTATCCGATCAGTTCCAAATAAAAAAGATTCTTCAAAAGCAGGTGGTATACTGTCATTTTTAAGGCAGGAGGGTACAGGAGAGGCCTCTGTGACCTTGACCCCAAACTAGGTATTCCAGGGGATTTTCCTGAATGACCTTCTCTCTGCAGAAATTTGATATAAAAATCTTTCTCTGTTTTCTAGACTAACTTTTGGGCTAGAGCGAAGATAAGAATTCCACATGAAATTCTGAATGAAGACACATATCAGAAGTCTGTTTTTAACGCATGGGATATTTGAAAACAAAAATTAAAAATCCTTGCTCAACTCTTCATGTGGTGCAAAATTGAGCTTTCATTTTCTGAACCAGAAGGAAGAGAAAATCTGAGAGAAAAAAAAAAAGAAAGAAAATCAGATCAAATTGAAGAAACTTTCACTTGCAGGGAAACAGGGAAGCTATATGGGGGGACTGTATATACCAATTACATTGAAATCACAGTAGAAACCTGCTAATTCTTTAAGTCTCTTGAACAGAAAGACTACCCAAATTTCTGTTCTATCCCAAAACAACAAATTCACTTCCATATTTGCCTTTACAGTTGATACATCCTTCCTTGAGAAATTGTGATCTCTTACTTATTGCAAACGACCAAAGAGTTTTCTTTAAAAGCTTTATATGTACCAACTATTAGTGCTTTGTTTTAGGCCTAGACATTTTTTCCTAGTCCCAGACATTCTTTGAAGATAAAGGTCACCTGTGCTCAAGATAGTTCTGTATTTCATTTTGTTTCTGTTATTTCTAGTTTGCAAATATACTTACAGTGTTCAAAAAGAGTAAGTGCTGGACACTTACAAATAGAAACATGGGAAACTTATTTGTAGCCACAAATGTTGTTAAATAGATTGGATTTCAAAAAGATTAGAAAGCCAGCCTGACTTTCATATTAACACTAAGAATTTGTGCATATATCATAACAATCCATTCATTTGCACTTGGGCACAGATTAAGCAAGGTTGAGTTTACCTGCACAAGGGAAGAGGGAACAATATGTTTTTCAAAATTCACCCATTATTTGTGTTGCAGTGACTTTCTGAACCCCAGCCATCTGCAAAGTCTAATCGTCTCCATTGCTGAAATGCAAGATGCTTTTTTTTTTTCATAAGATGTTGTGCACATGAAAACTTTTGGTTTATTGTGAATTGCAACACTTTGCATGTGACATAAAATGCAGTCTTGAGCCCAGCGTTTTTTGATACCTTTTTAAAAACTTAGAAGTACTAGTTACATAAAAAGCTTAAATTAATTGTCCTGATTTGAACATAATGTGTATTTTAAAAAGTTTGCTTATGCCCTATATTAATTGATGTGCTGTGGCAAGCAGATCTCAAAGGGAAATTTGAAAATGAGGAGAATGCAGTTGTTTGTTTGGGAGGACATCTAAATGACCTGAGATTATTGAGTAGACTACATAAGTGACAGGAAATTTTCTTGAAATGCAGATAAAAAGATTCTTTGGTTTTGTTGCTGACTGTGTCAGTGAGTCATAAACAAGCAAGTCATAAACCCTTTGTGTCTGAGTTTTCTAAAATTATTATAAATATCTACCTAATTCAGAGATTGAGCTAAATTAGTATTTGAAAATGTGTTGAAGTCTTTTAATCAAACTGTTTCTAAAAATATAAAACATTAAAAGAAATGTGAAAATATAGCAGTTTTAAATGGCATTGAGAATGTATTGATTTGTTTGTTGTTTTTTTTTAAAATTGCGAAGGGAAAAAATAAACAAATTAAAGGTTATGTAACAAAAGAATAAAAGGAAAACCCAAATTATGCAGCCATCTGCAGGACATATTTTAATGACTATCACTGAACTATTTTTATAGATTTTGAATCTGTTAGCCAACTGTTATTTACAAGCTGGCCTTATTAAATGGCAAGGAATGGCTGTGGCTTTGGTATCTAGATGATTAAACAAAGCAAAACAAAGTTGATGTTGATTAGAGAGTTAGGAAGTTATATGAGCTGTTCTTTGTGACAATGAAGTAAGTATTGTATAAAGGAAATGAATACAGCTTTGTATTTTAAAGACAGACAACAAGTTAAAGAGTGGAATTAAGGTGTTAAATATCTATTTTCATGGAAATATTCTATTTCAAAATAGCAATACAATAATAGAAACTTTTAAGAACATGGGTCTTTAAAAGGACTGTGGTTTAAATGACAGCTATAAGGCTTGCTTATTAGCAGATTTAATAGAGACTTGCCCTTCCTTCACAAGTTATCCATTTATTCATTTCTTTGACATTGTAACACAGTTTCTTTTTAATTAAAAAAAAGAAACCCAAACATCTGTTTCCTGAGGTCTTCATAAAAAGCACCTAAAACCACTAAGCAAACACTGAGTCAAAGGATTTTTAGTTATCGCTGCATAGCCTTGTCTTAGTGGCTGGGCGCATCATCTCATCCACACAGGGGAGTTCTACAGTTTGCTGTTTGTACACTGCAGGAAGTGATACAGAAGGGTAGGGGCAGAAGACAACCCCAGCCCTTTGTCCACAGACTCACTCAAAATGTAATTTTCATCTGACCAGTGTTTAGCTAGTTTATAGGAATATTTCATTAGAGAGTAGAAATATGTTTTGTGGCTGGAAAGTGGTGATGCTGCTAATTTCGAGTGTGAGATTTAATTATGTGGCTACTATGAAGGGTTTATCATATGATATAAGGATACCAAGGGTTTGGTTTTGTGACATTTTCAGAATGTCTACTACATTTGTAAACGTCATTTATATTATAACACTTGCTTATCTGGGTCCCACTAGATTGAGTCCATTACGTAGAGTGTAGCAAATAGCATAAGAAATAATTCTGCTATGAACAGAAATGGTCCCACCTTCCTTTTGCTTATTTATTCTCACTAGCTATTGTATACTAACATCAGGTTTTGTGTAGTCCTGAGATGGACTAGATCAGGGAACTGATTTGGTAGAAAATGAACAGATATTTTTAAAAAATTTCCCATGTTATAAATTCAGTAATCCATCTTGGCAAAAGCTGTGATGAATGCGAGCACCAGAGCAAAAGAGGCTGTCGGGGTTAGTAGTGAATGGGGAGGTTAGGAAGTAGGGATGTGAGATTACCTCTTTTTACAGAAATGCAGTCTTTTGTTGGATTGAAGTCACTGCTTTGCCTAGAATCAGAGCAGAGAGGTTAAGTTAAAGAAAGAATACAGAGTTTCTATGTGGAAAAAAATGGTAGTTTGTTTTTTTTTTTCCCCCCTAGCATTTATTTAGAAGAACTAAAGCAATTGATGGTAAAGTGGGTTTACTTTCACAGCAGTAATGGTCCATTTGCAGCAAAATTGAAAAAAGTTTCACCAAAGCTGAAACAATATTAAAACACACACATTTGAGATTCTTTTTTTTTTTTTTTTCCACTGGGAACAGTTCGAACTGCTCTGCTTTTAAGAATCATGTGATTTATTCTGCTGGAAGGAGCAACATAAGTTTCCATTTCCCATTACTCCTTCAAACCTTTGCTATTAAAAATAGATGATAGAAAGTTGGAGTGTTTGCAGCCAGCAGCGTAGTAACTATGAGGTCCTTTGGCACCCACTTATAGGCAGGAGTTCATATTCCTACACTTCTGTGTGCAGTGCTGTTGGTTCTGGAGCAGTTGAATCAACCGCAGCAACTGTAAGAAATCTTTGAGAAAGCCCTACTCTGTCATAGCCAGTAACTCTTGAGATGTCAGAAAAATGTGTTTGCTGATGCATTCTGTCTACCTAAGTAGCAACACAATGAAGAAATATTACAAATGTGAGAAGGAAGAACCAAACCACAAAATATGTCATTTTTTAAAATGAAAAAAAAAAAGTGTCTGCATTAAGAAACGTCAGAGAATTTAAAAGTAATTTAGTATTTTTCCCCATAGCACATTCTTTGCAGTGTCATGTAGTTAAGCAATAAATAATGGAATTTTTGCAGGAAAGACATCTTACACTTTCAAATCAGTGACATATATCTAACCATATGGATTAGGAAGTCATCCTTATCTACTTACAGTCTAATCTGCTGATGATACACAGTGTATTCAGTTGTCATTTCTTTAATATGGTAGGAGATGAGGAGCCTATCAGTCATTTTCAGATTAACTTCAATAAGGTTTTCAGAATGCTCTTTTAATGAGGATAATTTTTAGTAGAAAATTGTGTACAACTGCCTGACATGAAAGATGAAAGTCCACCGAAGAAAAAAATAAAGGCAACTATTTTAACAAAAGCCTACTTGCTAGCTGTTATTATTCCAGTCTTATTTCTCATGTCTAGTCCTTAATCTTGCTTCACATATCAGAAAAATGTATGACCAGAATTTCTGCAGATCAATGGAAGCATGCACATCTGAATAATAAAGAGTTATTGATACTGGATTAAAATATCAAAGATACCCAAATGTTCATATTAACATTTCTGAAAATTATGACCTCTTAAATGGCTTACAAGTGTGACTTCTTGGCAGTAAAAGCTGATAATTTGTGCATAACTTTTGGTCTTGTACAATTTCCTTTTTTATATTTTATAATGTTTTTTATATTTTAAAGTGGTTAATGCATCACATGTTATGTGATGTTCCTTGATGCTCCTGCTGTGGTTGGTTTACACTGGTTTGTACATCTTAAACGTTTCATTGCACCACTGCCATACAATGCTTTTTTAATACAGTCAGTAGTACAATATATTTGGGGATTCAGTCCTTTATTACAGCTCTGAATATTAGGAAGACAGACTGGAGAGATCATAGAATCATGAAATCATTAAGGTTGGAAGAGACCTCCAGGGTCATCTAGTCCAATCATCTCCATGCCACCTATTAACCACTAAACCATGTCCTTAAGTATCGCATCCAACCTTTCTTTAAACAACCCCAGGGACGGTGACTCCACCACCTCCTTGGGCAACCCGTTCCAATGCCTGACCACTCTTTCTGAGAAGAAATTTCTCGTAATCTCCAACCTGAACCTCCCCTGGCGCAACTTGCAGCCCATTCCCTCTTGTCCTGTCGCTAGTTATCTGCAAGAAGAGACCGAACCCCAGCTCACCACAACTTCCTTTCAGGAATTTTTCAGCTCTGAAGAAGAAGAGTTTGTGTTCCTTTCAGTAGTTCTCATTTAGCCCCTTTGTAGGTGATGTTGAGATTGTGAAATCCTGTTTTCCCTGATGCGTTGCATGAAGTACTAGTATCAGGATTAAAGACTGATTGTGTCAAGAAATGATTTATTAGGTATGCTACTTTTTAGCATTTGGTGTGATTGTAACAAAGTTAGTTATATAAAAAAAAATCAAAAAATAGATAAGGTTTTCTTATAAGATGGCCTTTTTAAAATTAAAACAGGGCTGCATAAGAGTAATGACTATGGAAGTATTTTGCAACATAGAAGGCAAAATTTGGGAGCTTTTTATATAACCAATAAATCGTATGTAATGGCTATATAGCTAACTCATTTATGTAATGGTGATGTTGTGACTAGTCAAGATTCTTGAGTGTTAAATAAGAATAAAAAGCAGCCCTCCATCCTTCAACTTTGTACTATGTTAATGCACAGTTTTCAATGCAAAACAGCTATATTAACTGTCAAGACAGCAGCAGCTGCAAAGGTAGCAGAGAGCTAGCAATATAATCACAAAGAGAGCAATAAATTGATCCCTTGTGTTTTCTCATGAGTATACATTCTGTTGGTTAGATAACTCTACATTCAGCCAGGAACAATTTATGAAAATAAACTATTCAGTGTCAAGAGGACTGTATTCATTGAAGTGATAGGACTTGGCAAGACAGCAAAATGATTTTTTTAAAATATCTGTGATGCTACTTTTTTAATCTGGTAAGGAGCAAATTATCTCGTCAGATGACTGTCTTGTTAGTGTTACTTTTGATGAGCCAAATGTGAAGGTTTTGACATGTTTTAAAACTCTGAGATATTTGTATGCAAAAGGAAAGGAAGGAGGGGAAAAAAAAGAAAAGAGGAAGTATCTCCCAGACGGAATGAAAACCTGGCACCCTGGTTTTCAGAGCATATTGATGGCATAGCTAAATGCGATTGGAAATGATAGTAGAAACGACTGAGGCTAACTAGCTTCTTTGCTTTTTTTATTTATAGGGAGGCAAACAAAGCTAGGGTTTTTCTGACATCGTGACACTAGGTTTTATATTGTGTTTTGAAGAGTATGATAGTTACCATTTTGTATACAGTGTAACATAGTTTGTAAGTAATTTTATATTTCCTTTGTTTCCTAAAAAGAATTAAATGTCGTAGCTTATTGAAAATATCCACATTTATACATCATTGAAGAGCTGCCTCTTATTTTTTGTGTTGCTTTGGAAAGAAAGAGCGAGCCTCATGCATACTTACATCAATAAAATCTGCATCCTAGGCATATCACTTTAACTTCTCTCATTTGTGTCTTTTCATCTATGTGTGTTCACATTCATAAAAATAAATAAATGTTGGCAGAACATAAAAAGTTTGGTAAGAGTTAGTTTCATTATTCATAATGAGCACAGCTATGACTAGTGCAAGCCAGCTATAAAACCTATACGGTCTAACTAGAAACTACATTCTAGCATATGTGTGTCTGATACAATAAAAGAACTTCAGGAATTTAGCTAACCTCAAGCATGCATCAGAAGTCTGTTTTCCAGGCTGGCTTGCAGGACTCAGAGGTTACATTTGGAATGGACACAGAGATCATCTAGCTTAACCCCTTGTACTCAGGTTGAACAAAGTATAGTAAGACCTCTGTCTCAGGAGCTCACTGCACTGTTCTTGATTAATGCTTTGTTGATTTCAGGACATGTCTTTAATTTGCCAAAATAATTTGGAATTTTGTCCTTATTCTCCTGTAGTGTAGGTGTCTGGAGAGGTTGCAGTTACTCCTGATTTGAAGCTTGTGTCTATTTCCTTATTCCCTTAGTAAAGTTTCCCAGTGGGAGCTGTTTCAAGAGACATTTGTAGATGACCGTCAGACACTAGTAATTAGCCTTTTAGTGCAATTTCATTTTTCAGCTTTTGCCTTTATCTCATGTAAGTGGCCTGTAAACTTAATTTCCTTAGCTTAAGTATGTTCATGGTGGAAGATGCTGAAGCCCCGATGAAGTTTCGGATCAAATGCCACAGTATACATTCAGCTCTTGACTGTTAGAGGCAGAGAAGGTTGTTATCCCAAACTAATGCTGATAGAAGCCGTTTAGTACCTCTGTCTCTGCCTTCCGTGTACATATTATATGTAGCCTTTAACACATCTTGCTGATGCAGTTGTCAGGCATTCCGCTGTCATGGCAGCGCTAAAAGGTATTTTCACTGAATTAACATCTCGCAGATCAAAGCTTTAATATTAGCAGAGGTTCTCCATAATGGGTTGCCATCATTTTATACCATTAGTAGGACATCTTGAGCTCTCTCAGGATTTACCTTGCAGCTTTGGGTTATGAATCACATTTCACTTTCAGACGGAGCTTTTCCTTTGGTGGTCAGAGTGATGGCTAACACACTCATGTCCTGCAATTTGCTTTTACCATTGGTATGATAAATTATTGCAGAAGAACTCTTTTAAAGAATCATTCTAAACCTGGAGGACTAATTTTAAGAGACCTACATGGAGCCTTTATTATTTTTGTTATCTGTGGAAGGAGCAATAACATTTAATTAACACTTGAGGGTAAGTTGTTGACTTGAACCACTGATGTAATTTCACATGTTGATACCCTGAAAAAAATATAGTAAATTGTTGAAGTGAAACTAATGTTTCTTTTGATGGCACAGTAGAGGCACCAGACTTAAAATATACGTAGTTGCATATACTGAGGCTCGAAAGAGTCAAAAGGCAGAAAAAAATAATGCTGACATTTGCCAAATTGCATTCATTGGCATTTTTTTTTAATTAGAAACATAGAAGTGGGAACACCATCTTGGAAGACATGTCAGAAGGTTGTTGGTAATCATAAGTGAATGAGATTAGGCTTTACTTTATTCTCTATAGAATAGAATCATTAAGGTTGGAAGAGACTTCAAGGATCACCTAGTCCAACCGACACACACACCCCCC
>VWZZ01001175.1:261693-287293 GCA_013399095.1 Psophia crepitans | reverse complement strand
GTCCTGTCACTAGTTATCTATGAGAAGAGGCCGACCCCCAGCTCACCACAACTTCCTTTCAGGTAGTTGTAGAGGGCAACAAGGTCTCCCCTGAGCCTCCTCTTCTCCAGACTAAACAAGCCTTCCTGGACCCCTTTGTCCTTCAGGACCAACTCCCAAGGGAGTAGGTTTCTTTGACCAAGGAAGTCCAATAAAAGATGTGTTCACTCAATATTGAAAGAAAGATACTTACTGGTTTTGCTCAGGTATTTTATATCAGGTTCTACAATTTTTACAGTACTAAGGTATCCATAACATATAGAGGGCAAACCCTGGCTCTGGGTTTTTTGTTTGTTTTGCTTTTTCTTTACTTCTCCTTTTGGCCTGTAAATATTTTTTCCTGAAATTTACTGGTTGAGGGAAAAGCTACACTGCAGTACTTTTTCATTGAAATTGCGGGAAAATGGTTTCAGCAGTTCTCTTCCTGATTCCCAGCCAGCTGTAGGCAGGAAGCTGCCAGTTCCCCACCCCTCCAGCTGCCTCTAGAGCTATGCTAGCATTTGGAGCATTTAGCAGAGGTGTGGTACGGTGGTTGAGAGAGGCAACCGATGAGGATAGCTTCACAAATACCTTCTGTGGTTTTGGAAAGCTGCACAAGAACGGGCCTTTCCAAGACCTGCTTTTACACCTGGAAAGATTCTGACCAAAAGAGAATGTTCAGCAATTACATGTTCTGTGTTATATTCGTTCCTACATTATGAATCTAATTACAAAGCTGTATGCAATATTTGGGTGCAGGAGGGAGCGTAATAATCAACAGTAGAGATGACTCTGCAGCAAACAAACCCAGAGCTTTCTAAACCAGCAGTTTCTGTACATGAACTGACATAAAAGGCAATCAGATCTACACTTGGAAAGATTATTAACCTTTAGTCATGATATGTTCTTTAGTAATAAGCACATACTTGGTTCTTGAGCATTTTTCTATTCAATGGAGGTAATGACAAGCTGTGTTAAAAGGTATTTTATGCTTGTACCTTGATTGGGATTAGAAATGAGGATACAGGATCAGCACAAAGGTACTTTTGTAAACTTTCAGAACAATGGGAACTGAGGGTAGTCATTCAGGTGTGATTTTGGTGGACGTGGCTCTCATTGAACTGGGGGGTAGCTGAAGAGGCAAAGAATTTGCTAAATGAGTCGGTGGAAGCATTAGGTGAAGGAGACTATGGGATGTCAAGGCTGACATGGATTTTGCTGTTTAAGTTTTGATAACGCTCATTTTTCTCTGGAGGCTGTTCTTTCTATTTTTATTATTGTTATAATATCACTGTCCCTCATATCTATCTTCCTTCCCCTGCCTTCCTCGCTGTGATACATTAGCTGCACTGTCTTCCTGTGTTGCTTAGATTACATACTGCTATTGAATAGATCTGTTCTGTGATTTTTCCAAATCTCCCTTTGCCACTGAAAAACTCGTGGTCTGGAAAAATTCAGGTTACTGTAGCTAGCTATGTTTCCCCTGCACGGCTCTTCCCTTCATCACCATCTGCCATTCACAGTTCCTCATTCACCTCATCTTTCCAACATCTCCTGACGCAAACATTAGATGTGGAAATAGGCAAAGTCTGTAATGGATAGAAAAACTCTAATTAGGAAGAAAAAAATGGCAGCAGGAGACAGATGAATAGCAGAAGCTACAGTCTCACAGCTCTGCTCCTTAGCAGTTTTCACCCTAGCATTTTCTTAATATTCCTTTGCTGGTTCATCTGAAGAAACACTGCTGAGATCTGAGTAAGCAGAGGACAAAAAGCGTCTAAGGTCAGAAACCACTGCCATAAGAGGTTTGAAGCTAAGAAGGCAGCATCAAATGATGGAAATAATTGGGTAGTTTCTTCAGCTTCTCTTCAGAAAATGAAGACCTTCTGTGTTTAAAATTTGCGAGAGCCTTCTGCCTGAAATTATTTGTCTGCCTGTCTGGAATTTGTAGACTGTGGTTCATTAGCTATTGAGATTGAAATAAACACTGACATTTTAATGAAAATGTTTTAAAAGGTATATTTGATTTTAATGCATTTCCTAAGCATGAAAAGAAACACCTTAATAAGCAAGTATGATAGAAGATTGATCTGTTCTGAATGTATCGTGTTAAGTACTAAAACAAAATTCAGTCTTCAGAGTTGAAAAAGAAATATATGAGCCTCAACATGACCTTAAATATGACACTTCCATCAGTGCCTTTATGATAGATTACCAAAAGCAATAATCTGTATCTGTAATCAGATATGGCCACAGTATCTGTGGAGTTAGATTTCTGGCTCTGTTCAATTCATCAAAAAAGTGGATTTAAAAGCAGAACGTGATCTGTTAAGATGCAAGACCTGGCAAGTTTTGCATTTTTTCAGTAGTATAAAATCTAAACAGCTTTAGTTATTCACGGAATTAAACTTTTCCCTAGATGTCTGTGGTATTACTGACTTTCTTCAAAAGGCACTGAAATCTGGCAAGCGAATAAAAGAGGAAAATGTTTTCAAATACTTTGCTTTAAAGTACAAAGGTGTATCTCTGTGTGTGCTAAATAGATGCTTGCATATTGTTAGCTACTGGAATTGGCAAGCACTCATCTCAGAGTTTCATGTTTTTAACCAGGTTTTTAAGCTTATGAATTAGTTATGGAAGGGAAGATTGGGTACTTGCAGAGGAAACTTCATACCTGTCTCTGTCTCAGTCTGGAGAGAAACCTGGGAGACATGGTTGCACCCAAGAATGTTTTTTTTTTTGTCTAAGGAAAAAGCCAAGACAAGTAGCCAGCTAAATAAATAAATGAATCATCATTGGGATGGCAAGGAGAGCAGATTTGCTAAATAAATCTGGTGGAGAGTGGGATAGTTGTAAAGGTGAGTCAAGCAGGACTGGGGAGATTTCTGGAGGTCACCCTGGCCAATCTGCTGTGTGGGAGCAGACAAATAAGAAGGGTCAGCACAAAACCCAAAAATGTACATGTTTTTAATCATGTTTCAATTTCTGTTGAAGTCAGTAAAAAGACTGATTTTCTCCTGATGTTCTTGACTGAGACAACAACTTTGAATCAGCTCCCTTAAAATGCATAAAGTCTCTGTTACACCAGACCTCCTATCTGCTTTTCTTTTAATTACTTTTTAAGAAGAAGTCAAAGTTTTATTGTTTCTTTGATTTGTAACAGGAACCTAATAATGATTTGATTTTGAAAGGTTTTGAACAAGTTTGTCTCATCACACAGCACTTCAGAATTTGGATTCCATTTTTCTTAATTGGGTGTTGTAAAGAAAAAATATCTTTTGAAATCTTTTCAAAAAAGGAGGGTTCTTTTGTGTTCAGCCTAGTACTAAATATTATTAATTAATGAAGTACAGACTGGGACAAACCCTTGTTTTCCTTTAGTTTTAACACTACCTGTGAAGTATAATTAAGTAAACAAACCTGTATGGCTGTTGACAAGTTTAAATCCTTCATTTAAAAAGTAGTTATCTTCCTGTTTTGAAATCACACAATGTTTGTTTTAAAAATATTGATTAATTAGGTTTGTGTTTAATGATGCATATGCAAGGTGGAAGATATCCAGCTGTGTACAGTACAAAGCACTCATCAAAGTGAGGCTTGAGTTGAGTGCAGCAGGTCCCTGCTTATACAGCTTGAACATGTACTTAAATCCTTGCAAGTTCAGAGCCTTTTAAACAGAACACAGGTGGGAGATGGGAAAATGTTGATGTTTTGCATGTGGGGAAACGAGAGAAAGAGAAATGGCTGGTTTTTGAGGTAGGAATGCTTTTTTTTTTTTTTTAAACCCAAAACCAACAGAAATGAGTAGTTGTGTGAGATTGCTTTGAGCTTCTTGTAGCTAATTTTATTAAAGACTAAAATACTTCACATTTTCTAAACAAATTTGGCAAACTGTCTGAATTGGCTATCATGAACTGTAAATTGTTTGCTTCTTGAGAAAGTGTGCCTACCTTTTTTCTATGTGTTAAAGCAATTTAGGATTTCATGGTGTGTGAAAGCATTTGTAGGAGAACCTTGCAGATAAGAAAGCATGATATTCAAAAGCTATTTTGTGGTGGATATGTTTTAAATAGTTGGAATTTATTTTGGAACAGGGGTGATGAAGGCTGTCTGAAGCTATCTGTGTGCATTACTATTTTTTGCATCGACCCCAGTCCTTGCAGAAACATACTTACCCGCAAAGAGTGGAAAGTCTTTAAATGAAATGGGATAATCTCTTTCTGTTGCCTTAATCTTGTCCTTATGAGTTTGTATAAATCTGCTTCCTTCATTTTTATGCATCGCACAAAAGGTACTAAAAATAACTGTTCAATTTTTTTAGTGCATACTGAAACAGAGATAAACAGATAAAGTATATTTTGTTTTTATGTAACTCCTGCTGGGCTGATATTACTCCTTTTTAATGTAATTTTGTGTCAACATACCCAGTGAAAGCTGTAGGACCTTAAATACCACCCCCACAAATAGTCTCTAATTCCTGCGAGGAGTCATTTTCCTTAAGTATCTATCCAACAGATGGATCACATTTTCCTTGTACGGCAGAAACAGTTAAAGTAGGATGGAGCCACAGGAACATCGTATTACAATGTAGATTCAATTCATTTTATTTTGTAGCTTCATGTAACTTGCATAGCATCTTGAGACATTAATGATCTTCCCTTTTTAGTAGCCATAAAAAATTTCATACTGTGTTGTGTTTTCCTGTAGTTTAAAACTCTTGCCTGACTTGGAAATTTAATACAAAGGACTTTGGTCTGACCAGTCATTCTTAAGTTCAGATAAGAATGGGAAAGGGTTCTGTTGCTGGGCTGAATCATTCTTTTGGCAAAGAGTTCATGGAAAAACAGTCATACAAGCTTCAGCTTCTAAATACATGCAAGATGTTATGATAATAGTTCACGGGAAAAGGAGAGGAGAATTACTGCTCTGTAGCTCTGCTAGGTACATGCCTGAATAGATATCATGGCATTTGTATGGAACTTTTTTTGAGTAAAGTTGTGTTGGGTTTTTCCCCTGTGAGGATACCTTATATGAAGGCTGCCTGGACTAGCTGCCATCACTTCTCTCTTTAGCCAGCAGAACTGCAAAGACGTGATGTTGAGAATGGCTAGTATGGTCTTAAAGACTAGATTACGAAATCGGTTTTTCATGGGGGATGGGAACAAAGCTGAGTTGACAAGTGTTACATAGCAAATGAAAATGAAGTCTTGCTTTTTAAACGTGTCTCATGGCTCTGTAATTCCTCTATTTTCTTGCCAATATTAATTTTTTACTAATTTAACTCCAAAGATCTTGGCAAGCTTTGGATTTGCATTTCTTCTTGATAAAAAAATTTCCCCAAACTTTTTGATCACGATCACTGCTGTTGATGGATTGACAATGCACATTCCTGCAGCTGCTTTGGGTATTTTTAATACATTTCAAGATTAGCAGCATGGATGCAGTACATTTTAGTTTCTAGTCCTCCACCACGTATTAACTCTGTACTGTTGAAACTGGTATTAGTTAAATATAAATCAGTCTACAACCTGCCACTGTGGGTCTTGTAAGCTAACATTTAATATACACACTAGTTAAACAGTCAGGAGGTTTTCCCAAGACAGAAAGACTCTTTATGACTAAATAATGGCCAAGACCTGATACTTATATTGTAGCTTCTTGAGAGAGAGGCTCAGCTTCAGACCTCATTCCAGTGAGATCCAGTGATGTTATTAGTAATGTCCTCTGGGAAAAGGAGATGAAATCCAAACTCTTGATCCTTGGTGTATAAAGGAGGGCAGATGAAGTAAAGGAGTGTACTCACCTTGCAGGGAATAGAGAAAAGGCAGGAATGAAGTGCTCAATGTCAAGTTCAGTGGGGTCAGAGCTGGGGCATGGCCCGCTAGAGAAGAGAAAGTCTAGCAGAGAAGAAATCGAGAAAGCTCTGGAATACAGCCACACAGCCATAAGGTTGCAGGGAAAGACTTCAATGGACAACAATCAAACGGTGGGTTAAATATTACCCTATGTAACTATGTATTAATCAAAAGAAATGAAGATCTGGAGCACGGATGCCTGGGGCACACCGGGGTTGTGTAGTCACTGAACACTAATAAGGGATTAAATACTGCTCCACAGTCATCTGAGAGAGAGGGGGGACACAACACTACTGAGAGGTCATATTTCTATCATCTTAGTATTTCAAGTAAGACTAGGAGATATGGTTTTGGGGTTTTTTTTGGGGGGGAGGAGGTTTGTTGTTGGGGTATTTTTGGTTGTTTGGGTTTTTTTGTTGTGGGTCCCCGTCCCATCCCCCCCAAGCTTTTAAATCAGTGAAAACATCCTAACTTCAGTGCAATTGCACCTTGTATGGCTAAAGTGAGCAGTATCCATTTTCTATAGAAATGTAGGAGTGGCCTGAATAACTGTTGCCACACTCTTAATTTTCAGTAATGTTGGAGACAATATTTCCACTACATGAGGCTTTTTAGAAAATCTCTTTTTAATACATTTTACCTGGAAATAAGTTTGTGGAAGTAACAAATGTAAAGAGGAACTAGTTCAGGATATGGCAAATTCATCTTAGGGAACATAATATTCTCACTCAATATTATTTGAAGATTAGAAAACTAGACTGAAAATCTCTTTCATTTGTAAACATCTTTCTATCGTTGGCACACTGTAGAGCTCTTTTCTTAGTGAGAAAACGCAGTCATCGTGTTTTTTTCTTTCCTCCTTGAAAAGCTTCTTGGGGTCTAGATCTGTTGTGATGTTGGCTGGCCACCACTGATGTTTATAATATGCATTTAACATATGTTTTGCTACCGTGGTCTCTTTTATAATTAGCTTCTCCTTTTCCCTTGAGGAAAGGAAAAACAAGATACAGGTAAATTAAAGGTACAGATGGATTAACTGTCATTTACAAATGTCTTTCTAGAAAAAGTGTGTTTGCTTTTCTGCTCTGTAACTCTGCATGGAATTATTCTTCCATCTTGCTAACACATGAAGTGTGACTTCAATGTCCCACTGTAGCAGCCATGCATAATGCATGAGTTTTGCCTTAAAAAATTCCCTTGCATTAGAAACAATACACAGTTACACACTGCTTCAGAAGTTGTAACAGAGGAATAGGGGCAAAGAAAAGAGTCTATTTGGAATAACTTAGTTTCCTAAAATATTTGTTTACAGTATGAATTTTAATAATTAATGTACGGATTAAGACATTTTGCTTATCTTCTTCTTCCAGCAGTAGGGTCATCACCTATAGCTACACAGAAGGAGGCCAGAAAAGCTTCCATATGCAAAGCTGACAACTACAGTGCTCCAGCTGCAGCCTCAGCATATGCTGCAAAACTCCATACGTTACTGCACTAATGGGAACGTGTTTGTTTTTTCTGGCCAGATCACTGGTGTGCTTTTTTTTTCTCCTGAACGTAATTTTTTTTTTTCTTTTTGTATTGTAGAATGTGTATGCCAAAGCCTTTATGTAGCTTTTAATGTAATAGGAATTGTTCCTGTTTCCTTTCCTGTTATAAAGCCTGTTTACCTTCAGGAGTCAGCAGAGCCATTTTTGAACTAAAATCTCCTTGTGTCTCTGCAGCAAATTCCTTAGTAACTCTCTTGTATATGTTGACGTTGCGGTACATTCACTCTAAACCTGTGAGCTTTCAAGTGTAGAGACTTGATAGTGCTGTTGGGCTATTTTTGTTGTTTATGCAAATATAAGTAGAAGTTGCAGGTAGGCACTACTTTCTCTTAAAAATGTTTAAGCCTTGGATTTTGAAAAATTTGAAATGCATGACTTTTTTTTTTCTCTTCTACAGGAGTAAAATAGGATAAGAGTCTTAGATTAACCTCTTTTATAGGTTATTGACAGCAAAAATAAAATCCAGTGTCTGTTAAAGCAGTGGAAAAGCTGTCTTATGGATGAATCCCCTAAAATTCTGAATACACAGAAAGAAGTAATCAAATGCTTTGAATGTATGGAAGTTTAAAATTTATATTACTTTATCCTGCATTATTCACATTGATTAAACATAAGATCATGGTGGATTTGCCATAAGATGACTCCATCAATTTTATTTGTATGCCTAAACACTGAAGTGGCATAAAAATTGCTTGGAAAATGCCAGAGGAAAATGATTAGAATAATCTATTCTCCAGGAAGAAAACAAGAAAAGTATTTGTGCTAAAAAAGAAAGTTCTGAAGGTAATTGTGGAGGTGGGGAGGAATGTGATTATCTCGAAGGCACCTACTCCTACGAGAATGTTGTTTGAGAACTACAAATACATTTAGAATTTATTAGGGCACAAAAAGCATTGGTTCCAAACCTCTGTTTTCATAAATGTTTGGATAAAAAAGAACTAACATGTAATATCCACATATTAAAGCAAAGAAATTACACACTTTGCCTTTCTGTGTTGTAACAGAACCATGGTATTTGGTTTATTATACCTGGAATTACTCAGCTTCGTTTTGGGCATCCCAATTTTCATTAGTAAAAAGGGATTCATAAATAAGAGAGAAATGAGAGATTCAGGAATAGATGAGGGACTCATTCATTACAAAGTATAGTTAAAACACATAAATATAGATTTTGTGGAAATCTGATAAATTATTAAAATGAAAATATGATAAATCCACTTGTAGTCTAAATATGACCTCTGATGTTCTGTAGGTTCCAGTCAGTAAAAATATTTCCTAGTAAGATTTGCACTGTTACCCCATTTTCTCCCTCACTACGGAAGCCCCAAAATGGCACAGGGAATGAGAAAACTGTGCTAGCAAAAAGCACACTTTCATGCCTGCCAAATTTGTATTCTATCCTGTAGGTTTGTGCTTTTTCTAGAGGCTTATATTTAAGTATCTCTTTAGTATACATGAATATTTTTATGTATTTGTATATCTTAAGAGACAGGAAAGGGAAGGATTTTGCAATGCTAACAATAGAATATCACCTTTACCCAAAGAGGCGTAACAGATCAAAAGATGTTTAGTTCTTGCATGACAGACCAGCTCTTGCATCCCATTGCTTAACCGTGTACCTGCGCAAGTGGAACCGCTAACACAACGTACACACAACACAAGAAAACTTTGGTGTCTACAGACAGTATAAATTCTCATAATCTATGCACAAAATACTCTAGTCAGCTGGATTGCTTTGATCTTTTTAGCATTTCCAAGGGATTATCTTCACTTTGGTAATGTTTTTTCTTGAGGAATGCTTTTATGTATTTCAAGCAGACAGAAACTGAAATGATAACGTTCATGTTTAATGTAGGAAACTTTGCTGTCAGGATCTAACACGGCTTTTACTTGTGACATAATTTCATGAATTCACAACAAGACTGTGAAATCAACAGAGTTTTTGAGATTCTTAGTGTCTTGGGGCAGAGATATATTTGGATATACCAAGAAATATTTGACCAGTTTTATGTTTAGACCATACTAAACCATATTGAAATGTGACTGGGTGAAAAACATCTTTGTACATTTCACCCTAACCCTAATTAGGGTTTTCTGGTTAATTTTCTGGTTTCAATTTTGACGTCTAAAATAAAGCTTGGGTTTTCGTTGTTTGCTAGAGTTTTTAAGGTGGATGTGGTTATTGTTATTTTGGGGAGTTCTATCATCACTGTCCTTAGCTATGATGTACCATGATGTTTGAGGAGTGCTTTTTTTCTCTTTCTTTTATCACAGCTATGATACATTATATTTACAGACTTCTACATGCTTATTGGAATATACTTTCTTGACAAGAAAAAATTGTCAGCCTACTGAAGCTGGGCAATTTTCAAGTGAACAGTTAAATCAGCGCATGTTTGCAGGGATAATTATTAGTGTCATTTGCTACTTGCACTCAGTAGAGATTTTAAGCATTGGAGTAATTTAAAACACCGTCTAATTAATCCCTCCACATTGCTGTGAGGCAGATAACAAATGCCATACTGTACAGCCACAGTAAAGATGATAAACTGAGGCACAAGTCTGCTAAATTTGTAGTTAAGCCAGGATTATCAGCCAGTAGACCTGAATCCTAGTTGGTTGTGTGCTTTAACCACTAATGTTCATCTGAACTAGATTTAGCAAAGAGTTCACAGCTCAGAAAAGAAGAACCCCGACCCCCGCCTTTTTATCATAGATTTTCACGTTTTTCTCGTTCAGTAACTTGATATGAGTGTGAAGTTCTGTGACTTGGGTCATCCATCTGTCTTTTTAATGCCTATATATGCATTAAAAGGCAGTTAGAAATAGACTTAAAACTCTGGAATAGCACATATAGCTTTGTTCATTTCATTTTTTACAATGTGATCCCAATACCATACAAACTTACATTTGCTTAGCAAGGATTCTGTCCATTAGGCAGTGGTGTTTTGAGCTGAAAGAACCATTTTAAAAATGAAAAAAAAAAAAAAGAATAAAATAATAGCCCTAGTGTTAGATACACTGTATTTGGGGCTTTTATGTCTGAATTCATGACACATCAGAACAATTATGCTTATTATCGTCCATTACACCAGTAGCAGTATCTTTGTGTAAGGACTGTATCTGTCAGTCACAGCTTAAATCTCTGCACACTTATTTTTCATCACAGACAGCTAAATTCTGTTTCAGCTACAAACTTTTCCAGTCAAGGAAAGCCAATACCTAAAAAATTCTCCAAAGTTAGCCAAACAGTAAGTGTGTAGTTGTGGTTTCTTTGTTCAGTGCGTAGGTTGAATGTGAGTAACCTTACTGGATTAGAGATGATTATAAGTTATGGGAAAATATTAACAAGGTCAGAAGATATTTGATACACTTTAAGATAAATTTTATTAAAGGATCATATCATTTAATAATTAGGGCCTTTAGGAAGATGTTAGTTAAAACTTTTCAGATTTTGACAGTCAGGTCCATGGTTATTTCAGGATAATTATATAATCTTTTAAAGTAAAATTACAAAAAGGAATGCAACTTTCATTGCAAAAAGTGAATGTCTAAATGGAAGGTTTGGGATTTCTGCCTCAATATCCTCATATAAAATGTATTGAAATTAGGTTATAGAAGTCACCACAGAGTTCTGCCATGGCTTTAGAAAAAAGAAATCCTCTTTCCACTAGGGAAAATGACACTGAATTAAGCAAGCTGTTAAAACTTGAAATAGAAGACTTTATGATATTATTTTTTCTATATGCTTAATATTGGCAAAACATACTAGTGATCAATATGCCAAGCACGTAGTGAACCTAGTCCTGACTAGGAGTTTGATCTTCATAGTTAAGGAAGAGAGTTTGGCTTTCATAGCGATATACTACTGTATTTGCCTCTGAAATTACAAACTGGGCTGGTAATTTTCATGATAAATTTGTGAGTAATACAAAGTATCTCCAAGGATGAATGGACCTGAGCCTATCACTGGTTTCGCATGATCTCTCTTTTCATTGTGAAAAATTATAAGGAACCCATATCTTGGAGAAAACAAAAACACAGTTCCTACCTGTAAGACCTCAAATTAAATCATACTTTATAGTTATGGAACTTTTAGGGCACAATGTGTCAGATTGTGCAACTAAAACATTAAGTTTTGTTACTTGTTTTTCTGCTCATTGCTTTTGGTGTATAGGTTAGAGTCAATATTTTAATCAATATACAGTGTTCCTACCTACAGCATATTAAGTGTAATAATAATAGTCACAGTTGCTGACTTTCTTATATCTCCTTGAATTTTTTAAAAATAGTCAGCTTGGACTGCAATAACCTGAAATTTTTACTTAGGATTTTTTTCTTCTTTTTTCCAACTTATGAACAAATCTTTACCATTTTGTATGACAACAGTGTGAAAAAACTAATATAAGTCTTCATGACTGACATGAATGGTCAACAGCTGCTTGGTGGTACAGGAAGAATTTTTGTGTGTGTGTGCATGCAAAACTACATACATGCACATCCGTAGATACCTATATATAGATAATTTTGAACAATGGTCAGGCTATCACAGGGAAATGTATTGGTGCCTAATAATGCCTATAGGTGTTCTAGTATTTAAATGCTTTAACACATAAATCACTTAAACATGGGTGTACTGTCAACCGATTCCACAGCCATGTGAATAGTTAGCCGTATCCTTCAGTTAAGCTTGCAAGTGATACTACGTTTTAGATAGGGATCATAGTGATGTTAAGAAAAAATGTGTGAGTGATAATCAATTACTTCTTGGCTGGAAAAGTAATCGTATTACTCTCAGATTTACATTGGAGAAGGACTCTATTCCAACTTTACCCAAAGCTGAAGGGAAAGAATTCATGCTGGGCTTAGAAAGGTCTGTGTTTTTATACACTAGCTACTTAAAATAGTAATTATGTGAAAGTCTCCATGGGAGTTACAAGCAACTGGAAAGCTTTTTCCTTGAGCATGTCCACAGTCCTTTTCAAGCCAGCGATTTCTCACTCATTAGCAAATTTAATCAGTCAGGTTTTGTTTACTCTTTGAATATTAAATTTCAGATACAGTTTCTTTTCTACTGATTTATACGTGCATAAAATACTTATATACACGTGTAGGGACATATATTTATAAAAGATTATGGGCCATAAAATATGATATGCTGCAATATGTTAAATAATGTAATAATGTTTGCATTTTTCAAAATTTCTTTCAGAAAGAGAGAAGAATATGCTGTGCCGAAAAGTGGAAATGTGATTTAATGTTCTTATTTACCCGAGTCATTAAGCTTATTTATGTATGTTTTATATTTTATTCCTTTTTACTCTTAAGTCCGTGTCCTGCCTGATAGGACTTTCCTGGTTGGACTAAAGAGGTCATTCTGAAAGTGGCATATTTTGAAGATTTGTAATTTCCTTAGCAGAAAGGTCCCTTTTGTTCCAGTGGAAAGAGGACTGGGAGCCTCTGCTTCTCTATCTAGAGAGTACATTTGAGGAAAAAGAGGAAAAGAAATCCCAGCACTGGAATAAGACCTCACCAGTAGTAATATTCCCAGCAACACACACTGAGTCCTTCCTAATCCATGCATTTTCCTGGGAAATCTTGATAACACCCCAGTGAAAATTATCTCCCAAAGCTGTGAAGAAAATCCAACTTTACTATAGTGTGCATAAAAGATTTCCTAATGAAGCTGAAAAGCAGCTGGAGGAATTGTATCTTGCTGTTGTCCAGATCACTGTTCAAAGAAGAGACTGCAGTTTTTTAGCTGTTTAATTTCGTTTACTTTTCTTTCTTTACAGTTCCAATTATGTTTTTTCCACACGTATTTATTTCATAATAAAAGAAGAAATCGAACAAAAAATCAGGTTCTAGCTTTTTATTCAGAAAAGGAAAAAGTTCCTTAAAATGTTTTTTTTTTATTAAATAGTGAATGAGCTTATATTTTTGGAAGGTGTTTTCCATGTGTTCAGTATTGCATGCTGCAATTCAGTCAAAATGGAATTGTTTAAAAGATTCGATTTTCTTCGCTCTCTGCTTCTTTTTTTTGTGAATATGTTCTGTCAGAAAGACACAAAGACTTTGCTTTGAATATGTTTATGCGTTAACATAATGGCTGATCTCGATCAGTTTTCTGCACAATAAAGGAAAAAAAGCCCCAAACCCTGGCATTAATTTCATGAATAATAAATATTTATATATTCAACAGTTTATGAAGAATGATATTCCTGCTGTTTTTAGTGTATTTTTTTTAATACGACTTTTAAAAAAGCAAAAAACCCTCCCAATATTTCATGCCCAGTTGATTTATTTTTTTAACTATACAAACTTGCTTGTGTCACCAGAGTTAGTCTAAGGGGACTTAACTTTGCTTAGTTATTATTTTATTAATCTGTAGCACTAATCTATACTTAGTTAAATAAGGTTTGTAAGTTATTGTGAAGGTTTTATATTAAAGATATATTTGGTGCAGATACTCCAAAAGTAAATGTGGATATTTTTATAACTAGCTTAGAATGAACACAGAGTTTTCTTTGAAGCCTGAAAGCCAAAATGCTGGAATGACAGAAATGTCTTTAGAGGCAGGAGGAGGGTAGGGGAGGAAAGGAAATACCTTCATAAAATCTGAAAAGCACATTCCTGTTCTCTGATAATAGATGCCATAGCACAATGTTTGCCAGATTTTAGCTAAGCTGATAAGAACAGTGGAGTGGGGGAAAAAAATTAGGAACTCAAGCAAATACTGATTATTAATGATTTGACTAACGCATCTATAAAAAAGGAATTTTACAGGTGTGAGTGAAATTCAAACAAGAGAAATCAGCGAATTTTGTCTAAGTGGTGTAATGGCAGTTCAACATAGCTGACTTGAAGGTCATTTTAACATTTGAATAGCTAATATTTTCTACTCAAGAGGGCCGGACATTTAATCCATGAAAAGAACAGTGCAGACTTTGGGTGAGAAAGTGATTGCAGCACTGATTTCCAACATTTTTCTAAGAAAATTTATTGAAAATAAACTTGGCTTTTTTAGTTGGTAAATTACACAGATAAAGCTGTATTATCAGAGATGGGGAAAGGATCCTCTAGATAGATATCACAGGCTTCTGGAGAACAAAAAAAAGATATATAAATACATGCATAAGCATAAATGTATATAAATATAACATCAGTACGTACGTACACACACACAATTAGATGCGATTGCCTGTGCCTGGTGCATAACTAGTGGTTGGCTAATCAAAAAGATTTTAAAGCTTCCAGTTGAGTAAAGATTACCTGGATGATAATTATAATTTTTTTTTTTCTTGCTTTGAACAATTTAGTTTTAAACCCAAGAAAAACAAAAATTTTGTTTTCATTAAATTTCCAGCACTTCTTAATTTAGATATTGTATATCTTTATCTGTCATTAACAAATCAGAATATAGGAGAAAAGTAGTTAGGAAAAAAATAGTCTTTAAAAGACAAAATCTAAAAGAGCGCTTAAGTACTGTGAAGATCGTATTTAGGGCAGAATACCTAAAGTATTCCTCGTTTTATTTAAACCAGTTTTCTAATCCCCTACTAGGCCAATTGGAACATAATATGGTGAAAGGACATGGGTTCTATTTTTGGGTCTGCAATCATACTTTAAATGAATCAGTTTATTCCCCTGTCTCATTTTCCACATTTCTAAATAGGGTTAAGAAGCTTTATCTGCCTTGGCAGTACATTAAAGACAGTGTAAAGCTCCAAGTTATTAATTCTGATTAACACACACACATGCGCACCTAAGCAAAGGAGATCCCATTCTGCTGATGAACCTAAAGTAGGAAACTGACCAAGTGTCACAGAACTAGAATTTTAATCTTTGTGGAGGAAACTTGGAAAAGCATGGATTTACACATATTTGCAATGTATCTGAGAGGGAGAAATTAATTTATTTTGGGGCAGTGTTCTTCTGACACACTGAGGAAAGACAACACAGAGAGGGTAGTAGCAAGGTCATGGAAACCCTAACTTGGGAAAGCTGCCATTTTCAGCAGCTGTGTTACTCGATGAGTCCAGTTGGGAAGACCCAGAGGTCTTCTGGTAGCAGATGTCTTCTGACTCCTCCTTTACTGTAACATGGACACACATTGGTTTCCCCTCTCTGTGCTATGGTTCCCATGAGAAGGAAATCCAAATACCTTACTCAGAGAGATGCTCCCAGCATGAGCCCAAGCTCAGTGGTCCAGGGTCCAGGAGCATGAGCATTTACACTTCCCAGCAGTTAACAGACAGCCCAGAAAAGTACTACTTGTATTACAGTCATTTTCCATGTTTATTGTAGTGATGAGTATAACAACTAAAAGAAAAAGTGTAATGCTTTAATATTATTATTGACAAAGAAGTAAGTAATTGCAATCTTAAGCAGAATAAAGTTTTAGACTTTTTTTTTTTCTAAATCGTAAAAGCTTACAAAAATAAGATAGTGGGATTACTTTGATTTGCCCGCATTTCTATAGTGTTTTGTAACTCAACCATTTATATATTGTGTGAATACATGGAAACTGGAAAATGACAGGGAGCAAAGCCAGTAATCAGCTTGCTAATGTCTTTTCCTTATCAGGCTGAAAGTGGTAAGAACAAGTAGATAACATACATTATGAAAAAGAGATGAAGTGTCAGATATGGCTTTGTGAGGTAAATCTGTGCAGTGGGAGAGATTTAACTTTTCCCTTAATGTAACATTCCCAATTCTATAAATAACATGATAGGAAAATACTCTTGTGTGTATAATGACCTGGTATACATTTCTGAATCTAATGCATGTTTTCCAGGTGACATTAGGCAAGTAGCTAAAATCTCCTGTATCATCAGTATGTGTATACCTCAGCAGCAACCTATAATCTGTTCCCTTCTCAGACAGTTCATTACCAATATAAAAAATACTGCATTTTATCCTCCTTTGATATGTCACGTCATCTGCCTCCAAACAATTGCAGCAACTTGCTGTAAGCATCCAGGCAATTTTTAAAGCAATCCTGAACCTTAGCACTGTGAGGTCTAGCATGAGGAACCCGTTCTCTCTCTGTTTTATGCACTACCTCATCTTGTGTGGTGTCTTTAAACACTGCTGTAGCAGAAATAACAATGATCACATTGGTAAACTTGACCTTTTTATTACTGTTCTTTAGGTTAGTGTAACGTTAACAGCTACTTAACTTTGTTTGATAGTTGTATAGTTTTGGGAAATGATTTTGGTGGTCCTGCCTTGGCAGGGGGGTTGGACTAGATGATTTTTTGAGGTCCCTTCCAACCTCTAACATTCTGTGATTTTACATCTAGTCCTCTTAACCCTTACTTTGGAGTGTGGATAAATCTCAAGTGCCAGAAAGGCATTCAGCCCTAATATAATGACATAGCTGTGGTTTCACTAGTCACCTTTTATCATTGACTTTCCACTGTATGATTTGCACAGATGTACTTTGAGAGTAGAAAAGACGGCATTTGATGATGACTGGGATGCAATAAATACAGTGAATTTTTTTTTTTTTTGGTGCCATGCATCATTAGGTATTTAAGTAATTAATGATGGCACAATAGAATGACAGGTTCATTCCAGATTTGATGTACAGCTCTCTTTAGTCTATTTGCATAAGTTGACTTTCAATAAATGAAAGTAAAGTTGTCCCATAGGGGACTGACAAGTCCCCTCTGATTTCTACTGCAACTTTGGGCCACATAGATATTTGCTTCATCAACATTTTATAGCGTATCTTTGGAAGGAAACCATGTCTGAACCTGGAGCTTTATGTTGTGATACTGTTACTGAATTTGATTTCACCTGTAGAGTCTTCTGGTTCACCTCTAGGATATTGTTATTGACTGTCCAAACTGATCTCCTTGGGCCAGAAAATTCATCTTCATAGAGCAACACTTGAGTAGATCTCCAGAGAAGGCCTGTTGCAAATGCACGTGAATTAAAACAAAGTGTATACAGACAAACTCAACATACAAAATACAGGAATAGAGCCAGAGAATTTATTACAATGTATATATTTCTTTCTCCAGTTTATTTATATTTTACAAATTATTAAAAATTGTATTTATGGTTTTGTATTTATGGTTCCTGTTATCTTAGTTTTTATCATCTTTGCATAGACATGGTTCTGCAACAGACTTATAGATTCCATATACTGTGAGGCCATTGTAATTGATTATGATGGAGAGACTGTCTTCCAGAATACCCATCTAACATGTAGGGTATGTATGTTCTTGTATCTTGTTTACAAGAAAAACATAAACTAAAGGGACATTCCATTAAAATAAAAAAAAAATGTTTATTAATGAGTGCCCAAGTAAGATTCAGTTCCATCAAAGTAATAAATTAAAAGAGAGCATATAGTAAGTACCTCAAACTGACTTGAATAAATTTGATTCAGCACTTATCCTGAATTCCTGAATCCATTAATTTCTTTCAAAGAAATGTATACATGAATACACTAAAGGTGTGCACAAAAAACCCAGATCATTGCCGCTCTGTTGGAAACTGTAATTGTATTAATAATTGCTTTGAACCTGTATAACAATTTGAACTTTAGTGCTATAGAAGAATTTTCTAGTCACCTAGGTTGGTGCAAAAAAAAGGAGATACTACTTATTTTACACTGTCAGATAACCTTTGCTGGTTTGTTAGAAACTGCAAACGCGGTGATGATATGAAGCTCTTTGGAGATGTGAGTGTCCTTGAGCCAAATGTTTAAACTGCCCAAAGAGTCAGACACGCTTATGTAAGTACTCACCTGCTTTATTAGAACCCTGAGGCAAGAATTTCAAGTTATTTGCAATCTGCAGCTAATTTCAAGGTGATATCTTATGAAGAGCTGGTGGAATAATAGAATTAATTACTGAATAGTATAACAGAAATCAGAATATGTAATGAATCTTATTGTTACTTGTGCCTTATATCTATGAGAAACAGCTGGCAAGGATGCAGGGGAGAAACAGGTTAAAGGTACTTCTTATACCTTGATCCCTCATATAGTTCCAAGCATACTCAGGGGTGCCTTAAACTGCATTGGTTGTGGGTCCTTGTTGCTTGACACCTGCCGTGCAGAAGAAGTATATGAGTGAGTTGTCATCCTCTGGGTGCTGTTGTGGGATGGTGGTAGGAGAAGGAGTTCTGTCAGTCTGTCATGTCTGAGGAATTTCCACTTTGCTGCTGCCAAAGCTATTGATGTTATGGTTGTGCCTTCAGCTAGCGCAAAGTACCTCTAGGCATTGGGGGAAACTTGGTCCAAAGTCCAAGCAAACAATTAGTTATAATCTCCACTCCTGAGTGCAAGCCAGGAGAAGATGGTGAAGGCATGCAAGAAATGAGTCTCAAAGCTTATCCTGAGTAAGCACATGGCAGTAAGCTTCCAGGCTCCCACTGATATTAACAGCTGAACTACAAAAATGACTTTCAGTTTAAATCCAGGCTCTCCTATTGATTTCCAGCATGATTTTTATATGAATGTCATATCTCTCTCTTATCAGCTTCATGCAGCTCTAGTTGGTTTGGCACTTTGTGATGTTCTTGACATTGTTCAGAGAGATGTTAAGTTAAAGCTGAACAGCTTCCTTGACCTGAAATTTAAACAAGAATGTAACAGTCCTGGAATTTTACTTAAGACTCAGAAACACATCTTCAAAAGTACTTGAAAACTACCTTTGAATAAGCATTTCAGACAAGCCTATTGCTAGCGGTAATTGTTTAATAATTTGGCAGCGAATATTAACTGCTCTAGTCTATCTTTTGATAGACACTGTTCAACTAGAGAATAAAAATTATTTAGGAAGGAGATTCTGATGCTAATCTGAAGCCAGTGAGAAGCTTTTCTTTCCCGGCCCCACCCCAGAAGCTTTTTGTTTCACAGAAATACATGAGTTCATGTAGGTGCCTATGATGGAATGAATAAACCTGCAGGTTTCACAGTTGTTCTGTCTGTATTAGCATCGCCTGTGTGTTTTTGCAGTTGTTCAAAGAAACAGTGATGATGTGATTAGAAGAGATACTGGATGGTGAAAGTATAGTGTGGTGCTGTTAAAGAAAAAGAAGGTATGTTAAGGCAACATTTCTGGGCAGAGGACTGGCAGTGGTGGGGGATGTTGCAGAGAATGAATGATAAACATATTCTTTTCAGTCATAATTGAAGTGCTTTGCTCCAACAAGTCACTATCTGAAGGCTGCAGTCACTGTTTTGAGTTTGTACCCCTTTTTTTGTAAAGGGTTATTGCTTGTTGCCTAACTGACAGCTAAAATTGGCCAGGAACTGAAAACTAAAAATAGGAAAATACATCAAGAAAAAGAACACATAAGCTTTTAAGACCTTTGAGATGACCATGTAGAGGAGTTTTCTGAGGAATGGGCTGGGGAAATGGCAGTGAATTGGAAAGAACTGACTTGTGTGGTAATGTCTCCTTTCCCTGTGATCACTGTTCTGAGATGGTATTTGAACCCCCATAGGCTCCTTTCTGGTCCTTTGCTTCACATTAACTTTGCTAGTTAGGACTTTACTGTTAGGAGAATATAAAAAGCATTTGTTGATTGACTTTCAGGTCTTATGAATTATTGCCTTCAGGTCTTGTAAATTATTTCCTACTGTATAGGACAGAAGACTTTCAAATTCATGGTTGGAAGGTGCCATATCAGATGAAGATGTATATTAAGTTTCATGGATTGTACACAATGCTTTATGTATATGTAAAGACAGAAAGGTCTTCTGACCTTAATGGTGATGAACAATATTTGATTTTTCCCCCCAGTACTTCCCTTTAAATTTAAAAGTAGATTGCCAGGACATGCAAAGAGAAGACAGGAGACACCTGAATTAAATGCATGGAGAATCTGGGAAAAAAACTAATCTTGTTTTGATGAGCTAATTACTATTAATTGGCTTGCAGAGAGCTTTTGGGGGAAGGGAGTACTGTGTGGATAAAAGTGACATAAGGATTTTGTAACTGATTACAGTAATTTCACACCTTGCTGTAATTAGATACTGACTGATACCAAGTCTCATGCTCTGTTATGGTATTGCACAACTTACAAGAAAATCTGTGAGATGGCTATGTGCAAATTAAGTGAATCACATGAAGTTAAGTATCACATGAAATAAATGCAACCAAATTATTGTCTGTGGAAAACAGTATAATTCATCAGGCGACACAAAATAAAAGTGGTAAGTTTCTTTTATTTGACTTGGACATCAATTTTTTGTTTTGGTATGAAATTGGTAATATGACCTCATCAACATATAGGTGTGTCTCAGTGCCTACAACATGGCAAATACTTCTTAATAATGTTGTATTTTCTTTCTGTAGTAGAAGCAGTCCATAGCAATGCTTTGGAGATTTTTGTATCTGTTTGTCTGCTAATTAAGAAACATTAATAGACGGGCATCTTTTGTGTAAAAATAAAATATGTAATGAAGGTTAATCCAAATAACATTGTGTTTAAGTGGTAGTGAATTCTTAGGTAGCTTTTATGTCTTGTGAAAAAGAATTGCGTGGGTCCAGCTTTTGGGGCAATAACAATCTCCAGGGAGTCTTTGCACAAACAAGCAGACTGGATTCTTAATTCAGTAGAGAACAAGCACAGCAAGAGAAGCGCTGGGATGATCCAGTTCATTGTGTCTGTGTTGCTAAGCAGACAGGCTTTTGTACCAGTTGGAACGTTTTCAGGCTCTGTGGCTGCATTCCTAGATGAGTTGCAATAATTAAATGTGAAAGTAGTGATTGTCAGCATCGTTTGCCAATTCCAGTTTTATAAAAAGGGGCAAAACCATCTGATCAGCCCTAGACAGAAACAGAAATTTGTTTGACCTATAATTATGAGCCAAACCAATGGTGGTGTGAGTTTAAAGAAACAAAAACATAAAAATCCTCCAAAGCTATGGATTGACTTACTATTCTGAGAGGAGATATTCCTTGTTGGTAGGGAATGCCCTGGAGGAGGAAGTTCCCTTTAAGTGACTCTCTTTCTACTGGTAACAGCTTTTTTTTTTCTTTAACCTATTTCAAGGCTCCTTGAACTTCTGTTTTTGCTAGGCACTGAGTAAATTCTTTTGCTGTAATGGATAAGGCTAAGTATTATCTGTAATCTGCTGGTTTTCCAGTTTGTGTTGTCTCATCAGCTTTTTCAGCCACCTTTGCTGGGGACTGAATAACCAGGCAGAGAGAACTGAACTTTTTTTTTTTGCTGCTTCTCAGTTGACAGCTGCAGGGGTGGAGAAGCTGCAATAATAAACTTCTGGGTTTCATATGAGTGAAAGGGCTGATACAGTCATTTTCTATCCATTCAGATGGGCTCTGTGGAAGCAATACAGGGGTATTGGTGATTCTTGTTGCTAAAGGCTGTAGAAAGGTCTGATAAAAGGAGTTTTGGTATAACCCAGAGAATTAAACTACCTGTGTAAAAATGTGGAGAGGTTGTTTTTTTTCTTTTGCAAACTTATCAAAAAATGACAAATATGTTTTCCCAACATGAAAAGGATTATAAAAAACAATGGCCTTAAGTATTAAAATGGATATTTTTGCCTTACCAGGAGGGTACTAGCATTTTTATTTATTCATTTATTTTTCAGTTTTTGACAATTGACATATAAATTCTTCAGCCTTCCTACCTGCACATAAACTAATTTCACGTGCAGTAGAAGACCAGCTGAGAAAAGAGGTGGGACAACCTGCCTCCTTATTGACTCCTGTCTAAGTTAGAGCTCCATGTGAACTTGCCCACAGGAGAAGATGTATTGACTTTTGGGGTTTTTTTGTGGGTGTTTTTGTTTGGTGCTTTTTTTGTGAGAGTTTTTTCGGGGTTTTTTAGGCTGTATAACTACTACGTTGATATGAGCCCCTTATCTGGTTAGGAAGTAGTTGCAATTTAAGTTTCTCCCATCATGAAATGAGACTTGTCCTTCTGAAAATGGTGGCTTTGCAGAAATGGCTTTTTTTCCACTGGAAAATAACTTTGCATGAAAATTTCCCGATAGCTTTTGTGAATATAGATACATTTTCTTCTCCTATGGATAAAATTAAAAGATCAGAATTCAAGCTATAATTCAGTACTGGGGCTGAAAGCTTGCCTTGAAAGATTAAGAATTTTTAGTATGGAAACCATGCTTTGCTCTGTGCTTTGAGAAGCTATATAGTGGCAGTTTTTGAGGTCTCTAATACGCAGTAATAATTTTTCTTCATACAGGTCAGACTATTGTACGTTTTAGGGTGAATACAAAGTTGTGAATTAAGCCTAAAGTTGTCCTTTTTATTTAATTTTTAGTTTTACTAATATGTATAGTTAGTATCATAAGGCTCTCAGTTTGTCAAACTGAGTCAAGTGAAAACTGAAGGACTTGCTCTGGGTGTGGTAGTCAGGGAGCAGCTCTCAAAACAACATGAAGTACACAAATGGTGTAGGAAAACGTCCTCCTTATTATTCCTTTGGTTGCAAAGAAAACTTCACCTGCAGCTTTGAATTTACCAGTAGTGCTAAGTTATTTCTTCTTAATAGCTAGTTAATTTTTCACCTGATTCCTGTCTGTCCGTCCGTCCCCGCCGAATCATTACCCTTCACTGGTAGCTGTAATTGCCACAAATTCTGCTCATTTTAATTATGGCTTATATCAAGATTTACTTTTGTCTCTTAGTTCAAGCTGAAAGTCACATTTTATCATGTAAACAAAACAATTAAAAATGCATGGAGAGGAATAGCTGTGAATAATGTACATGTATAAATGGCTTACATAAGACAGAATGATATATGATTATGGCACAAATGTGTTGTCTCCCATCATGCTGCAATTGTATTACTTCATTGTAGATTAAATGTATAATGTGACGTTAATTATTTATTTTTCTGTGTTGCTGGGCTAACATTTCACTGTGCAATTGCTCCCCTTTCTTCATAAAAGGTTGAATTTTTGCTCTTGGACGAGCTGATGTGAAATCCCCTTAGTGTTTCAGCTGCCATATAATTATCTAACTATTAAACCAAACTCCATGAAGAATCAGAATAGATTTAACAGGTGTCAAGGAATGCAAAGTGATCAGTGCTAACAAGGAAGGATGAAAGACCAAGGAATATTTCTACAAACACATACAAAATGTTCTGTTGTTGGGGGCTTCTTAAAGAAGGATGCTTGATCATTTATCCATTGCACCTATCCCAAGACTTTTGCTATTTATGGTTATTATTTTGAGTAGAGCATCACTACTTTTTATAGAGAAAACTTGCAGTTAATGCACTTCTGTGTGAGGATGAGGACCAACATCTTGTTATTGAGCTTCCCGATTTGTTATTTTCGAGGCTGAATTAGTAAATCAACAGCCGTCTGCCTGAGCTGGAAGGAGTTGCATCTCAGCTCTGCTTGATTGCTTAAGCATTCAGTCTTTCACCTGCGGTTTAAGCCTGGCTGTTTGACTCTGCAGTGCAAACATACGCACAAGCGTGCATACTCGGGTATGCCGAGAAGCTCTTTGTATCTTGGGTGCAGAAGGGCCGTGGGTCTCGCTTGGAGGGGGGCTGCACCTCCCATGGCATTTTGCTCTCAGGGTCCACCGGAGGAGTCAAAAACAGAGCGAGAGAGAGAGAAATGCTTGCGGAGCGTGTGAGTTAGCAGTGATGCTTAGATAGGAGGAAGGGCCTTGTGAAAATCCAGGAATATACTCTGAGGATGCCCGTCCAGTACTGCTGCTTTAAAAGTGGGCAAAAATAAAGCTGCAGACAGGCATCCTGCGTGTGGAACAGTGCTGGCACACAAGAGTTACTATGTGCTGAAAGGATTAACAGTATTTTGTAATAGCTGCTCTACGGAGGCAGGTCCTGCCGCTGCCATAACAAGCAGTGTAGTACAAACAAGTCTTGAGTTGGAGATATTTCACAACTTTAGTAGGTGGGAAGGTTTTGAAACTCACCTTGGGAAACAAATATTTGTGAATAGTCGCTTCAAAAATACATTCATGATGAATATTCATCTGCTGCACAGAGGAGTTTCTGACTGGGATATGACTTGCATTCACGTACTAGGACAAATTTTCTACCACAGGCAATTACAATAATTTAAAGGAAGGCATGATGAGAATAAAGAATAGAAAGAGCAGTTGCCTTAACGATTCTGTTTCATCTAAAAAATAGTTCATTTCATTTCCAAGAACACCTGCCATATTAATTTTTAATTATTTTCTGATTTCAAGATAAATAATATAGAAGGTGATGATATTTGATTGAAAAAAAATCCATTATATGTATTAATTTTTAAGGATAATTCAGGTTGGAAGGGACCTCAGGAGGCTTTTAGTCTAACCTCTGGCTGAAAGCAGGGTCAGCTGTGAGATCTAACTGGGTTGCTCAGAGCTTTATTCGGTCCTTGAAGAACCTCCAAGGATGCATGCTGCACATACTCATTATGTGTATTTGTTTTGCTCAACTAAGGAAAACATTCAATCTTGTGCTGAAGCTGAAGAAGACATTGCAGTTATTGTGGGATGAATCTGAGTGAGTTTTCAGGAGCAAGGTAGTAACTTACACCCAGGTGAAACCACATGCTGGAAGTGGGAGGCAGCATAAGTCTCAATAGAAAGGGGAGTGCTCCCTTGCTGTGAATGCAGGCAAAAGTGTGAATTGTGAGTTATCAAAAAGTAACTCATGTTGACTGTAGTCTACTTTATTATGATTTTGTTATCGTTTTGTACCATTTCTCACTGCAATCTATCCTCTTACTGTCAGTAGGAGTTAAGCAGTTAAAACATATTCCAAGTGTTCATCTCAATTAAAATCTAAGTGAATTTTGATATTTGTGGTATTTAGAATGAATCATAGAATGGTTTGGGTTGGAAGGGACCACAAGGATCATCTAGTTCCAACCTCCCTGCCATGGGCAGGGACACTCTACACTAGACCAGGTTGCCCAAAGCCCCATCCAACCTGGCCTTGAACACTTCCAGGGATGGGGCATCCACAGCTTCTCTGGGCAACCTGTTCCAGTGCCTCACCACCCTCACAGGGAAGAATTTCTTTCTAATGTCCAGTCTAGATTCCCCCGTCTTTTTGTTTATACCCATTACCCCTTCTGTCACTACACTCCCTGATAAACAGCCCCTCTCCAGCTTTCCTGTAGGTCCCCTTTAGGTACTGGTTGGCTGCAATTAGGTCTCACCAGAGCCTTCTCTTCTCCAGGCTGAA
>VWZZ01001175.1:234501-261277 GCA_013399095.1 Psophia crepitans | reverse complement strand
CCACTCGTCACCGATGTCCGCTTGGATATCGAGCCATTGACCACAACTCTCTGAGTGCGGCCATCCAGCCAATTCCTTATCCAGCGAGTGGTCAATCTATCAAGTCCATGTCTCTCCAGTTTAGAGACAAGGATGTCGTGTGGGACCGTGCCAAAAGCTTTGCACAAGTCCAGGTAAATGATATTGGTTGCCCTTCCCTTGTCCACTGACACTGTGACCCCATCATAGAAGGCCACCAAATTTGTCAGGCACGAGGCAAAGAAGTCATTGAGTACCTCAGCCTTCTCTGTATCCTGGGTGACCAGGTCACCTGTTTGATTTTGAAGGGGACCCACATTTTCCCTACTCTTCCTCTTGTCACTAATATATTTATAGAAACTTTTTTTGTTGTTTTTAACCTCCCTGTCCAGGTTTAATTCTATCGGGGCTTTGGCTTTTCTAACCTGGTCCCTGGCTTCCCGTACAGTTTCCCTTCCACAAAGGGAGATAGTGAAGGTAAAAGATTTCTGTGCAGAATTGTGGTAGTTTCTGTTGAGGCTTCCCTTTAGGGCAACAAGCCTTTGACCTGATCTGTCTCACCATTGTGTCAATAAAAGGTTACTGCGGGTAGATAGATACTTAGGCCAGAATCATGCCAAAGCTTCACAGGAAATAGGTTTGATAGATTAGACTTCATGTTTTTTTTCCATCCCAGTTCTGCTTCAGGAGAAGTAATTACCCTGTTCAGCTATGACATGAACATCAGTAAAGTGAAATGGCAGTTTTTTTCTGCCTTTAGGAAAAGTGTGGCATAGAGTTTGAGTTTACTTTCACTCTCCTCATTTAATATTAACAGAACTATAATCACCTTCCCCAAAGTCATGCCCTGTGGTGTGATTCCAGTCCTATGAAGTGGCTGTTCTGATCATCTGGTGTTACATCCACACCACAGTCACAGTTAGACACTGGGAAAGATACAACTGTGGGAAATAAACTTGTTTTCTCCCTCTGCTTCCATTCCTACACAGACATTCTTTCCTAATTTAATTAAATGTCAGGTGAAACTGATCTGTGATACCCAGAGGGACAGTTTTGAGCCTCACAAGTGTTAGAAACCTAAGAAGAAAACTTGGCTATAGTCAAACGAATTGTTACTCCTTTTCACTTTTGAATTATGAAGCAAGAAAGCTAAATTTAAGTGTGTTATCCTGAATGCATAACTTTTATTGACTCAACCAAATTTATGTATTGTCTAGAGAAAATTGGAACTTACAACTCCTGGGCAATTAGCAAGATGTTATGTCACCTTTTACTGCACATACGTATTTTTTTTTATCTGTCTCTCTATTGTTGTTCACTGGTTACTATTCAGTGCTTACTTCTGGTTTTAATTTTCCTTCCACCTCTCAATCAGGTTAAAAAACAAGCTATATTGGATCTAATATGATACACATTAACGTGACGTGAACTTGAATTGACCACAGGCAAAAAACCCTTTGTGGTATTTTTTTGCTCATCAATTTAAAATGTGAGTAATACTAAATAAAATGTTAAAATATTATCTACAACGGCATGAATCTCCTGCCTGTATGATATTGTTTGTATTATTTCATCCTTCTGTATTTGAAGATGCATTTGTCTTAGCATTATGAACAAAAGCATATAAGATTAAAGGCACAGGTAAGTTTTTAAAAGAGCTTAGCTATAGTATATGCAGGCAAGAAGATGGTAAGAGCGTGGGGTTTCCACATTGATTGTATAACCTGCCTTTCTGTCAGGATAGCATGTGAAGTACTAATCTAACAGGGTCTGCTGTATTTTCTCAAAAGTGACTAAGCTTCTATTGGTAATCGTTGCAATACCTGAAAGTTACAAGAAGAATTTTGATAATAGGAGTGATCTTCATGTTTTAATTCAATTTGGAGAGATCTGATTTGGCAAAGAGCAGTCTTGAGAGAAGCTGTGATATCAGCTTAACTAATCATCCTCATAAGCTTAACTAATTCAATGTTAGCTTTATGTTGCCTTATAGGGTCTAACTACCAAAGCGATAAATATTGCAAAATATTATGTTTGTTTTCACGAGAATAACTTTCCTAAGGTATGGCTGTAATTCCTTGTTTGCTTTACTTGCCTGTACTGCATACGAAGCCTAACATGTTCGCTGAGTCAAGCCAGACAGGATATATAAACAGTACGTTGTCTCTGCCAACTACACTGGTAGCTTCAAGTGCTTTGCATTATTTATTTGAAAGTGTCTGTTGCTTAAACATTGCCTTTGACTGCATGCTTTTTAAGTGACAGGAAGTCTACCAGTTTGGATCCATTTAGTAAAAAGCGAAAGCTCCTTCCCATAAATTTTGATCTGCAACAATGGGAAACAGTGTCAGAAACAGTAGTGAATCAAGTTCTGTATGGAAGTGGTAACTGAATCTTCTAAACAAATAGTTGCATCACTGTCTGTGCTTCGACTTCCATTTCTCACCACTGCCATTTATACAGTGAGCATGTAACGTAATTATGCCATCCTCAGTTGTGTAGGCAATCTGAAAGACTTGTAAGAAAAGAATTGACAGCTAATATTAATAATTTAAAACACACGATTCTCTATTCTGGATAAAATAGTCTTGAACAGCTAGTATAGATTATTCCTTGTGTTATTTAATGAGATGTTCCAGCAGACCAATTGAGATCCAGATTTCAAATACTTTGAAGATCCTACAAGTTTATTTTAGTGGGATTTGTCCTTAGTTTTAAATTTCCTCAGGAGCCCTCCCAGAATGCTGAGAACTGCAGACATGAGAAGGCTTCAGCCAGTTTCTCTATGGCTGCTTCGCCAACTTCTCTTGATAGTCAGGAGAATGTCTGGTGATGGTTTCTGATTCTGCAAATCCTGCATATGGATTGCCATTCATGCTCTACATTAGTTGGACAATAGTTGACAACGCCACTACCCTAGAGGAAGAAATGGGAACCTCCATTGGAAGTATTTCACTAAAATTTCCCACAGGCTGGGTTTTACTGAAATTTCATGATGGTCAATACTTTTACAAGCGTAGAATGCAAGCATACTTTTCCTCACAATGAGTTTTTTACAATGGTCTCAATATTTCACCGAGGCTGCTTCAGAAGAAAAGTTGCAATCCTTAGTCATGCAGGGTATGGACTTGAGAACCTACAAGAAAACTGAAGCACATTGTTTCCTCTAAGAAATTTCTCAATATTAGTTTGAATCAGTAAAACAGAAAGTAATGATAAGCTGAGAAAACGACAAGCCTTTCAAATTGAACAGAGTCTTTAGCTTTCTATATCTGTTTTATGAGACTGTATGGGATAAATCTGGTTCTTCATAAAATGTAACAGAATACTTCTTTATTGATAATACTTGTTTAAAATAAAAATTAGCACATGTACAAGGTAAAGAAATTTCAGAGTATTTCTTTATCATTGAACTGGATTGCTGTAAAAATATATAGTAACCCCAAACTTCTAGCAAACTTCTCTTTTGCTTGTTTTCTTTTCTTCTCCTTAAAATAATTAAAGCCCTAGGGATGTTTGAGTATTCTGTGGAAATACTGTCTCCAGCTAATGCTAGAGAAATGAACATTTAAAACTCTGCATTCCTAAGATTAACCTAAATGAAGCTCAGACCAGGTAGCTGTCATATTAGTTGATTCAATGCATAAACCACAAAAATGTCCTCATATAAACCAAATGATCAGACCTGAAAATAATGAGTAGCAGCAAAATTTAAATGTCCTTTGGCCTTTTGTGAAGATGGGAATTATTAAAAAAAAAAAAGTAAAAATTCATTTGACCTATTGAAAGTCAGTTTGCACCTGAGGTTCTCAGCGCTGCTGTCTGGAAGTAGCAATTTCTCCTCTATGAAGTGGCTAGCAGCAAACCTGAAAATGAGAGGGTAAGTCAAGTCCCTCTCATCATGCTTTGAAACACTGTGGGTTTTTTTCTGCACTCATCAAAGCTAGAGGTAAAGTAAAAGCACAGCATGTCCAGTGTGTTATCTCTAACGTACAGTTTAGGGAAGAGCAACAGGGGACATGAAGAGAGGTTAGCTGGGACAAGAAATACAATATGTTTGTATTTGGGAAGGAACTGCAGCAAATCCTATACCTCTTCCCTCCTGAGCAAAGAAAGGAGAGTAACTGTGTTACAGGTCCCCTCACTGGAAATTTTTTATGTGGTGTGTCTGGTTCACCTCATTTTAAAGTTATCAAAGGGATGGAGCTATACCTGGTAGGGGAGACTTTCCTCAGGGTTTGATGAATCCACCCTCAAACTAATTTGTGCAGCTTGACGGGAAGCATATTGCAGTTCCTGAGATTTTTCAGACTCGTTTGCAGAAACTTGTGGGTTTGTCTGCACAGCACACAGCACTCTGTTTCTCAGGAAACTGTGGATCCAGTTAATTTGTCTTGTATTTGTCAGCTGGGCAGTATTCATTTTTCACACTAATCAAGTTTTATAGGTTAAAAACCCCATATACTGTGAATTCAGGCGAAGCAGAAGTTTGCAGGCTTGATTGCCATATTTGAAAAAAAAAGCTGTAACATGAGGAAGTAAAATAATCAGTGTAGCCTTAGGGTTTATCGGAGGTGAAATCGTTTCCTTTGCATTGCTTAGGGTTGTAAAGGTCCTTCTTGGCTTTGGGCCAAAGGGTGGCAATTCAGCTAGTAGACACCACTTTGCGGGGTGCTAAACCTCAGTGGGAGCCTGAAGCCTTGTACTCACCTTGTTCCAGGCTGCTCCAAGCAGCAGTCACAGTGAGAATTTTCTATCAATTTATCAGGGGTGGGAGTCCCCCTGCCCTCACCTTTTGACACTTGTAACCTGTTTCGTGCTGCTGATCGGAGGATGCACGACTCTTCCCTTTCCCTGACTTCTCTCAGATTGTTGCTGTGACTCATTAGCCCATTTCTCTGGCTTCAGTGGCTTCCCCCTTGTCAGTTTTCCAAGACTGCTATCGGTCTTCTAAAATCAATAAAAGTATTGATTGTACAACCATTCTCTTAATTTTACAGTCTCTACCACATCCATAGCTATTCATAGAAATCATGCAGGACATGAACAATCCAGATGCCAAGCTTAGCATTAAATATGTTTTAACTCCATAATTTTTGTAATTTGCATACCTGTATACATCCATATGAAACACTGATGTTTCTAACCTAAGGGGGCCTTTTCTCATGCCATTGCTCACCTTGCCTTGTGTCTTTTAATAGTGAGGGCTAACACGCAGTAGGTCTGTTCACGTAGTTCAAATCTAAATAACATGGCAGAGTTTAATTTAAAAAAACCTCTAATAATCCAAAGTCTATATAGATGTGAGAAAATTGTCAGGTTTCAGTTTTTATAGGTGATAATAGCTAAAGAAAACTCCTCCTGAATGTCTGGAATGCAGCGGTTTCAAGTGCAGCCCAGGCAGCCACAGCAATGAATTACCAAACACAGTGTCTGAGGATCAAAATATCCAAATTAATATTTTTCTTCCAGCTGACTTTTTCTTGTAGGTAGACCTCTTTAGCAGTTAATGTTATGTATTTTCTCTCTGTTCATATGTGAAATATCTGCTGTAGCAGAGGATAGGTTGGGATCTGTGTGTGCTCCATTTTCCTGTTTCATAGAGGTGTATTAGAATAGAATAGAATTAAACCCATTTCTGATGTTCTTGCAGCATTGAGGTATTTTCCTGTTTTGGGCCTGTTGCTTAATGTCAGATATCTTGGCAATAAAGCTACCTTGTAGCTAGTCAAGAAAGATATTTATCCGAATGTTGGAGATCATAATATTTGTTAGCTGAATCTTATGAACGTTTGGGTCCTAACCCATGAGTATTTGCTGAGAATAACCACACGTCTCCCCCCCCCTAAAAAGTAATAAATACAAAACTAATCTAAAAGCTTTGCTTGTTTTAGTACATGGAGTTTAATTTACATTTTACAGTTGCTCTTATCTTTAATTTTTAACATACAACTAAGTAAACAAAATTTCATCTAGAAAAAAGACAAATGTGACTATTCCATGATAATGAAAGTCAGCAAAGCATAGCCTGATTTCTTATGATAGGGATAAATATATTTGCACTAATGTGCTTAAAAGGCAACTATTAGTTTTTAATGAATGTAAGAGATTTACTTTTTTAGCAGAGCTACTAAAATAATAATCATACATAAAGGAGTACTTCACACAAGCTCAGGAAATTATATTCAGAGATTTAGCTAGGGAATTTGGTTCTGGTTTGAAAGATAACGTTCATTTATATATATAAAAAATTGTTTAGTTCATTAGCATACTTTTATTCTGCAGACACTGAAAAGCTTTAATGCCCCCAAAATTACTTAGATGTAACTTAGTTTTATGAGTTATCAAGCGCTAAAGATATAAATAGCCTTATTATTCTGTCGCAGCTAGTGCAGCGCTGTTTCAGACCACCACTATTGCACAATAGAAGATATTTTAAGGCGGTACACCACCAGTATACAAGATTAGCTTGATTCTGAGATAATTTACTGACTGAAAGTGGACATATGATTTTAAGACATCTGGTGAAGTGCAGACTTTCACATTAAAGCATTAAAATACGTCTAATGGGCAGACACTATGTATTTTGAAGGGAGATTCAATTCATGATCTAATACAGCACCAACGGAAGATTAGTCACGTCATTTTAATGAATAAGAAAAGTGGTCAGACCAAAATGTGTTACCTTTATGCTGGAGACCATTTTAATTTGCTCACATCTCTGAATAGATGTGCATATATATGTATGTAAAAGTGTAGTATGTATGCAGTGCCATTGGTGTTGGAAACCGATGGAGTTGCAGTTATGAAAAACTGAAATAAGGAAGCAGACATGTGTGCTTTTACTTTAAATTGTAAGAACTCAGCTGGGTGTCACCAACAGGTATCAATAGTAGGAGTCATATCGCTTTGAGATGCATTGCGCTTTGAGAATTTCTCATAAATTGAAATCAATCTCTGCCTGTTCTCCAAAGAAACTCATGACATGCTGTATAGAAGTTAGTATCAGACAGCAGAGATAAATATCTATATGTCAGCAGTGGCATTGATTATTAATGACTCCACAAGGAGATGCTTAAACTTGGCTGAATTATGTACTAAGAAATCCACTATTAACTTTGTTTTAGCTCTGCTGCTTGAAACTTTATATTAATCACTGTGTGTGTATCAGATAAAAAGCAGAAACTGGAGAAACAATGCTGAGAATAATTGCCTTTCTCTGAAAAATTGATCCAATGGAACTTAGTTGAGAAATTTACACTTCAAGTGCTACTTTTTGTCTTTACTTAATAATAACGAGCTGGTACTCTAAAAATGTCCTCTAAAGAGCTGCTTGCTCTTAATACCCAAACTCTACTAAGTGATAATATTCTTATGCCAGACTGATAAGCACCTGTATAAAAAAAAATATAGATTGCCAGCTAAATTAGTCTGGTAGTCCTGATAAGTCCATAGTGAGATCTATAATGTCTGCTAGGGGCAAAAAATGTATTCTGTGAGTCTTGCCTACAATCTATTTTCAGTCTCTGCATGTCAATCAAATTATTTCAGGAAGGGCTTTAGCTTCTCTGATAGAGAAAATGGCCTTGAAAATTTCTTTCAATCCATGTCCCCAAATCTAACTTTCAGCAGGGTAAAAGATGCTGCTGCTTAGGTTAAGGTTTTAAGGCTGGCTCGGGCTTTTACGGTGGTCCTAGCTTGGAAATAATCATAAAAAAATATTTTTGATCTAATCCTTCTTTTTTTAAAAAAAAATATAAAAATTTTAGTTTCCTTCTAAAGAAAGAGCATGTTTCAAACTAATTGTGGTTGAATATAAGCAGCAAGAGAGGAGTTACCAGACACTACTGTGGCTCATAATGGAGCAGCCACTTCGGATTATATTCTTTAATCGTTCACATGGTTAAGACACATTCCTAAGGCTGCTCTAAAATGGTTTCCATAGTCTGTCTCAGCAACATCACATGGGAATACAAAGGTGGTTTTTAAATTCAAGATGGGTTACAGATGGCTTAGACTTACACGCAGACTGTATTTGTATTGAATTCTTGCATGGTTTTATGAACAGAAGTAAGAGCGTTACATATAAAGCTAATGAACTCTCAATGTGCAGTCATGTAGGCAGAATACAAGTGTTACATACTTACACGAGAAATTCCAGCGTAGGGAAAAAAATATTTCTTTTGATGGCCACATATTTTATCTTCAGTAACTTGTTCTGTCTGAAGAATATACATTAAATCTTGTTTAACAATGTATGAGGTGGTTTATGTGTATGAGGCATCAAATGAATCTGTCAGAGCTGGCTGTTGGTAAGGTATGGCCAACCAGTGGCTCAGCAATTCTCTACTCACAAACTCCTTTGGAATCAATACTGTATTAATCATTTAGTTTCTGCCAATTTAAAATGAATATTCTTTCAGGGACTGCATCCAGCACAGTGAAACGTGATGTAGCATCAGCACTGCTGTTGCATTGGGAATGGGAAGTAAACCCAGGAAATTTTAAATCGGCCTCCTAGAGTGAGTGTGGCATTTGTCTACCTGAGTGCAATTTATGCATGGTAAACTGAACATGTAGGAAAATTTTGAGACACTTTCCCTGGGAGACACTTTCCCTCAGGCAGAAGACTAAGGCCAGAAAAAATCATACTGATAGCAGCAAATGGCCAGTGTGGTCCTGACTGGATCCTACCTGCTTGCGATAGGAAGCAGGTGTAACAGAAAGAGGCTGTTCAGTTTTCCTGTATGGTATTTCACTTGCTTGTCCCCAGGCATTTGGTTTGTGGGGGTTTTGTTTTTTGTGGTTTTGGGTTTTTTTGTGTTTGTTTTTGTTGGTGGTGGGTTGTTTTTGTATGTGTGTCTGTGTGTGTGAGTGTGTCCCAAACACAAACCAGAAATTAACATGAATAAAATAGCTGAAGGAGCAATGGTTACTGACTTGAAAGGGGGGAAAATGAGAGTGCACTTTTCCAGTATGATTCATGTTAACAGAGCATGATTTGAGAACTGAAGTCCATTGCTTTGCAATGTTTTATGAGAAATTATCTTTTTATAGAAATGAAGGAGAGCCTTTAGGATAACAAATGTTTTCTCATGTGTGACCTTCACCCACATCCTTTTCTTTGAAGTTTAAAAGGCAAGAAGGTGCCAGTAGAGGTAGTAATTATCGTAAATCCGGTCTCTGGAGGCTCTGTCACGTGTGCTTGTATTTAATAAATTGTTGTCTTCTCTGCCTCTTCCAAATAGTATAGCAGTGTTTTGTAGTCCCTTCCCTGTCCCCAACCCCTTCCCCTTCCCCCAGACATGCCTTATAATTATTGATTTCACTGTTTGCTTTCAAGTACGCTACGTTTTGATCCATATTGCACAGCTTACCACCGTAAACTTTTCTGTATCTTTTGCATAAGTGACTTGCTGGTGCTAACAGCAATTTTGTAGCTACTTGATATGTGTACTACTACGTTAAGCTCAAGTTAATCAACTTTGTGTTTGTAGAGAATCAGGATAAAAGCCATTTATGTGAGCCTCCCTGACTTCTTTGAGCAGTTACTTCAAAGAACTTTCTGACACTAAGTTATGCTCCATTCTGTTCTTTGTTACCTTAAATTATTTTTTTAATACCATGCTCTTGGAGAGCACTTGTGAAGTAGAGCCAGAGATCACACAATGGCATGGCTTCAGCTTTTCTTCTGGAAACTTAAAAGGGCAGCAAGTCTGCTGTTTCTCTCTTTACTCTTGGGTTTTAGAGAATTTATAGATCCAGTGACCAAGAAGATGAATAATCTGTGCATTTTTGGTTTCCCTTTTGATAGAGAATGGCAAAAAAGTTTGTTCATAGAGATAAATAGTAGAGGTTGATAAAAAAAAAATAAAAAAATCCACTAGCAGTTGGGTTAATCTGTGTATTTGAGCAAGCTTAAGTGAAGGACTGTTTAAGTTTGGCTTGAAGGCTGATTCTCATGCAGTGGTCCAATATGCATAGGAGGAGCGAGATGATTTGTAAGGAAATTTAGGCTTCTGCATTTCAGAAGCACACCCAACCTAATTGTTTATTCCTTATTTAACATAGGAGGGGAATCAAAACCAAATTAGACACTTCCAGGGAATGATTCGTTATACCTGTTTTAGAGCCTACTGTAGGCTGAGCTGATGGAGTTGTAAGAGGGACTATCATCTCTCTTGGCAATAAGGGAAGTCTAGAGGTCTGGCTCCGATGAACACCTAAGGCTGGCTGTTGGTATTCTAATGTACTCTCTGGAGTTCATGAACATGCAGGTGTAGCCTGTCCTGTGTTCACATCTGAGGTGTGCTTCAGGCAAATGAAATTATTACATTGCTTTGAAAGCTACACGCCCTCTCAACAACTGTGTCTATCAGTTTTGTGGACTACTGTTTTATAGGTAGCATTGAATAACAAAGTAGGTATTGCTGTATGAGGTGTTTGTTCCAAGTCTGGCAACATTTTTTTAATATTTTTTTTCTTTCTGGAGGATTTCCTTTCAGTTCAAAGAACTTTCTCAGAAGCTTATTTTTTAAATAACTCATTGGAGCTAATCACAGAATCATGGAATGATAGAATGGTTTGGATTGGAAGGGGCCACAAGGATCATCTAGTTCCAGCCACCCTACCCCACCTTCTGCCACAGGCAGGGACACCCTATACTAGACCAGATTGCCCAGAGCTCCATCCAACCTGGCCTTGAACACTGCCAGGGATGGGGNGCTTATTTTTTCCTATCCTCATTGGAGCTAATCATGGAATGATAGAATGGTTTGGATTGAAAGGGGTCACAAGGATCATCTAGTTCCAGCCACCCCACTCCCTGCCACAGGCAGGGACACCCTATACTAGACCAGATTGCCCAGAGCCCCATCCAACCTGGCCTTGAACACTTCCAGGGATGGGGCATCCATAGCTTCTCTGGGCAACCTGTTCCAGTGCCTCACCACCCTCACAGGGGAGAATTTCTTCCTAATGTCCATTCTAACTCTCTCCTCTTTTAGTTTAGAGCCATTACCCCTTGTCCTATCACTACCCTCCCTTGTAAACAGCCCCTCTCCAGCTTTTCGATAGGTCCCCTTTAGGTACTGGATGGCTGCAATTAGGTCTCACCAGAGCCTTCTCTCCTCCAGGCTGAACAAGCCCAAATATCTTAGCCCGTCCTTGTAGGAGGGGTCTTCCAGCTCTCTGATCAGCTTTGTGGCCTTGCTCTCGACTTGCTCCAGCAGCTCCATGTCTTTCCTGTACTGGGGACCCCAGAGCTAGAAGCAGTACTCTAGGAGGGGTCTCACAAGAGCAGAGTAGATGGGGAGAATCCCCTCCCTCGACCTGCTGGCCACGCTGCCTTTGATGCAGCCCAGGACACGGTTGGCTTTCTGGGCTGCCAGCGCACACTGCCGGCTCATGTTGAGCTTTTCATCAACCAGCACCCCCAAGTCCTTCTCCTCAGGGCTGCTCTCAATCCGTTCTCCGCCCAGTCTGTGGTTGTGGTTGGGATTGTGCCAACCCACATGTAGGACCTGAATGCAGTCCATGTGTCAGCCTGAGTCACCACTGTGATGGTGAATTATTGTAGCTGACATGAGATGATTCAACAGTGGCAGCAGAAGTTCTTCACCGGATTTTGTTTCTGATCCAGATTTATAAAGAATATTTTGCTGAAGTTATATGAACCACACTTACATACAGAGTCTGGTCATGGCTGAAAATCTGTAACTTGGTACCATGAGTAGTTTCAAAATATGTGAGCTGTTCAACAGAAACACTTAACTTACATGTTGGAAGTCTCTTTATGTTTGTCATCAGCTCCCTGTACAGATTACAAGTAAGGACCAAGGCCCACACAGCCAAAGAATTTTATGATTATTTATATGACAACTACCTAGATGCAAAGAGAGTTGCTCAGCTGATATAGGCCACCTGAGCATTTTTTGTGGCTGTTAAGAAAAATTAAGTGGTCAAGTTCCTGAAGAAAATGGGAGCTAGAGTCTTTCATGCCTTCATGTGCACTTACATGTTATGTACTCTTAAAATTATATCCCCCTGCTTATTGTTCGGAGCAGTTTTATACAGACAGTAGCCCAAAAGCAAGCCTGTGGCATATTTCTTTACAGCATATTCTGACACCAAACAGTAAAATTCTTTTTTTCAAAATGATAGCTATTCCAGTTGCTTACTCTATTGCACATCTTGTGTAAAATGACCTAATACGGGGAGAAAAGAAAAAACAACAAAAACTCCACAACCATAATCCAAATTTTAATGTAATTCAATATAGGTCTTAAAAACAAACAAACAAATAAAAAACCCCACAAACCAATGCCAAGTTTATTTTCATTTTTGAAACTGTTTTGCATGACTTTTTTCTGGTGGGGTTGGTTTTTTTTTTGGTGCTGTGGAAACAAAACAGTGGTAAGAGATCCATTTTCCCTTTAAATTGGCTGAAACCAGTGGAAGCGGGGATTATCTTTTAAATTATCAAACACTTCATGAAAGAACTCAAATCCCAAAAGCATATAGAATACTTGAATGTCAATATTTGCAGTGAGATCTGTTTATAAACATACTGCTATGTTTGCTCATCTGTATATTCCACATCTGAGGAAGCTTCCAAAACTGTCTGGCCTATACTTTAACTGTTGAAAACATAGTAGAATCCAAAACTATGTAAAAAGTGCCCTTTTTGGCCAAACTCATATCCCTTTTTGGACATGTTTGTGCCAGAGCAGATGTGGTGTGCAGCTGAACACTATTTACTGCATGGGAACATCCAGCTGATCAAAATTTCCACCCTGTGACTGCAATAATCCTTCACTACTGTTGTTTATCTGAGATCCACCCTTCCAGTGAATCTGATAGGGGGATTTCGCATGAGTATTGAAGGGGAGATTTATTATCTTTAGAAAAATAGCTAAGATATTAGCAGGATACTATTACTTGCGATAATACACTTTTGAGCCAAACCTTGATAAGTTGTGGTTTTATTAAGGAAGACTTTTCATGGCAATGTTTTTGCTTGGACTCGCTGGATGTTTACAGAAGGGTTATCCATGGATACTGCCTGCTGGAAACACTGTCTTACTCATTTGGTAACATCAAGCTGTGAAGTGAGATTTTTCACATACTGATCTGGTTTCCTAAAGTTTAAGAGTTAGAAAGGATGTGAGATTCTGCTTGCCTTTGTTAGACATATATATTTTTCATTAGGTAGATGAGGAAAATCTATTTAATATTTGCTTATGATCCTCCTAATTAGAATTGGTCGTTCGTGCGTTTCAAGAGCTTCATTCAAGTGCAGGTGGAAGGCAGACTTGGTTGATTGACTGTAAAATGCTTCCACATTTAGATGTGTTCTGTGAAATAAATATGAAAGAAAAAAAATCCTTTGATTGTGTCTGAAAATGCAGTTATCACCTCCATAAGTCTACGTGTGAGTGTGAGAGAGAAGGGGGAATGATGTGAGAGGGAAAGATTCTAGAGAAGAGAGAGAAATGAGATGAGGGGCAAAGAGAGCTCCAGAAAATACTTTTAAAAACCCTACAAAGCAAGCAAAGAAAAAACCCCACAAAAGCAAAACATACAGTGAATTAGTCAAATTGAGTAGTAAATGAGTCAGAATATAGAAAGAAAAAAGCTTCCATACACAGATAGCACACCACATAACTGTCCTTCTCCTGTGAAAATTTTTAACCTGGGTAATATTGCTATATTCTGGGATGTATGCTAAAGTACAGTTTCCAGAGAAAAAAATGCATAGGTATGCATTTCCCTATCCTATAGTTGCTATAAAACAAAATATTGATGCTTTCACAACCTTGTTAATTTATTTTTTCCTTAAATGCTGTATAAGAATATGCTCCAGTTGGGGGTTTACAGAAAATAAATACAATGCACTATTTTGAAAATGGATTCTTGAGGAAGATCAATAAATGCTGTATGCAGCAGAATGAAGTTATCAAAATGCAAATATTTTAAACAAAACAAAATTTAACAATTGCCAAGATAAGCTATTCCCTCAAAGCACACCGAAGACATTTTCTAGTTTACATAATGTAATTAAATTCAAGCCTGAAGAATTCAAATTTGTCCCAAAGACATTATTGGCAATGTGATTTAATGTGGTGATAAGGATGAAAAAGTAGCATGTTTGAAGGCCACAAGAGTACTATAAAATTACGTTTGAAAGCTGGCAACAATTGTTTGCGAGTATTTTTTTGCAAACTACTCAATAGTGACATAATGAATGGAAGACCTTTTCCACTATTAGCAGCACAACCTCCTCCTGACACAGTTTGGGTCAAGTTTGCCCCAGGATAACTTCCATAGTCCCACTGAAGCTATGCCAGGAGAAAATGACCCTTTTTTGTCTTGGGGGAAAAAAAAAGCAAAATGTCAAAACATCTAAGTGAACACAGCGTAAGGAAAAAATTGGTGCTTTCTTATGATGTAGTAAACCATTTTGTTTATATTCATTCAGCAGTATGAGAGATGAACACAGGTTTTATGTACGCTGCTTTCTCACAGTTGGTTTTATTGTTTATGTGATGGGGACAGTGTGAGCTGAATGCTGCCCTGAAGTCAAGACTCCAGGGGCTCAGCCTTTTTCCTGTACAACTAATCACTTTAATTATATTTTAAACCCACATTTCATCTTCAATAAAGGGATATACAGTTTCCCATCTTGTAAGTTCAACTAGTTGAAAATGCAACAGCTCTTGTAAAAATGTTAATATTATGTCATAAACGTTGATGTCCTTTGATCCTTTAGTATAATGAATGCCTGAGTTCTGGTAAATTAATACTGCATCAGTCAAGGCACAGAGAGATTAATTCTGCGAAGCATATCTTGGCACTGGTGGGGGGACATCTCAAAAGGTGCTGGTGGTTTGCTGTGGATGAGCAAGGGTCATTTAACTCGCGGAGTTGGAAGGGTCTTTAACTAGGAGTAAAAAGGGAGATAACAATTTGGATAGCCATGCTTCCTTTTGGAGAAGCTTTATAGTCAAACTGCCCCTCTTAAAAGGATTTATTTGCTCCTTAACAACTTCATGGCATGACCCATGATTGACAGTGAAGTGGTATTTATAGGATTCAGCCAGTCATCAGAAATGACTAATTATGCCTCCCTTGGAATGTACATGCTTTGATGACTCATGTAATATGCTCTCATTATCTCACAATTTGGTATCTCTGATTCGTTTAAAAATATGTACATATGTATATTAGTGGTACTTAACATCTATCTTTCTTAAAGTTCCACAAATTAAATATTTTGTAATTTTTAGATTAAAACCCTTGTGGTGTCCCCTTTCAAAGCAATAGGTGTTTCTTGTTCAGGCAGTCACTCTTGTGTTTGTCATTTTACAAAATCTTCCTGTAGGCTTGACTGCACATAAGTCAAGGAAAAAAGATCAAAGGCTAATCCATTAGCAGCCTCTCAGATCTGACCTTCCCCTAGAAAATATTCTATGAAAAGTTTAAAATTACCCTTTTAAAAAGGGCAAAACACTGTAGCAGAAAAATCACAAAATACATAGTATCTGCAACAGCAGGACCAAACCACTGGTTCATCTGCTTATCAACTGGAAAATTGGATTAATAGCCACATAATATGTAAAGAACAATCTGTTTCTTTAAGTTTGCTATTTGTATATTGCTAGGTAGTACTTTCTGTAAATTTCTTCTGAAGAAACCATGAAAATACTCATCAGAAAATACTACCTGAAAGCCTCTAAACTGTGCTCTTCTATGACTGTTGCTTTAAACTTCTCTGAAACTCTTTAATTTTCTGAGGTTTTAAATTAAAAAATATGTAATGCTAATGAAAATTAAATTATTTTTTTTAAAAAAAGTAACAGTATATTTTGTCTCCCTCCACTGTGCCTGACCTAGCAGCTAAGAATAACTCACCCCATTTTATTATTTATCAAAAAAATGACTATTAGCGGGAAGCTATCCACAATTGTTATGGTAAAATTTCTCAGTCAGGAATTGTATTTTAACAGTGTCCTTGCATTTTTATCCCAGGAAAAAAATTAAAACAACCAAACAAACAGTAGCCTAATAAGTATGTTACTTGGATGTTTGGAACAGTTTTAGTTACTTGCTGATCTTGATTCAGACCAAGGCATTTCCCTTCAGTCTTCCCTATCCTTGGCAACGCATTGACACAAGAGAGCCCTCCTGAAGATGGTTTTCTTTTTTTATAGTTTGTTCAAGTGGAGTCTTTATAGATCTAAACATTCATAGCATCAGACAGAAGTTGATAATATCACAAGCTTATTAAAGCACTCACCAGCTGTCTAGGAGACAGTAGTCCATGAGTGGATGAGGACAGATGATGGGAGGTAAAGCATGTACTATGGAACCATGGATATTAATCCTTGCATAAGGGGTACGAGCCTTGGGCAGCCTGCAGAACCGCTGGTTAACTTCCAGCAGGGACTAATCTGCTCAACTTTCAGGTGTCTCCAATGGACTTCTACCCACTAGAAGACCCTCTCTATGGACCTTGACTAAAACTATGCTTCATTCTTATTCTTCCCCCATGCATTGGTTGAGATATTCAATAAAGATGTCGGGAAAGAAGAGGCTTCTAACCTGACTAGAACAGTTATGAAGCCCAGAAGGCAGAGGTATAACCATTCATGACAAATTTTTATGCCAAGCAGCAATGAGCAGGAGCCCACTAGGACTTTACTGAGGACAATTCCTAACACAAATCATACTGCAACCTGCTAAAATTTTGATCATTATAATTTAACAACTTCTTCCTTCTAATCAAATGTCTCTGGGGTACTGAATACAAAGTAAAAAGTAATAGAGTGCAAATTTTATACCTCCTAATTCTAAAATTTGATTGGCCTCATATCCAATGATGAAGAAAAGATTACCTTGTTGAGCAGAGAAGGGAAAATAGGAACTGAAATGCAGCTATTTACCTTTGCAGCAAGTTAATTATACACCTGGTAAAGTATCCAGCATTTTTGTGTTTCACTATATGTGTATGTGTGTGCATATGGCTGTATATAAATACACATGTATGTGAGTGTGTGTACATGCTTTATGCAACATTGCACTGCTTGTGCATGGTACTTTCTGAATTTGTTCTTTAAGTCATTGGTTTCAAGGGATGTAAATGAAGATGAAATGTGGCCCAGTGGATTTTAATGTATAGACAGTTCCTCTTGGTAAAAATAATTACTTGATTAAATGCTCTGGTGGATGGTGATCAAGGAAGGAAGTGGTGGATAAGTAATGAAAAGTGTATCAGTACAAAAAGTATCAACAGCTTAGACCATGACAAATTATCTTTAGCAGGATAAAACAGGCACTGCAGACTTTTGCATGAAATGGTTTTACTTAGGCCTTGTATTTGTTACACTATTTTCCATGAAAGTTTTTCTGTCAGCGATGCAGTTTGCTATTGCACAAAACTAAACTGTGAAATCACTGCAGCCCACGGATGAGCTGGAAGTCACTTTGGCATTGCAGCCAGCTCTGAGTGGTCAGAACATAAATGATCATGAAATGACAATCGCTTTTTTTTATGTACAGAGAAAGCAGAGGATCTGCAGATGAAATGAGTGTAGCAGTCGAGTATACCACCATGCATCTTCATGAAAAACTCATCTTCTGTTCTGCTATCTGCAGACCGTTCTGTTTTTACATCCATATTTAGGCACCTAAAGTAACTAGGCTTATTTTTAGAGGTACTGAGTGGCAAACTAAAAATCAAGTCAATGAGTCATCAAAAAAATTAGCACCAGTACTACTTAGACTATCATGTTTCAAAATCCATTAATTTCCTAATTATTTTGGCATAAATAGAATTGCAAAGTATTTGCATTGAGATTGACTCTGAAAAGTGCATATTGAAGCGCTTGGCTTTGGGATACAGTCTTTTCGGTCAGCTGTGGGAAACAGACAGAGTTACTTATAGGCTGCTATTATAGCAGGGTGTTTTCAAACCTGATAATTAAATGCAGAGGTACGTCAGATCAAAAGGAAACCGTACAGGGAAAAGGTGTAACAAGAAAGTCAGGAACAGATACAGACAAGAGTTTTTTGCTGCACATGTCATTCTGAATTAGAATGGCAAGAGGCTCTGTCAATAAGATCAAAAGGTGGGAACAGAGATGAAATCCCTCCTTTTACTGTTAATTATTAAAAACCAGGTAGGAATGTATTTGAACCCTATTGGCAGAGTGCTAAAAAGCAGTAACTTCCCCCCTCCCCCCTTCCCCTCCTCTGGGAGAAGCGTATTGGAGCATTTGAAATTTAAAAGAAAGCAATCATTTCTGGGTGACTTTATTTTTTTCTTTTCTCTATTAACACTAAATAGCTATATTGTCTAACAACCACTTTGTGACAACCTCCCATTTTTTCTTACAGGTAAGCATGAATAGCATAAGTTAATCATAGGGATTTTGGTGGAACATGGTTATTGCAGGATGCCAGCTTGGTCATTCAAGAGCGTACGTACTTTGTGCCAGACATTTTTGAGACAGACATTTTTGATCCTTGGTTTTTCACATAGGATGAAATATTGAGGCACTGTATGGGCATATAAGAGCCCAGGAAATTTTCTCAAGCACCGGGGAAGCTAGTGTTATAGTTAATTCTTTAGGAGATAATTCAATTCTTCTTGTATAAACTTCACGCTGGTTTCACTTGCAGGTGTTCTTCATGTTCTGTTCTAAATTGCTGCTTAGTGTTGCTGAGCACAGTTGGTAGTTGCTGTGATGATCCCAGATGGAGCTGAATTTCCCTGGGTTTGAGGGATCTGCAGGAGTTCCAGGTCTTTTAAGAGGTTTGGAAGCATTGGCTGGGATTCAGCTCACATTTCTCAGAGTATGTTTAGTTAGGTGTATGTGTATAAGAATCCATAAGTGAATTAGGTGTCTAAGCTCCCCTTTTGTTTGGTGAAATTCTAGTCAGTATAATAGAGCTACGTAGCCAACCAAAGATAGTGTCTACTTCCAGATGTGATAAATAACTCTCTTGACTTTGCCTGCATCAATATGATCTCCGTTGACTGTGATAGGAAATTAAACATCCAGCTTGCAGGTAGGTACCCACATATATGCATAAAAACTTAGGTGTCAGTCTTCAAGTCAAATCTCACCTGCAGTGAGATCTACTGTGGAAAAAATAAACATCACTGATATTTTCACTTCATGGTGATTCGTTTCTTATTCTGTTGTAAAGCTTGCATGTGTGGAACTGCAAAATGCTTGCACGTGGACATGAGAATCAAATTCAGCACTGGTGTGAATAAAAACAGTATAACTTTTTCAAAGCTATTTCATAAGAAGTTGAATGCTATGCTGTAACTTGCATCTTTTTATACCCCCAAATTAGTGCCTTGTCTGCTGCCATTTTGTCCTCTTCCCCGTTTTCATAGAATCATAGAATGATTTGGGTTGGAAGGGACCTCAATTTTGCATGGCAGTTTTTGATTACAGCTTACTTTTGACTAGAAATGTGTTGGCCAAAAAATTTTTTCCTTGGATATTAAAAAAGAACTAAAACACACTATATGTGTTTTCTGTGAGATTAAACTGTCATTAGAGCTGAAATTTCTCCTGCTTAGTTGTAACTGACTAAAAGTTTATCATCTAACCTAAGTTAAATGTTGATGCACCTCTGCAAGTCAGTAGAATGAAAGAAGTACCTGCAGAGAGGGACCAGTCGTCTTCCTCTCAGATAACAATTTACCATGGAATGAGTTGCCGAAGGAGGTACCTGCAGCACTTGCTAGTTTAGTTGAGATGCCCCCTTTTTAGGTAGTTCAGGTTGGAGATGCCTCAAGCTCCTGCCTGTCATTAGTTCCAAACGTGGTGCTGGCACCTTGCAGGCACTTCAGGTGCTGCTGCAAAGTGTGTCAGCTCTCCAAAGTAGGAGAGAAGTTGCAGTGCTGTGCAGCTGACAGGGTTTGTTTCCCTTCCTGGCTGTAGGTTGAAGCTGCAGTCTTGCTCCTATCGATTGAACCAATATAAAACCCAAGCTGCTCTTCATCCACTCACATTGGGACTGCCTCTGCCAGCAGTAACTGCTTGCAGTTACATATTGAAATCACAGATCAGTGCCTTCATAATCACTGGAAAAAGTAAAATCATAGTGCATTGCTACTTTTTTGTTTGTTTGTTTTTCCATTTTTTAACAGCTCTATACAGCATCAAGAAAATGAAAGAGTATTGTTTCATACCCATATCTTGAAATTTTTTAATTTAGGGACTTAAGGGTGTGGAATTTGGTTATATTCTATAGGAGGAAACAGAATACAGATAAAATCTATTACATGTTTTGTTCTTCAAGATGTTTTATTGCTTTAAGGAAAACTAGAAGCAGAACTATTTGGGAAGAAAAAGAAAGGTTTGGAAAGAAAATTGACACTTTCTTAAATCCCTAAAGCTCATCAGATGACTAAAAAGTATAATTTTGTGTCCAGAGAATGGAAAACTTTGGTTAAAAGTCTGTTCAGGTTCAGCCATAAAATAACGACAGCAAGTAGAAATTAAAAAGCAACTTGGAACGAAATGATAAAAGAGGAAGTGGATACTAATTGATATAAATTAGAAGTAAGATGTATGGAAAATTTATAGGGAAAGCCAAAAAAAGGAAATGAAAGATCTGTGGTTGGAGAGGCAAGAGACAATAGAAAGTTTTTCTGTTAAGAACAAAAATCATAATAGTATAAGCCACTAGATGGAGATAGTAAGATTGTTACCAGTGATTTGAAAGAGCCATAAGTGTTAAATAAATATTTTTATTCTGTATTTTGAAAAATGCTTGATACTGTCCTCATGTCATGAGTGTGCTGTGGCACTTTCCAAAATGCCTGGAAGAAAGAAAGGAAGACGTCAAGCAGCAGCTACTTGAAATAAAGACTGTTTAAAATCAATAGGCCTGGATAACTTTTGCACAAGAATTGTGCAAAGATTTGTTGAGGAGATGCCCGTTCCATTGATGCAGCTTCCTGAAGGAAAAACAAACAAACAAACAACAACAAAAAAAAAAAAACCACAAAACCAAGCAAGCAAAACCCAACCAACCAACCAAAACCCAAACAAACACACCCAAAAAAAGCCCCACAAACTGCTCATGGGAAACCACAGGGGAGTACACGAGTGCTAATGATTTGCTGGTATTGAAAGGTAACTGATAGATATGCAATATTCGCATTGCTATTATTTCTGAGTAAAATGAAAAGGTCTCAAATTAATTAGAGTTTAACTGAATAAAACCAGACCATTTCACGATGTAATATCTAGATTTGTTGCCTGAGACTTGACATTTGATTGATAAAGATGATTTTAGAAATAAAAGATGTGCATAATTTCGGTCATTTATTTTAAACAAATGCACTATACAGTATAAGGCATGTACACATCTTATTAAGAAGGGGTTAATCGACAGATTGTCTATATACCAAATTTAGCTAATTCATGATGATACAATCAGAAATGCAAAATGCAGGTTGGACTTTTGAATGATTTGCATCTTGTAAATCAGATTTTTTTTTAAAAAGGGCTAATATAGAGTTCTGAAGCTATACTGAATTTCTCCGTGCAACATGTGTATTTATAAGTTTAAAATTCTGTATTTATAAACTGTGAGAATACAGTGCCTGGATTTGGTGTTGAATCTTAAAAAATATGTTGCAAAATTGTAGAGTGTTGAAAGGTGTACAAAAAAAATTTAGACCCTTCCTAATTGGTGCACATCACCAAGGGTGGTGATGGAGTGTCTATATGTGATATGCTCAAAACCCATGTGTGTGTTAGACAAATTTTACTGAATGTAGTACAGAAATAAAATTGCAAGGGGAAGAGGGAGAAAGGAAGGACTATGTATGTTGGAGTTGATATTACCACCAGTTTCAGTTTTCATTCTTTGACTGAAGAAATAATAAAGTGTGTGTGTGTGAAAATATATTTGACATGGACTCAGGCAAGCTTCTCAGTCTTGTCGTTTGCTTTTAAGACCGTCTTTCTCTTTGAAATTATTATCAATATAAATAGTCAAAGAAGCTCCTGCACCAGTTGTGCATTCATTCACATTCATTATCTTTAATCTTGTCACATGCTCAGGAGAAAAAGATGACAGGAGTGGGCATTTAGTAAAAGAATAGTTTTACTATTGCAGCAATAACGCCTAAAATGTCAGTTTCATTTAATGTTGCCAGCGTTCTGTTTGTTTGTGTAATAACTATGCATATCCATGGGAAGGAAATACAGAAAAATATGACCTTCCAATTGCCACGTCATCTGTGTTCAAACTGTAAAACACTGGAAATACTAGCTTTAAGCTTACAAAACCGCATATTGTTGCTATTTATATTTCTTAAACCTTGTATCTAGAAAGTCCTGGTAGCTTAAAAAGAACAGTGCTGCAAGTACTGCTATTGAGCTGATAAAGTCTGCATGGCAAAGATTTGTAAAGGCTCTCAGAATCAAAGGTGAGTCTTTGTTTACCTCTTGAAAATGCTTTTATAGGAGGTTCTGGTTAGCCATTTCCAATAGAGAGTGGAGCAGTTGATCAGATAGCAGCTAAACTAATGAAAAGCATCATGGAAGTGACAGGAAGATTAATTAAGTTCCTCCAGTTGTATTCACGTGTGGCGGTACACAGTTCCTTTGGGTACTGCTGCAGTTAAATGGTATTCATGGTGACAAATACTGCAGATTTCCAGAAGTGACACTCCTGAGTCAAGGGTAAAATACCTTGGGTTTTTTTTTAAAAAAAAAAAAAATTGGTGGGTTTAGCCAGTGGCGAATGTGCAAAACCAAAGATGAGCCTCTATGGCTAGTTAAAATATACAAACATGACTTGTTCCTTCCCTTCTTATCCTTTAGCGTAACCTCAAGAGATTAGTAACGAATCACAAAATCTGCATTATTGTGTAGTATGTCTTAAACTGCTCCAGATGGCTTCAAAATAAAAACAAACCAAATTTCTAGCCGATGTACTTAGTATATTTGATTTGAGGCACAAAAATATGTGCACTTGGAAACACTTTCCATTACTTTTGGAGCCTTACAAAGCTGTGGCTTGTTTGCTATTTTTTATTTCTGCGCAGTGGTTACTGTAGTACTAACAAGAATTAAATATCTGCAATATATAAATTACCAAATTATGTAGAAGTTCTAGCCCTACTTTGCCTTCAAGAATCTTTTAGTTTTGGGGTGCTTTCAGCGAACTAGTAGGTCAATTGTGATTGGATTGCTTCTCCCACTTGATTTTCAGGAACAAGTGTTTGCACAATGCATTTTTATTCCTAATAGCTGTCTGTGTACAGTAGACAAATTTTATTTTAGGAAAATCTGGAAACCTTTCAAGTGTATGAGGTTTTTTAACCTACTACACACGATGCATAAACTTAAATATTGAATTGAAATTCATCAAAGCCAACTGGTAAGAGTCTGGGTATAAATCTAATATTAGTTGCCTCCTGGGAGAGTTCAAGACTGGAACAGAGTTTTCCAGGAATTCTAGGGAATTAACTGGGTGCATTAATATTAAATATTAATTGGTCTCTGCAACAGATGTGCCTGCGAGTGGTTTTAATACTTACTATGGAGGTATTGTGTAAATTGGTGGATAGATACAAATCAGTAGAAAGCATAGATAGCACAGCTGACTTATGAAGTGGCCTTTTGGCTCTTGACCAAGTCAGATGTGGGGAATAACCTGTAACTTTCCCAGCTCTGGAGATATGATGGGTACGTCCTGTACTTCTGGGGCATGTGTACTCTCAGCTTGCTTTTTGTTTATTCCAAGGAGGTAACGCCTTGTGGGGTATTCTGCATTTTGAAAATCTGTCCCTTGTGGCAAACACTCTACTAAAGTAGGGTCGTCAAGGTGAGGAAGGGCAGAAGAAATCAAGGTGCAGATGCGACTAGGGGAAAAAAAGCAGATTATTGGGAAAGACGGTTTCAGGGAGTAGAAGCTACTTCTGTTATTAGAAATAGTAATGTGAGGGTAGCTGTTTTAGCAGAAGGTACTTTTTTTCATGTTATGTTTATGCTATTGCTGAATCACGAGGGTTTGGGGGTTTTGTTTTTATAGGTGAACCATGCATGAAAATATGACAATTTTGCAGTTGACCTGCGTCTGTAGCAAAGCTAAATGCTGGTTAGCCTGTGCTGGCTTGTTGATGATTGGGTTTGCACCGTGGGCTGGCATCATGGGCTAATTTGCTCATTCATTCTGCATGATCCTGCATGCCCAGACTGGGTCTACTCAAATCTCCAGATGCACACAAGTGTTTGCTGCTCCTGACTGTGCTTCCCCACAGTTGTGTTCAGCAGAGTCCTCAGTGCTTTAGTTAAAACACCAGCCATTCAGGACTGCAATTACTAAACTAATCCTTGCTTTCACTGACAGTGACAATATTCCATTCTGGGAATAAAATTCATTTTTTGTCCCTTTCTTGGAACTCTACTTCTTTTTGCAGTTTATTAATGTTGTATGTGTATAAATGAAAGCAGAGTTTGGCATGGAGTGTGTGAATTTGGGCTGTGAAAGCTTTCTAGGAGAGACCACCAGTGACTTTCCCTCCTCCCTTGCATTTGTTCCATAGCTGAACTGCAAAGAAATTAAAGAAAACTTCTTGGTTTAGTTTTTCTTTGGCTACATTGACTGTGTGCTTATTGTAAGAGCACAGATAAGATGCAGTAAAGGGGGAGATGGTCCTGATTGTTTTGGATCCTAAAGTGCAGAACAGAAGTGCAGGTAAGATTCAGAACCGAGTGGTGAAGAATATGTCAGTCTACCTTGTGCTTTGCTATTTACACATCCTGAGGTGCTGACCTGCCATCAGGCTCCACCGAACTGGTACAGGTGTTGTAACAGAGCAGCGAGCTCAAGAAGGGATGTTTAAAGGCAGCACAGTTGCTGCATGACCACTAATGGTACGTCTACATTGGCATGAGCAGTCTGTACCCGGGCTCTCAGCTGGCCAGGTGACGGCACAAATCAGCAAGGCGTATCAGCTTGGAGGGACGTTGAGACTGGAGGTAGCTTACATCTCGCAGGGTCAGACTCCCGGCAGAACGAGCCCGAGCTTTTCTGTGATAAGGTAAATACAGCCTAACAGGCAAATGCTGTGCCAGGGTGCAGGCTGTCCTAAAGGGCATCACTCTGCGCCTCTGCAAAAGCGCTTCGGAGCTAGCACAGGAGCTGAAGGGTTGCACAGTGAATTGATTCTCTGAGCTTTTACCCTCAGTGAAGGGAGGAGAGGGGATGCTTGTGCTGCAGAAAGCTCCTAATAGTGTCTTATATCTACTGCTCAGAGGACATTACAGTGGTTCAGCTGAGATATTTTAAACCAGCCTTTGAGGGCTGTATTTTCTTCTATTGTGAGGTGTCCTTCCTCATACAGTAGAAGTGAATGAGCATTGTAATGATGAAACAGAGATGAGTACCAATGAGTTACTTGCTGTCCAAACCCTATAGTTAAAACATAGACCATGGTTTGTAGGCAGCTCTTTTTTTTCCACCTCAGGGTTTTCTAGATAGTATTTATTTACAGTGATTTAGGATTTGCTCAACTTTAGTCACTGTTGGTCAGTTTGAACCACACAAGAAGTCTTGATCTTTCTCCCTCACACACTGTGGCCTCAAAACACACTCCTGCGCTGTGTGCTTTTTGGTTGTGGAGCAAAGTTTACTTCGGAGTTTATCTGTGTACCATGTATTTCTCACTTCAGGCGTGCCTCTTCCTAAGGGCAGGTGGAGTAAACAAGGGCACTGAGAAAGGCTAGGCGTCAGAAAGAGAGAACTGTGGGACTGCCGGTGAGGGACAGGACTTAAATTCATGCCCCAGTTCCCTGCCGGCAGTGTTTAATCTCAGTGACTTTCATACAGGTAGCGTGAAACCTCGTGAGAGCAATGCTGCGGAGGACTCTTGCTGAGAGAGGTGTAGTGGCGATGTACACCAGGGCTCTTAACTCTTCTGCTGCAATTGGAGCGTTCCCTGGCTGCTGTGCTGGTGGGATAATTTTGCCCTAAGTGATTGGACCTCATGAAATAATAGTTACTGTGTGGAGCTTTTACAAATAAGAAGTGGAGCTTTAAATGAATTATACCTGTCATCCTCCTTCCTGTAGAATGAAAGCATTCATCCCATTAGGTCCTATTATAATGAAATAAACACTTCAGCATACTGTCCATTATTTTTTTACCTTTATTTAGTTAAAGTGTATTATCAGTGATACATGCCAGACTGACAGCAGGAAACTGATGTCCTCTATTGATTCCTAGAAGAGACATAGTATGTACATAAATACGGGCTGCATCCTCTTCACCACGTTGCCACACCACTGTGTGTGAGATCCATTGCACGGCACTATGTGTAGATGGTGGAAAGTATTTTGGTATTTCTTTGGTCTGTCTTCCTCTGAAGCTGCTTCTAGTTCATATAGCAGTAGGGACTGTGTGGGGACCCATTTACAACAAACTTAGGGCCACTCCATTTGTCACAGAACAATAAAATAGCTACCAGCTGCTAATGACTTATCAACCTGGGCTGGAAAGGAACCAGAGACCTGGAGGGTGAAAGGTTGTAAACTCCATTACAAATCCTCGCTGTCATATATCTTCTGTCCTCACGCTTTGTTATTCATGTGTAGAAATTGTAGTTTAAAAAAAAATCAGTTCAGCTCTATTGAAATTGAACTACCTATTTGTCAGCTGCTTTTTAAAAATAGAAACAGACTGAGCTTTGTCCAACATTAGGATTAAAACAATT
>VWZZ01001175.1:218351-230209 GCA_013399095.1 Psophia crepitans | reverse complement strand
GGACCTTTTGCTGTTTTAAGTAACTTCTGTTCTCAATGTTTCTGTTCACATTACACAGGAAACCTAATATATTGGGGTGGAAATTAATATCCTATGGGATAAAATAATAGAACTATTAAGGGGAAAAACCAAATTATTTTTGCCTGAAAGTGCCCTTGCATTTCAGTTTGCATGTTGGTTGTTTTTGTTTTCCGGGGGGCTTTTTCAGTCAGTGTTGTAGAGTGTAGTAATTCATCTGCATACATACTACTATTCTGAGTATCACTTTTTATTTCTGGAACGCTTTCTTGTAGAAGAGATTCATGCTGGATGAGTCATGGAAGAAAAAATAGCCCCCCCACACCCCAAATCTCACCACCTCTTTAAAGAAAACACACATTGAACAAACCAACCAACCAAAAAAACCTGTTTCAGCAGTTTCACTGAAAATATTTAGTTGTCACTGGTTTGTTTTTAGGAGGTTATATTTTCTTCTAGGTTAGACACTGCGGGGGCCTTTTGTAGCGTTTCTGTTTGTCTTCATTTAAGGCAGGATGAATCAGTGATGATAAGGCTATGCTTTTAAAATGTTTTGAGAAACACAGATACTGGATTATTAGTTGTGTTTTATCACCAGCCATCTGCAATAAGAAAGTGTAGTTAATATGTAATGGATGCTGTAGATGACAGAAGAATTCAGCTGAGCAAGCAAATGTATAGGATCTTGAAATCTGTGGGAGCCTGATGTTTATACTTGGAACATTGCAGCCTCCTGGGCAGTGGAGTTCATATCTTGAAGAGCTGAATAATCATGTATACATAATAATAAAAAAAACCCAAAACCCACCCTGGTTGAACTTACAGAAACTGCTCTGTGCTAGATTGTACCCTTTTAGATTCTGTTACAGAAACTCTTCATTTAAAATACCTCTAAATAAATCCAGTATGTTGTCATAAATAAAGGGTGATTTCACCATTTCACACACACAAAATTCCATCCCAGTGTTACCCTTCTTTATGGTTGCAGAATTGCTCCAAAATTCAAATCATAATTAATGGTTTCTTGCTTCATTAGAGAAGATTAGATCGCAGTTGCTTCAGCTGAAGGTCCTTTAACAGAAAGTGTGTGTGTCTGTGTGTGCGTGCGCACCTGAATGTGTGTTTGTACTTGTCTTCACCGGGATGACTGTGGAATCTAATCCTGCATCCCTTCTTAACAAATTTCTTACTTCTGTTAAGAAATGAAATATTAAGTAGAAACCGGATTTTAAAAATTTTCGTGATGATATCATGCCTCTGTCCTCCTTCACTGTTTTTCTGAAAAACAATTAATATAAATTATTTTTATAAAATATTTTAAAATAATGAGAGCCTTTGAGTGCAGAATTATCTCAGAGTTATATGACTTCTACCTCTCTGTGCTTGTGTGCAAGTATCCGTGTTATTTTGATTTTGTTTTACAAACTGATGGCAGTTCTAAAACTTCTTGCAATTACAAAACTGTTAATCTGGTTACAGGAATCCTTTCAAAGCTTTTGCCTCTCATTGCACTAAAGATGATGGTGGTACTTGAAAAAGAAGAGATATATTGGGACATGATAAAGGAAATATTTCAATTTGGTATTAGATCATGAAAAGTTCTTGAAATGCAGTAGAAGTCATAAGGGCTTCAGTTTTAAAAAGAGTTTATTACAGGTAATATACTGCAAAGATTAGTTTTGCAGCTGAAATTGCATAGATGATTGGTAACATTCAGAGAAAATGCAGCAAAAGAGGTTGGCTAGAAATACTAAAGCCTGAAGTGTCTGAGATTGCACTTGAATCAAATTGCTGGGGTTGAAAGTGGGAAGAAGCTTTGCTCCGTTGTAGGGCTAAGTCATTATACGGCAAAGCCGTGTTCTGTAGGTCAGCCTGTATTCTCAGCACTTTTAAGCAACACATTTCTGCAAAGTCTACTTAGGGGTGAAAAAGCAATAGTACATGAAGCGGCATTATTGCTATGCCCATATATTTAGACCTCCGTGCCCATTTTGTTGACCGCTTCTTTCAGTTCATCAGTCGGATGCTCATGAACATGTTCCCCTCAAACAGTTTTTTAATTTTATTTTTTTTTAGCTTTTGCTTTGTTAAATATGCACCATGAAGTGTTACTCCAATCACAAGTATGGTATGACAGCTTAAAGAAGTTGGCAAAGGCCTGGATCAAATGTGAAATAAGGAAATGCACCTGTAATTTGAAATTAGAATTTCAAGGGAGGCTCTTATGAAAGTTCAGTTACTATATACCCTTGCCTCTTATTAACATCTGTGATAATACAGTTCTGTCTCTTTTGATGCTTAAAATTGCATCTATTTAAAACTTCTTTAGGTTTTAAGAACAGGTAAGACATCTTGAGTCCTTATCCTGGAGCATTTAAACAAAAGCACTTGTTCTTTTTTTTTTTTTTTTAAATTTTATTTTTTTCCCCTATTTCTACTTTGGCAAAGGTCACAACTATTTTAAAAAGTTGGTGTTAGATCAATCTGTTTCTTTTTTTTAATACCTCAGCTAGCTGGCTGAACCAGTTGTTTGGAAATCATGGGAAATTCTTTCATCACTATGAGATCAGGTCCTGGCTATATTACCCAGCCAACTAATTTACTCTGGTTTATAGTCCCTGCAGATTTCAGAATTTAAAACCGTAATGTACCACTTGCTTTACAAGTAAAGCTTGAAAAGCTCCTGGGGTTTAGTAATGTATAGTATCTTCATCTCTGGAGCAGTTACAGGAGATTACAAAAATGAGATTGACTGGGAGTGTCTGCTTACTCTGGGTATGGTCATTTGAAATTTCAGTGTATACTTAGGATCTCAAAGGACTTTGGCTCATATTGGTAATTTTTATACTGTGTATTGTTTATACGTTCTGTTTATTACAATGCAAACCAGCAATGCAATGCAATGCAAACCGCAGTTCTCCCCTTCAGAAAATAAGATAGATTCTAAAAACTGTGTGTGTTAGAAAAACGTCGCTGCATATTAAAACTGATTTCTTAAGAACAAAGTAAAAAAGCTAGGTTTAAGTTATTCTCTGATTATTACTTCACAGTGGTTCTCCTATTTATTTACTTCTGTGCCGTAATTGAATAAGCAGATGGACAGTATAGTTCATTCAAATTAAAGCCATGAAAATTCTCTCAGCTTCCTTTGTTCTTGTTGACCTTGTTTACTCAGTTTGTTTACTATGGAGTGTAGTAAGTTATGAAGACAAAGGGAGATAATGGCTGCGTTTTCCAATACTGTTACCCATTGTTGCACTAGGGATCAATATTGAATGAAAGAAAAAAAAAGTATTCAGAAAACACAGAAGCTTAGCAAGATCTGCAATTGTGAATTCACAAAGAAGGAGGTGGGGAGGAAGCCAGTCTTGGTACCGCAAGCAATATCAGTGCTCTTTTTGCTAAGCCAAGTCATTTTTCAGTAGTGACCTGAGGGTCTACTGTCTCTATAGTGTAATGTTTAGCAAATTAGGTTTTGTTCGCTGGTATTTACCTGTGAAAGCAAATCCAGTCACCTCCTGTCAAAACCCGCCACATATCAGGAGCATTTAGTTTGCCAGATATACGACTGTTACGTAGCAAGCACGTCGCTCCTTCGTTTTTCTGGTATTACTGGTAAGTTGTGCTGCTGTAAGCACCGGATTTTTCAGCAGTGGAAGTTGTTGAGCTTGTCTGCTTCTAGGTAGCACAGAAAAAAAAATCTTTGCTTCAGCCCTTCATGCAGCATCTGTTATTTTCTGTAGCCATATTTATTTCTTTAAGAAGGAAAACCAAACAGGCCTACATGAAACTTCATCCAATCTCCGATTTAACTTTGCAATTCCTGTATTTGTACAGGATAAATTCTAACAAGTCAAACAGGCTGTAAAATGGTGCGTATGCATACGTGAAGGTATATTTAAATCCTTTCCCTTTTTGTCTCCCTCTCTGACTGAGGGCATGGCAGCCACATGAATATGGGTGCTATAAAGCCATTGTAGTGCATGTTTTTTAGTATCCTTACATGGTTTTAAGTGCTCAAGACATGATGTAATCATTTACAAACATTTGTCTCGCCAATCCTGACCACAGTCTGTCTACCTTGTAAAACTGGTTATTTAGCCCTCCTCTCCACATGCAGTGCTAGGGTAGTTGCACTAACCTCCTAATAACACATCTAGTTTCTGTTGGTCAAATCTTTGTAGCATGGAATACGTGGAAATTACATCGGTCCACACAGCATGATTTTTCTCTCCACTCTCATTCTTTACTAAGAAAGGTTCTGAATTAACTCTTTTTCTTTTCAATTGAGTCTAAGTAAAAAATTTCAATACATTCAATAGATTTCCAGTNTTTTTTTTTTTTTTTGTCTGCGGTATTTTTATGGAACATAAAATATATCTTCTTACATAGGTACACCTGAGAAATCTACTCAGTGCTAATGCCCACCATTTGGGTTCCTATGAGTTCAGTAGCAGCTGGACATCTGACATCTTTTTGGATATGCTGTATAGAAAGTACAGTTTCTTGCAGAAATGACTGTCTGTGGTCAGATCCGTGTATATGAGGCAAGTATCCTTCGTATTAGCATTTAGCTCTACACACTGTAACAGTGCACGCAATAGATTACCTTCCCAATACACGCGGGTTTTCAAGGTAAAAAGAATCGGTGGCCTTGAAGAGTGACATTACTACGCATAAATAGCCCACACAGACATGCTCCTTTGCGTGAGTGAACTTTGTGAATGTAATAAGCAAATACTGAAAGGCTGGGAAGACATTAAAAAAAATAAAAGCAACATCTGAAATCTCTCCAACTATACAGATACAATCAAAATGTGATTGTGGAAAGCCTTAGAGAGTGTGAAATGTGTAAAAACGCTGGCAAAGGCAGGCAGGCGGTAGGTAACGCACTGTGGTGTGTTGGTGTGGCAGCAAAATGGAACTGGCAGCACCACCTTGCACAAGCACCCAAGATGACTGAACAAAACTGCTCTTTTTTGCCCTTAGTTACTAACTTGAAGCAAAATTGTCATCACATGCTGTCATCAGCACATGGGGAAGAATATTTATTTAACTCGCCTGAAATTAACCTTGCGAAGGCAGTGAACAATGATGCTACGCCTCACTGTGGACACCCAGACAACTCTACAGATTTTAGGAAGATAATACAGATGTGTAGAACATTAGTTTATTTTTACTGCTTATTCTCCTATGCCCTGATTATTTTTTCTAAGTTAAATATATCCAAAAGAATCAATGTAGTGAGGAAAAGCAGCACACAACTATCTCAAGTAGGCAGTCTTTGATGATATTTAGCATCGAAAGAACACTAACAGTTAATACTCCTAAAATATTCCTCAGTTTATTCTAATAGTGTACATGTGGTTTATATAAGCTTTTTGTGCGTTTCTGCTAGGAAGATTTCTGCATAGGAATATTCACAATAACAATTGCATGATACTTTATTGTAATTTATTAAAGGAGTTTTTCTGTTAAAAGCTATGCCAGCATGTTTTCAGCAATACAAAGCTCACTTTAGATTCATCTGGAAACAGAAATAGTGCCATCTGACCTCAGTATATAGTCAAATGAATTATGAATGTTTTATATCAAATATCCATTTAAGAGACCCCAGCTGAGCTAATATCTTCCAAATCACAAAGATAAGAAGAAATTATGTTCATTCTAAATTATTAGCCCTTTCTAGGAAGCTCACAGTAATAGATGGTTAAAGTTGTAAGAGAAGGTTTAAAATAACGGATAAGATAATCTTTTAAGAAATCTTTCCAAGGTGCCTGTGATAGGCAGATGTCCAGTTTTTCAGGTGGTTCTATGTAGCCAACTTCAGTTCTAGGAAATAATGTAGGGAGCTGATTTTGATAGTATGTTGGTTGAGGTAATATTGACAGTTTGTCTGAAAGAAGTTGGGCAGTTTTTGCAATATGTTGATATAATGTATGTATGGCAACTGCTAGGAGATACAAAAAACCCAATCCTCTTACAAGTTCAAGAATCTTTCAGCAAAAATTGAGCTTTCCTCACTGGTATTGTTTTTACTGAGTCAGATCTGTTCTTCATAGCGAAGGAAGGAAGAAGTTTGCAGAAAGTAATTATTATTTGTAATGAACTGTGGAAAGTGTTGGACTGTTTAATAGATTTGCTTGAACTCAATTTCATTTACTGGACCTAACATGCTGAGAAACTTCCATGGCTCCCAGTAAAGTAAGAGTTTCAGCTGTGCTGGAAATATTAAATCAGACCTATTCTAATTAAGGTACCTGTCAAATAATTTGTAACAGTTGTGTTTAATATCTCAAATAATTTCAAATGTGAATTAAATGCTCTTTAAAATCTTAAACTGATCATCAGCAGTGGAGTCAAACTTTGACAGTCAGTCTGGGGGTGGAGGATGCTGGCATGCCCAGCAGCATGGTCACCACATTTCTTCCTCACCTGCCACCAGCCTGGAATCACAGGAGGGAGGATTTATCCACTTGGTTTGCAGTTCCTGCCCAAAGAGTTGTTCCCTGTCTCTTTGCCAGAAAAGGCACTAAATGTCATGGAAACATGAGCTTGGGCAGGTGGATAATTTGAATTGTATTGGCCTTGCATAGGGAACTGCACTTAGAGGAAGAGGCACCTACAGTAGGGAATGTGCTGTTGCAAGTCTCCCCAGGCTAGAGGAGCTCTGCACATCGGTGAGGGAAGACTCCATCAGTTCCCTTGTCCACTTGAGCTTTGATGGTTTCCACAGAAAGGCTCAGGAATTGACAGGTAATGAAAGTTATGCCGATTTTTTGTTTTTCAGGAAGTGGTTTTAAACCACCAACCTCTTTTCCAGAAGCTAGCAGCAGCTCTCAGCTGCAAACGAAATATAGTCATTATTGCCTTTATTAATTTCCGTTACCAAGTCATCAATGCCAATAGTGTTAATATGAATTTCTTAAGACAACTATTGAGTTCTACACATCCCTAGGTCCTTATCAATTCCCACTCTTCTTTTTTTTTTTTTTTTTCCAAACAAACAAACAATCCCCACCAAAGCTACCACGCCTCCTTTTTAGGTTTACATTTTCAAGGAGTTTATCTATGTGTATATGATGGGGCTTTGCAAGCTTTCCTGATCATGTGCAGGTTATGTAGAGTATCTCTTAATTCACAGTAGTCCTATTTAAATTCTGTTCAGTTTCAAGGGGTCAACATCTAGAGTGATTTGTTGAATGGGGATGCCTCTTTTTGTCTCATTAAGGCATGTTATTGGCAATATCATTAAAGAGATCAGGACAATTCAATGAATAGTTTAGTCGTTTGTGGTGATTCTTCTCCAGTTAAGAGTCTACACTAGTTAAACAGTACGGGAGCAAGAAGGAGAAAGCTGAGGTTGGTTCTGCCCCCCACGAGCAGAGGAGGCTTAACATTTTTCTTAGTGCATCATCTCATACAGCTCTGTTGAAGTTTATGACCACAAATCATACCAAGCTATCATTTCTGTGGGTTTGTAGCTCAGCTAGAATAAGTTACATGTGGGAGAAACTCATTTCTAGTCTCCAAGATTTTAACATTTCCAATTGTGTGCCTGGAGCTGCTGAATGGTCATGTATTAAAATTGTATATGGGTAAGAATTTCTAGTGACAAGGAAGCTTTAATTTGTAATTAGGATGTCAGTTTGACTTTTGAATGTGTCATTTTGGAAAGGCCAAATAACATTATACTGTTATAATAAATAGCAAATTTCAAATTTATAGTGAATTTTAGGGGGAAAGAGATAAAATCTTGTACTAAATTATGTCTAATAAGAGGTCATTGCCCATGCAGTTAAAGTAAGAGCAATAACTTAAGAAAATATTCTCAAGAATGGATTTCCATGGAAAAAAATTTAAAAGGCTCTTAGTCCCCTCAGGTGTGTATGTGCATCCACTGCCTTACATGCTTTTTCAGTGTGTGGCAGCCCTCTAAGAAAGGTGGCTCATGCCACCCTTTCCTAGCTTTCAATGAGGAGAAAGAATCTTGAAATCATGTGAGCTGGCAAAGTTAACAGCAAGGGGCTTTCCAGTAGTAGTCTTTGGGGCTTTTGGAAAAAAAATTAAAATTGGGCTAAAACCAACTTGCTTACATCTGCACAGGAGGTTTTAGGGAAACACTGAAAGGTCTTATTGATGCAAGAAAGAGATGTTCTGATGGAAACTAAGTTCTCAGCTTACATTTGCAAAAGCAAGTGGCCTATTCGCTTTAAGCCATCTTACACTGAATTATACTGACTTTGTCAGTTTCTTTTTGCTGTTTTTGGGTCTCCCCTGGCCTTGATAGTCTAAATCTTACTAGCATGACCAGAGTTGGCCTTGGTAAGGCTCTACAAAAATTGGTGTTAAACAGTGCACAGTGGGGCAACCTAAACATGAACTCTGCATTGCTTTCTTTTGTGTCCCTGTGCAACACTATTCTACACGTTACTTCAAGCACTTCCTAACAGTTCTGTTAATACGATTGACCCTTGACCTTAGACACAGAGATCCATTTTACTTTTACCACTTTTGGAACTGCAAATACTCATGTAGCTGAACACCTGAGTCATTTCATTCTTTCTGTGAACTTAAATGGTAGGTTAAGTGAGAAATAAAATGTGGATTATTTTTTTTTCACATGTGATAGCAACAGAATCTACATAGCAACACCAAACAGCTGTGTGTGCTCTTGGTCTTCTTAACCCATTTTAAGGATAATTTAGCTGTCTGAAGAGTGTAATAAAGAAATCCTGACACTCCCCATTTAAATTCTATCTTTATCCAGACAAGATTACTACATACTTTCCCCAAGTACAAGTGAAGCAGAATAGCCAGAAATACAGGTTTGTAGAGGTTTTTCTTAGACGCTAAATCAAATCGTTCTGAAATGCGTAAATGAAGATCTGTGAGCCTGCAGATACCATGCGTCTGAGTTAGAACAGCAGAAAGTGTAAGGTCCCGGCCTAATGCAGATACATAGACACAAGATCTGTGTCAGCATTGGTGGTTTGGGGCTGAAGAAGGGCGTGCAAATCTTAACTTAAATTTCGTCATAACTTGGCCCACATCTGCTGAAATTTTCTCAGTGTTTCAGGTTAACACACCCAAAACGTTCTGCTGTGAATCAGGTGATTTATGTTCGGTTGCAACTCCAAATCTGTAAAATTGGCTTGAGTGTAGATTTTGGAACGCAACCCTTATACAGGCAAGCTGTTTTTGGCTTCAGGTTTCTTAGAGGCTTGCATGCAAAATTGCCTCATTGCTTGAATTGATACTCCTAAACAGATACAATGTGCTGCAATAGTCGTCCTTTAGTATTGCAGCTCAAACTAATACCCAGTGTAATTTTCCTTGTCACTGGAATTACACTGAGAGAGAGATAGACCTCTTTTTTTAAACACACTCTCTTTTATAGTAATTTTATGGCTAATTTTTAATGCCATTTCTAGAGCCAAGAGGTATGTTCTTGTCTCTGGTATAATCCTGTTCTTTTTTTAATGGTATGATATCGGAAAGAAAAGACGTAAGTCTTAGTGAGTCTTTGGCAATATTCTTAGAGTACCTTCATTTTCCTGTTATGTTTAGAGTTTCATGATGCATTTCTCTTCTTATGTGGTGCATCTTGGTCTTTTGTGTGGGATTGGGTTTTTTTGAAGAAAGTAGTCCCAAATTCTGGATTATGCAAATTCTCTCCTGTATATGGTGATGTGGGTCAAGTATTTAGGGTTTTGATTCATCCTTCAAATTGAGCATCCTTGGTAAAATTTTAATTAATTTTTAGAAGAATAGCAATTCTCTTTGTTTAAAATTCATTGTTATGGAACATTTTGAATGTTTAGTCAGTTGGAGTCATGCAAATAAGAGATAGACCCTACTTTCGTATGCATGAATTAAAAAAGAATTAACTTTTCTGATGTCATTCAACTGATGAGTGGGATTGGAATAGTTAAATATATGCAGAAGTATTTGCAGGATTGAGGTTTGTCTGTAGCTTAGCAAATCCTTGCATTTCTATAGCAATCTGACAATTGGTTGGTTCACTTCATTGGTTTAATATAATTTCTTTTTCTTGGAAATGTGTTGTACGATTACCTCTTATAGAAAGCAAAGATGATTACAGTATGTTAGTCTCCCACCACTCCTTAGCAGTAGAGTGGGAGGACAGGGAGAGGGATCCAGCTTGCCAACACACAGTTCCGTTGAAGGCTCTTTGCACTTGACCTGCCCTCTTAGTTTCCCAGATATTGTAAGTTTCTTTTGATCAGATTAGTATACGAGATTTATTGAAATTCAAAGATGGTAGGGTTTAGAGGGGAGTGACTTGTTCATCTCTGGTAATAAAAGCATATTGAGGAATCACTTGAAGTATTTGATATACGGTTCAATTAAAATAAATGTCTGTTGACTAAATTGAGTGGATTACTTTTCTATTTTAATGTGAAGAAAGTAATAAAAATATTAGAAACATGTAAAACAATGTGATGTAAAGAAGTCAAATGTTGGTTATAACTTCACTCCAAATAGTCAAAGCAAAGCAATGAAATGACTTAAAAGGATCAGAGCAAATGCTTCCTTATATAACATCTGGAATTATACTAGCTAGACTTAACATTATGAAGCTGCATGATTCTGATCCTTCTGATCTACATGGATTATCAGAAAAGTCTGCAAAGGAATTTTTCTCATCTTTTTACTGTGTTCTGTTATGTCATGGTTACAAGTCCTGGTAGCAATGCCTTCAAAAAAAACCACATTTGCTTTAGTATCTCTGTTTTACGTAGCAGAACCAAAGTTAGTTCTTCTGCTTTGTTTTCTTTTTTCTAGCAAAGAGCACCTTAAAAATAAAATAAAACATGACAACTGAGACTTTCTCTTTTTTTTGCTGAGGAGTGAGTTTTAGTGTGTTATCCCCAAGGTTTGATTTTTATTTTTTTTTATTTTTTTGAGCATCTTAGTAAGGAGTAGAGGAAAGATAGTCTTTGATTGGAATGGCCTGAAATGTTTGAGGTGGGTTGTTTTTGTACTAGGCCTCTTTCTACATGTATTTAGAGTTAGTTCAAGAAATGCTGAATTCTAGACCATGATAACTGCAAAGGCAAAAGTAGTGAATGTCTTAACCTCAATTTTTGATGCACAGAAAGTGAAATTTTAATAGCTGTGTAGGTCTATAGGTAAATATTCTGAGCAGAGTGAGTGCGTGAGCAAGAAGGGAGCTCCTTAAAAACTTGTTTAAGTGTTTTATATCTCTGCTATGTTTGGCTCCTGGGACAGCAATTATAACATTTTAAGATGCCTTGATAGAGGACCAGGACATAGCTGGTCTGACTGAACAGCACACCAGGAAAGATATTATTACTTGAGCTCGTATCATATTCCTCATTCTTTAGAGAAGGTTTCAGGCTGTTCCTGACCTATGTAAAAATTAAGATGAATAGTATTTGTCCCTTCCACCATGCCTTGCCATCCCTAGCCAGCAGTGAAATCTGCACATTGGTATGCAGACCGTTCCTTGCCACCTTTTATAGCATCGCCCCTTCTTTTTTTTTTTCTTCTCCCTCTCTCTCTTTTTTCTCTCTCTCTTTTTTCTCTCTCTCTTTTTTCTCTCTCTCTTTTTTCTCTCTCTCTTTTTTCTCTCTCTCTTTTTTCTCTCTCTCTTTTTTCTCTCTCTCTTTTCTCTTTTTTTCTCTCTCTCTTTTTTCCCTCTCTCTCTCTTTTCTCTCTCTTTTCTCTCTCTTTTCTCTCTCTTTTCTCTCTCTTTTCTCTCTCTTTTCTCTCTCTCTTTTCTCTCTCTCTTTTCTCTCTCTCTTTTCTCTCTCTCTTTTCTCTCTCTCTTTTCTCTCTCTCTTTTCTCTCTC
>VWZZ01001175.1:189358-217781 GCA_013399095.1 Psophia crepitans | reverse complement strand
TCTCTTTTCTCCCCCTCTCTCTCTTTTTTCCCCCTCTCTCTGTGCGCTCTGCTCTCTCTCTTTCTCTCGCTCTCTTTCTTTCTAGATAGGATACAGAAAAGCTAAAAAATTTTAAGTAATTTCATAGAGCTTGAAAAAATATGAACATATTGTTGGGTTAGGGTTGTGGGTTTTGGCCAATTACTGAAAACTCTTATGTGTACTTGTGTAAATGTAACTGGATTGTAATCAATAGAATTACTCACCAACAAGCACAATTTATATTAGCCAGGGGCTGGGATTCCCATTCATTAAACCTGTGGAGGACATGCCTTTATCTATTTCCATGGATGCAGCCTGGAGCATCTAACATTTCATGAGTTAGATAAATTGGGCCTGACATGCCTGTGTTTCTGGAAAATAGGACAAAAATTCTTTTGTCCTTTGTGTCTTGTGGTGCTTTCCTCCACCTACAGAGAATGACAGGAAATAATTTTCCTTGCTTGAAAAATTTTTTAAAATTATAGGCATGTTTTACATAGAGAAATAAAAAATGGACCTGCCAGTATTTCACAAGTATCAAGAAAAGGACAGTCAACCTACAAACTGCCATGTATTCCAGTTCTCAAAACATTTGCCTAAATCAGTTCCATCAGGTGTAAGCTTGCCAAAATCGAAGTTTCCATAGCCTTTCTTTATAAATAGCCATTTTGTTAGAACTTCTTCACTGAAAAAGAATGTGTTCACTTTCCCAGAAAGATGCTAGCCCTGTGGTCAAGGGATTTTAGTGGGCTCCTGGAAACCAAGCTAAATTCCTTCGTGAAGTGAATACATTTACACAAATCTAAACCACTCCAAGAAGAGATTATTGTGCAAGTATCCCCAGTTAGTCAACAGCCCAATTACTGGGACTTTTCCCTGAGGCACTGGGGACTCACAGAGTGGGCTTCAATACGGGCCTTTGATTAAAATACAGACCTTAATTTCTTTCGATTCTTAAAACTTTTATAAGGATTTGCTTCCATAACAAGTGGGTGCGAGAGTGTAGCTTACGTATAGATCTGCAGACGAGACAAATCCTGACAGAACTTTGCAACACAGAAAAAAGTTAAATTTGGCAGTGTTTTCTCTGCCTCTACTATTCACAAACAATGGCATCCTGAAGCAAAGCATCAGCCCAAGTGCCATAGAATAGTTATGATCAGTTATCCATACCTTTACGATTGCAGGGGCATGTGCAACACCAAAGCCTGATTCAAATAAGATGGGATCCTTATTTCTTACTGTCATAAAACATGGTTTCAAACTGGTCCTCTATGACAGAGCGCAAAAAGACAGTTTGTAAAAGTGAATTAAGGATAGTCTGATTTGTTATGTTTTTCTTTGCTGCAGAAGGATCGTGGCTGGGATCTGTTAGTGAGAGTGAAGGTGGCCTGCTTGTGCAGTGGCGCATTTACCTGTTCAGAGAGTTAGTCAAACTCTGCCTTTGGAATTTTTACTTCTTTCTCTCTTTTTTTTTTTTTCTTTCTCCTTTTTAGCTCAAAGTGTTACTCAAATGTGAATTTTCATGGAGTCTTAACAAGAACCAGATTTTGATGGCTCTGAGCTCTGATGCTTGAGTATGCCACCATAGATACTGGGAGGAGCTCATTGTGCCATAAAACATCTGCAGGACCACCTTTTATTGGCATCTTTAACAGTCTTCCCTGCTCTGATTTATAGGGAGTTGGATTCAACTCTGACTCCACAGCATTAGTGTATATGGACTGATGCTCTTAGAGAACACTATATAAAATACGTTCATGTGATCTTTGTCAGAGATAGGAAAAACAATGTTTTCTTCACTAGTTCTAATAAAATTTTCTTAGATATCTTTATCTGCCGTATTGCAGATTATGTGTTTTTTTCTTCACTTTTTGAATATAAAGACTTACTGGTTTATGGAGTAGCTGTTTTCTTGATTGTAGCTGCGTTTATGGAACCACAGTTTTTGGAGGGAAAGAAAAACACTTATTCATCAGGATATACCATGAAATGAAACCTAGAAACTGTTTTCCATCATATTATATGGCACGTATTTATCTCTGTTTAAAAAGAAAAAAAAAATTGAATTGCATAAGAGCAGCGTGTGATTGCAATAAATGTGTTTTGGCAATGATGTTAGTATTTTCTAGATACAGTACAGTTATACAACTATTACTTTTTAAGTATGTTATAACATGTCCTATTTAAACTTTATTAAAACTAAATCTGCGTCTGGATATAGAATTTCCGTAAAACATCTGTTTAATTGATTCTGGACAAGGTTCAAATTTCTACCATTGATTTCCAACATCCCATTCTTTTATTTCCATTCTTGTTCTGCCTGCTGCCTTCTTACTTCCCCTTAGCTTCCCTTTTGTTCCTCTCTACTTTTTCCCCTCCCAAATTTGATGCAAACTCCTTGCCCTTAACACCATCATCTTGAGGGGGTTATGCATTATCAGCACCTGCTCTCCTTTCACGATTGACCTCTCTGAACTCAAATCTCTCTACAGCAGTCCAGAGCCTGATAATCATTTGCATCCCCAGTCTTTATCAGACAAATGAAGAAGCGCCGATGTGTTGATCACAGCAAAACAAAGATTATAAGAAAGTTAGTGAAAATCTGCAACTTCTGGTGAAACAATTGGCTGGAAGACTGCTATCTTGGTAGTGTGCATACTTTTGTCTGTTGCTCAACTTGTTATATTGAAGTTACTGTTGCTAACCTTCAATTTTAGGCAATGGGGCAACAAAGCAACATCTGATTTCATATCTCCGTAAGACAGTGTGATGTAAGCTGACCTCAACTGCCTAATGATGAAGCGAATGACTCTAATCTAATCTTCAAGTATTCAGGGGGTCCTTAACAGGAGATAGGAAGATTTTTCTTTCCCCAGAATGCAATTGGCTTTTTTTCCGCTGTGTTTTGGTTTGTTGGTTTTGGGTTGGGTTTTTTTGGAGGGGATGAGGGTTGGTGGGCTTTTTTTTTGTTTGGTTGGGTTTTTTTTTCATTTCTTTGTTTTTAATTACCAGCTGATGAAAATCCAGAGATTAGTCATTGCTGGACACAAAGCATGTATCCTTTGAGGTGGCATAAAATTCTGTTACAGTAAGGCTCAAACTTAATAGTTAACTAAACATTTTATCCTTCTCTTCCCCTCTCTCTGTGGGGACAGTAGACTGCCAAGAACTGTCTGGTTTTATTTTGCTTCTCCCTACGAAGCATGAGCTGCCTGCTAGGGTAACTTCAATTTTTTCATCAGCTTCTTTTTGCAGAAAGTCTTGGTCACAGATAGAACATCAAGCTCATGGGTTTTTGCATAAACAGCTCTGTCTCCTGAGGGCTGAACTGGTTTAGTTTCATTAAAGTGTAGTAGAAGTTTTATGAAAAGTAGTGGGTTGGGCTTTAGAGACAATCAGGCCACATGATCTAATAGTTTTTTTCTGGTTTTACATCCTGAGAAAGATATCCATGTTTGCTGATTTGATTTACTTTTCTTTAAGAACTTCAGATATTTCATTCAGCGTGAGAAATTGGGTATTTCATTGGTAGGAAAAGTTCCTGAGTCAAATAATTTGAAGTATCTTTAATTTAGGAATGCATGTAGGAAAAATGATGACATGATGACATGATGTATGATTTATTTTAACAAGTACCTTTCAAGCCACCATGAACTGAATAGTACTTTACATCCAGGACCCTGTCCATTAAAACTCACTTCTGTCTGATCTGTCTGTGGCTGCTCTCATTATCACAGAACGTTAGGGGTTGGAAGGACCTCTGAAGACCATCTAGTCCAACCTCCCTGCTAAAGCAGGTTCACCTAGAGCAGGTTCCATTTGCAAATTTTGTGCTTTTGGTTTCACTGTACTTTTTCTCCTTGTTAGTGTTCAGTAAGAAATTATACCACTCACTCTTTTTTTCTACCTGTGAAAGACCATAAACCTAGTGATTTAAACATATTTGTGGACTGTTTTTTGGGAATCAAACCTCTGAGACTATAATAGTTTCTGATGTATTGTGTAAGCATTTATATCTTTACACATGGGAAATAAAACTGAAAAATACTGTTTTATTCCAATAAGTTTCCATTTTTGTTACGCACATATGCATAGGCAGTCCTGTGTGTGCAAAAACTGTAAGGTTAATTCGGGGGGGGGGAACCTTGTCCCAGTCTGTGCAACACTGGCATAGATTCACAGAGGTATTTTCATGTCCATTTTTGTGTGCTACCTGTAAGGCCAACAGCCAAGTGGATCTACATAACCATAGACTTTCTGTAAGACTTTTCTCTGTGCACCTCTCTCCATCCTTCCCTTCCTCTCTCTCTCTGGAGCTAGCTTTGACCTGGGAAGCCGTTGCTCTTTTGACCTGAATTCATCCAACCTTCTCTTAACTCGGTCACTTCTCAAGTCAGTTTACCTCTTACTCAGAAAACAGCAGAGGTTTGACAGCTAGTGGCAGAGTGAAGTGGTGTTCTGGAAACATGAAATAACTGTCGGCATTAAGTTCCACTTACCCTTGCGCTATGCAGTTAAAAATGTGTAAAAACCATTTCCAGTGAATTATTCATAAAACTTAGTGAAGTTGAGCTTTCCCACAGCTAAATGGAAGAGGCATTGCTGCATAGCACTATCCTCAGAGAGTTTGCTAGTGGAGTGTGTCTATTTCATGACACTAGTTATATATTTGGCTCAATTGTATGCTTGTTTCATTTAAAGTAAAGACATAAGAAGCTAATTGTTATTTCTTTCCCAAGCATGCTTTTGAAAAATGGCACTTTTAAAATTGCTAATATATTCATCATAAAAATGAAAAATTCTTTGAAAATCTGTTTGCAATACAGTGTTCTTCTGATTAATAACCCTTGGAAATCTGTGCTCATTATACCATAAACATGACCTTTACAAAAACATCAGAAAAGTCCAATTGCAGAATGTGCTGGGTCAAAGACTTTTTTAAATGTCAAAAAAGTGTAAAGCTTTAAAAGTAATGTGATTTTTATAACACTTGGATGATGCTTGTATTTTTGTTTTATTTTATTTCTTTCTTTAGGGAGGGGCATGGGGGTTGAGTCTTTGTGGTTGGGATCTTTTGGGAGACCATGACCCCGGGGGAGCACACTTTGGGATAACTCTCAATGCCCTTCAGCAGCCCTCCCTCTTGTTCAGTACTTAGATCCATTTAGTTTGTAACATTATTTTTGCTGGACCTGTAGCTGTTTATATCTGGTGAGTTCTAGTGGCTCTCCAGTGGAGGCTACTAACCAAATACTGTGACCACTGGTTAGGAGACATCCACGATGTGCTAGTCAATAATGGTGCAGTCAGTCTAGCACTATCAGAAAAAATTATTTGCTGAAATCTGTAGGGAAACACTGTACATACGGTTTTGGGGAAATGCACATTTGTAAGACTATGCCCTTTCTCTAACTTCATTGGATTGCAAAGTTCCTCTGAAAGCACCCATGCTTCCCACACACCTCGAGATGCACCTTAGCTTGAGTCTGAATGTAAACTGTTCTGCTGCAGGCTGGAAATAATAATGTGAGTAGCTGCTTTTTGTGGAAATAGCTAGCCAAGATGAAGACCTTATGGTCATGAGAAGAAAAGGAAAAGGTGTTTGGAATTACTGTTTGATGTAGGAATGTCTCTCTATATGTTTCTATCTCACTTTAGGCAGGGCCAGGCTTTTCACTTTCTTGGATTCACTTTATTACTAAAGAAAGCAGAAAGTTAAAACAGAAGCAGCAGGGGAAGGAACTGCGGAATAGAGCTGGGAATACATAGATTGCCAAATTAAAGAGAATTATTAGTACAGATGTGTATTCATCAGTCCACTCTTCTTCCCTCTAGCATTTATGGCTCAGAAGGAAGAACCAGTGTTGACATTGCCATTCCCATCATGAGATCACTGACCTCTGGCGGAAAGCAGGTTCAGTTCACTGCTAGGTTAAAACCAGGGAAAGATGCTGTAGTGGTCAGAGCACTAAATTTAGGGACCTAAGGCTCAATTCCTTGACCTGCCACAGATTTCTGTGTGAGCTGTAAGCAGGTGACTTATGTCATCTGTCCTAGGTTCCCAGCTGAAAAACAGGGATAATCTCCTGCCAGGTAGAAATGTCCTGAGAATTAATACAAGAGGAGAAAAATAAAGCTGCTGGGCGTTTAACATTTGATTTTGTTTTGTAAGGCAAATGGAAATTAAAACCTCCTCCATCCTCAAGAGGGAGGAGAGCTCTGATTCATGGGCACTTTACGTGTTTGTCTTCTCCAAATTCCATGATGCTGCCAGTCTTGGGCTTTGTGATTCCCTGGTAGCTGATGTGGCTGGTACTTGGTATGGGCAGCTAATAGTAAGCAAAGTGGCCAAGTTGGACAATTTCTTGTTTCCTTCTACTTGAAATGGCCAGAACTTTACAGAAAGCAGAACATTCCTTTTGGATCGTTTAATTTTCAGTGATCCAACAGCTTCCAATAGGGAAAGAAAAATGATCCAAATTTGTCTGACCAACTGGAACAAAACCTCGAAGGATTCCGAAGAGCGCAATTAGGTAGGTCATGTTGCTAAAATAAAAAGCTTAGTTTTTGCCCTTGTGAAATTTATAATCCATAGAAGACATTGCCCATAGTGAGTTAGTGGAATTAATTGCTAGACAGTGTTAAGTACTGAAGTTCAGAACGTATTTTTTCAGGATTTTATTCCTGCTAATGAAAAAATATTTTAATTAGTAAAGTGTTTCCTGTGGGCTATTCTAGATATGGGGGGAAAGGATACTTTGTGGGGTTTGTGGAGGCATTGACACGAGTGTCCTTGCGGCCTGAGGTGGGTTATAGCGGCACAATGTTGTGCACTTTGATCCTGTTCAAACAGACTGGACTTTATAGTCTGTAAACTGGGCTCACCTGTCTGTTAATGCAGGTGGATAATGGCAGAGGAACAGGAGGGAAGAAGGAAGTGAAAAGGGAGCAGGAACCTGAGCTTTTTTACCAAAAATAAGGGCAATAATGAAAAGTGATAATGGATATCAGAATATTAGTGCAAATTTGACTCCGCATTTTCACAGTCCATCATCATACTAGTAGTTTCACAAGATTCAACACAATGAAAAGACAAATCTACTTTAGGTGTACAGAGAGGTACATTTTTCAGTCAAAATTCTTGTACCAGGATATATGATTTTATGTTTTTCTAAATGGCAGCAAGTGTGAAAGAAAATACTTTTAAAAACCAGTATGAATCATAGCTGCAGGCTTCTAAAACTAATAATAATAAAAAGAGTTCTTCTTCTAAACTAGCTCACTTTACAGGAATTACAGAATAAATATTGTCTCTAGACAAAATAATACTTTGAATAGCAGCAAGTGACCAGAGCTGATTCAAACTTTCCAGGTGAATAGTGTATATGCGGAAAAATGCACTCTAAATAAATAGTGGGTACTGATTTGTGCCAAACTGGAAGAGTTTTACTATTTTATTTTTTTTAGAGGGAGGAAAAGAGACAAAGAGATTAGAAATTATTTGAAAACATTTTTGTAATGAGTAGTTTTGAACTGTTTCGGTTTGTATGGTTGAAATTTGCCAATATTTAAACAATAAAAATACTTAAGTATCCATGTACAGGCTATAGAATTTCATTTGGGGTGAAAGAAATGTTTCAGCTGACACAAAGATTATTTTTTTTTCCCCACTAATTGTCTTTTTTGGTTTGGCCAGTGAACTGAAAAATCAATTACTCACAGATCTCCACAGCTGAGACAGTGTTGCATTCATCCTCTTCGAAGTGACTAGCCACTGTTAGCATTACTAACAGCAAAACCTATGAAAGGAGAGCTTGTATTGCCACACAGTGTTCTTGATCCTCAAGTTGTCTCAGGAGAGTCAGTGGGATTGAGGCTGCTGTGGTTGGAACCCCATTTTGAAGGTTCTTCTTTTCTAGTGTGTGTCAAATATTTAATATACTTGGAGTTTTTTTCTTTCTTTTCTGAAACTAAGAGGGATTATATGGAACAATATTGTGTTTATATGTGGCTATCCTAATTTTTAAAATATTTTTGGGAGTATTATATAATGAAAGCACTCTCCAAAAAAAGTCTGTGAACAATGCAGGAGTCAAAAGCACTTTGTTTTAAGATCCTCATTTTCCCTTCTAAAAAATAAAATAAACATGCCATGGTGCACACACACACAAACAACAACACAGGCACAAAAATACCCAGACCAAACAACCTTACAAGGAAGTGAGTTCTAACACTATAAAGGGGCGGAAAACAGATTTTCTGAGCAATAAATTTGCAACAGACGTCACATTATTTGTTCATACATAATCGCCTCTCAGTTCATATGGAGTAAATTAAACATGTAAAATTAAAAAGTGTATCTGTTTATGCACATAAAAGGTATAGGTTGCATGTTAGTGAACCGTCTGTATGCTGAGTTCATATTTTAGTCACTTTAGTATAATACCTACAATAAGTAGTTTGGTGATATCTGAAGCCTATTTTGCCATGTCAAGTTAGATCATTGGTAGTACTTATTATGGAACTGAACTTCCTGTTAAAATGTTTTTAAGAAAAGTATTTGTTGCAAAAATGAAGACTATCATACAGTGATAAAAGGGACTACCCTAGTGGCTATAGGTCATGACAAATTACATTAAGCTAATTCCTAAAAGCCAGATCTACAATTCGTGTTGCATTGTCTGTGTTATATCCCAGAGAAGCTCATTCTTTTGTCTTTGACTGTCTTTAAATTTCCCATTTTATCAGATGCCATGAAGACCTAAAAATGGTATCTAGTATTTTAGATAAAGAATGTTCATTATTCATCATGGCTAGTCTACTGTTCTTAATTGCTTACGTCTTTATTGTCTTTTTGAAGAAAATCCTTCCAAATAGACCTTTTCTTTGGCCCATTGGCAAACTAAATTTGTAATGTATTAAAAGTTCTAGCTGATATCGAATTTTCTAAATGTAAGTTTCTTAGCATTTGTAAGATAGAACATGAGCTCCCCACATATCCCTTCACTTTTATACTTTAAAATAGCCTGAACTAGTTTTCTTGAAAATTTTCTAGGGGGAAAAGAAAAAAAAAATCCTCTTTTGGCTCAGGCTCTCTAGTATGTATTGTAATGCTTACTGGTTGTGAACTGTCGGATATTAGAATCCTACATAAAAAAAATTAACAAATTTTTTCTTTAAATTACCAGCAGAAAGGTTCTCTGAGTTTCTGCCAAGGCAGAATGTGTGTATTGTTTTCATGGAAATTTTGGGGGAGGCATGAGATGGGGTGGAAAATTTGGGAATATCTGTATCTTAAAGAAACCAAATTACGATACTGAAAACAAACACAGACTCCAGGGTGGAAGGGAAACAGAACATTAGTTTAGGGTGTCTCTGATGTATTGAAAAGGGCTGTATGCATGGCCAGAATGAAACAATTGCAAAATAACAAAAGAATGAAAATAGAATTCTGCAGAGATTTGTTCTTTCACTCAATGTTTATGGTAGTAATAGTTAGTGATGGAAGAACTGCAAGAGATTTAGATTAATGGGGTATTAGTTTAGAATTCCTGCCCAGTTTACATACCTCCAAGTTCCAAATGCATTGCAAAAAAATTATCTACATCATTTGTGTGTGCAAAATTTGGGCTGGATTTCCTTAGGAGAACGCTATTTGATAATAGATCTGGTGACTCTTTTTTTGGAAACTAAACCTGCAGTTGATTTTAAAGGATTGGGAATGAGAGTGTGCATGAGGAAAGACTAAGCACAGGAAGATGTAGCATATCTTTTTCTATAGCCAAGTCACAAAATATAGCAACGTGCAGTTGCCAAACTCTTGAGCTGTATGTTAGGGGATTGAAAGCAAAAATTTCTCCCAAAAGGTGTTAATTTTTTGTAAAGAATTGTGACAAAAATGTCTTTAAGATAAGGTCAAAACTTTAGCATTTCTAAAGAAATCTGGTTCCTTCTTTTTGGAATGCCTTCTCCTTTTAAAATCTATTTTCAATTCCATAGTGAAACATTGTCTCCAAAGTCAAAACCAGTAGAAAAAAACAGTATTTATTCACACAAACTCAAAACAAATAAAATATGACAGTTCTTTATGGAATGGACAATCAGAGGCTGAACCTGCAGGAATTATCTCTTCATCTAAATGTTTCTTTTGTCTTCCCTTGGTTCCAGGTATAGATAATAAGGATGTTGTAGTGGTGAAGTTCACATCACCAGTGGGAGAACCACTTGTGTAGGCTGTGCCACAAAGAGCATGAACCTCATGTTACGCACACAGCTCTGCGCCACCGTAGACTGTCTGTGCTCAGAGCATAATACTGTGTTAGCTGCTAGACTGTGCTTAAGAGTATTACAAAACAGATCACCTAGCGTTGGGGCAAAATGTCTAGTCCCAACTGGTGAACACAAAAATGCAGCCATGTATAAAAGCGTGCAGTTTGATTGAGACCAGGGGAGTTCTCAAACTGTCTCAATGAGATATAGGAAGGGGGAAAGTTTTGTGGCAAGTTTTTTGGAAACTCGTTCACTCACACTTACCTCAGATACATTGTCAGTGCCTCTGGCCAAGAGATTATCTTCCCTGCGTTTTAAATTGCCAAAAAATTGAAGAAATAAATGATTACTTCGATCTTGGTTAAATTGCTGAGCTAATTAAGCTTCCGAGTTGTATTATTCCTGTGCTTCGTAGAAAGAAATTTTAGGTGAAAACGTTGACATAATTTTCCCTAATATCTGAAACATTCATCTCCCATTTAGGATCTGAATGGTCTGGAAGGACTCTTCCTCTTTAGAAAGACGTTCGACTATAACATCACTAACTTCTAACACTGGAATTTGTAAATACGTTAGTATCCTCCTGTCTTAAGACATTGTAGCATGCTACTCGTAAAATGTAACTTGAAACCTGTACTGCCCTACATTTTGAGGGGAGTCTTATGTCAAATCAGGCCGTGTACACACCTAGTTTTTGGCCAAGATGTCTATGTGAGGTTCAGGTAATAATAGAGCATCAAGCACAGGCTGTGGACAAAGCTGGTCAGTGGTGTGGGATGTTATCCTAGCTTTATTGGTCAAAGTGGAACTCCACACCTTGCTGGTAGGAAGTCCATAAAAAGTCTGAAATTGAGCCATTCTTGTGTGTTGATCAGCAGTGTTGCATCTGCACAGGGAAAACTATGGAGATCTTTCTGGACAAGCTTATCATACAGAACACCAAAACAGTCATAAGCAATCTTTGTGGTTCCTCACCTTGATCCAGTGTTCAGTAGTGCCAGATAAACAGAAAGCACCTATGTTTTGCTGTAGTCAATTGCTGAGTGTGCTGTTGTCGCACATGGCATCACTGATTTACAAAGTAAGTTCTGCTTTATGAGTTTTAGTGCACTCCTCTTCCTTTCCCTTCAGTTTCACTTTCTCAGTTCTCATGTTTTCTTTCTCTCATAATTTCTGCCCGCGATGCTGCCTTCTTTACAATAAGAATTTCTCTGCATGTGCTCTTCAAGAACTCTTTCCAGTGGGCTTCTACCCCTCTCCATCCAACTGCTAATGAATTACACGGGAAATAGTTAACCTTGACATTCCTAAATGTTGTCCAAAAGTTTTTTCAGTTCAGCTGAGTCATAAAAATGGTTGCCATTGCTTCAGGTTTTCTGTCGCTGATTCTAGAGGACAACTCTGTGTATATTAAGTGGAAAGAGAAGCTATTTTTTGCAGCCATAAACATTGGAGAATTTCTTTCAAGCAAAAGCTCAAATTTCATGATGCCTGTCACATGCTCTGTCATTAAGGGACACGTCTGAAAACTGTTGCAAAACCAGAGAGCAGCTGTGCTCCTGAACATACTCATTTTCTGTGCCACTGTAGGCAGGGCTGTGGTAGATTTTAAACTCTATTCCAGAGGCTCCGAGTCCCAGCCAAGGTCCTGCAGAGCTGGCTGAATTTCTCCTTCTAAAGCGTGTTCTCATCCCCAGATGACTTAGTGCAGCACTGGCTGGCAGCGGCAGGTGGGCGAGTGCCTAGTCATGCCACAGGGAAGGATCACTGAAAGAACCGTTTCATCCTCCGTGGCATGGGATAGCAATGCTGTTGCTCTAGGTAATCCGAACCTGCGAGGCTCTCCTCCATAGCCCTGAGGTAATAAGCTTGCGGAGCTGGGTCCCCAAGCAGAGGCGATATTTCTCCATCCAGTTTGCATTTGCATCTGTGAGTTGGCGGGTGTTTAATCGGCCTCTGCTTTTTGCTGTTGTCAGGCAAATGCCCACCTTGGCATTTCTGTGTGATTCTGCACAATCTCAGGTGCAACCTGGAGGCTTCTCAGTAAGGTTTTTATGTGTAGGAGTGACGACTTTGCTTCGTGATCCATAAAAGCTTTATGTGAGGGGAAAAAAAGTATCTCCCGCATCTAAAAAATATCTTTATAGGCCTTTCCTATTCAGAGGGGGGGAGGTTTGCCTATTTGACACTACTTTATTATCATTTTGATCAGTTAAATTTGTTTAAACACTGCTTTTGTAATAATTCCATGGGAATTCAGCAATTGCCAAATCAATGGCAATCATGAAGTATTTGATGATTCTATGCTGGTGAGCTATGGAAAGCAGAGCTGTTTGCCCTTTGCTTTTCTGCTGCCCACATCTTTAGGTACTGCATTCGAAGGGTGATTTGGTACACTCTGACACTGAGGTAAATGTAGAAATTGCTCCCAAAATGGCAGTTACTCTAGGGCAAAAACTAGTGTGAGATTAGAGTGAAACCTAATCCGGTACCTTTGGTTTACTAGTGGCTAATGTTTTCCTTTTAGTGATTCTCAGTGAAATGCTTCACAGAGGAGCTGGAAGTTGGCAAAAAATACCATCTTTGAAAATTTGGCTCCAGCTGATTTTATACCTAGAAGCAGAACTGCGGATGATCTGCTTCAGCTGGTTAATTAAATCCTGTGCTGTTAGCCCTCAATTAGGTTTGCATTAAACTGCAAACCTTGCTGGGAGATTTGCTGGCCAAATATGGAGAGATTCCATATATCATTCTGACTGCTTTATATTTGGGAACTTAAAGAATGTATGCAGCTTCTCTAATGAAGTGTCTGTGTGTACAAGAGGGGAAAAAAAGAAACAGGTTTCCGATCTCACCGTTGGTCTGTCTGCCTGTGTCTCGGTTCAATGAGTGGGGTAAAACTCCCCTTACGGATTTTTTTTTTGTTGGGTTTTTTGGTTTGTTTTTTTTTTTTAAATGTTTCTTGGACTCTTACCAGCAGGTTTTTACAGTCTGTTGCCTGCCTCTCAGATTAGAAGAACACTGGCATATTCTAACAGTTTCCTAGGATCCAAATAGTCTTTAATTAACAGGGAATTGATGTTTTGGAGTGCAACCAAAGCATGGGAGACATTGGAAGCAGAGAATTGGCTTGGATCCTTCTAGCTTTTAGCTGACTGTGGCAACTAGCAAACAAGTAAAATAGGGTCCGCTGCAAACAGGTAGCGACTTATTGGTATGCAAGGGGATTTCTTCATTTGCATTATGTTCCCACAGAACTGGTGACTGGTAGTGTTAGCTGGGAGGAGCTTTCTGTATACAGAGCCTGAATCAGCTCCACCCCTTACAAGAACTGAAAGTGCTTGTCAGTACCTTTCCATAAACTGAATTTTGATGATTGCTGAAATGGTTATTAATTTAAATTTGTGTTGACCAACTTTTGAGGCAGCAAGGTATGTTCTATGTTGTATTTGCTAGGTTTAGGCTGACTCTGAAGCTGTAAGCTCTGTGAGTGAGCATTTAATTAAAAAAAAAAACTGTCTGCGAATGACATGGCTTTTGCTGAGTTGAACAGCTAGTTGTTGTTCTGTTTCTCTGGAGCAGTTTGCCTTAGGAGGGTTGAGCAATAGGGCTGGGATGAAATACTGAAATTATAGCAGAATGAAATTAGCTGAAGTTCTGAAGGCAAGTCCAACATATGCTGAACTGTTGCTCCAGATAATCCAGGGAGAGAAATGGTTTCTTAGCTAATGTTAAATAATGATGGATTGATACTTGAAGCAATCACTGGCAAAGAATAGTGACCAACAGTCACTGAGTCAGCTGTGCTCTTTGTTGGTAATGCAGTGATCTGTGGAGAAATAAAAATCTATTTGTTTAATCCAATATTGGCTTTTTATTGTTGCTTTTTTTTGTGTTGGCTTGCTCCCACCCCCCCAAATCACAGTACTTGCTGAATGCTTTCTGTCTCTTTCTACACCTAGGTGGTACATGCCAGAGCCCTGCTCTTCCAGCCCTAGTGCGTCCTCCTGCTCCACCTTTGCAGCCGTCGCTGGATATTAAACCATTTCTTCCATTTCCTCTGGACACTGCTGCAGCAGTCAATCTCTTCCCCAACTTCAATGCAGTAAGTACACTCCTAAAAGTTACTGTCCACTTCAGCGAGCCACAGTTTCCATGGAGTTTCTTGAGTTTCCACTCAAGATGGAACAAAGTAGAATTTTATTTACTCAATTAAACCTGGAATATCCTCTCCCTTACTAAGGGCCAAATAGCTGTTTCAGACACACTGTTAGGCCATAAATTAAAGCCTAGCTGAGTGTTAGCCAGAAGTAACGTAAAAGGAAAAAATGAAATGATCCCAAACGACATTCAGTAAAGTTGCAGGCCAGATTCGGTCCCAAGGCTTGTGAGTTTCCCACTCTAATTTAAGATGTGCAGAGTTTCACTCGCCTATAGTTCACTGAAACTCTCAGAGGGTGAAACTCTCAGAATTATGGCATTCTACATCCCGTCTCCGATAGATTTCCTGAGAAACACTTTAAATTTACAAATTGGAGTGGCTACAAAAGATAAAACTGTCAGGGCAATTAAAATAAGAATGAGAACAGCATAGCTGATATATAAGCTATTCACTGGCAAACAATCCAGTGTGGGTTTTTTTTCAGCTTGGAGTATTTTATTTCTCAAACCTTAGGTTAAAACAAAGTTAGATTTCTCTGTAATAATTTTTTACTTAGTCATACTATCTATGACTACAGAAATCTTATTCTTTCTTAGATATTTTCATTATATTACTGACATATGTCACGAATGTTTCAGTTTTCCTGCTTCTGGCTGAGATATTTAATGCTCTAAAAAAATAAAGTCTAAATTGGTTTTATGTTAATTTTGACCTTATAGAATTATGCCCCCTTTTAATTTAAACGTACTTTATGATATTCTTTTCCTTATTTACATATACTAGATAGAGGAAAAAAAAAATAAAATGTGTGTGCTTACCTACTTTGAGAGACACAGAGAGGGGTGGAAATTGCTATGCCAAAACAATTCTAATTAACATGCAAAAATCTTAATTACAATAATTAAGAGTGGTAAAAGAACATGCCCATTCTAGAAGCAATTTGTAGTAATCAATAGCAAATTTCCATAATTAAATGTTCATTTATTTACCTTTTATGGATGTTCATTTTGCTTTAACATAATTAAAATGAACTCATTGTCAAAAATATTTATTTATGCAGTCTGAAATTCAAGCAATTCACAGCATTAATGGAGATCACAGAAGCTATAAGCTGCAAGTGTTAAAATGCTCAGAAAGAATACGTCAAAGAATTATTATTACAAAGAAATTTTTTATTACGAAGAAACATTTTCAAATGTATATAGGTATGCAGTAAAATTTTAAAAAATACTGGTTTTAACCAAGTTAATGGTAACTTGTAATGAAATGCATAAACCATTAAACTTGTTTAGTATACCTTAGGTTTATTTCTTATCGGTTTTGCTTTCTGATCCTTGCTTGTTGCATTTTTATAAACTATTAGAGTGTCTTTTTTTTCTTTTTTCCCCCAGGATTTTTAATAGGTCAGAATCTTCATGTTGTTTTGCTAATTGTTTGACGTTGCATAATTCAAATGAAATTTTAATGATGAATTTTATAAAATAATTGGTAACCTTGTGTTCCCTAAATTTGCAGTTTCTTTTTTCTTAAAGAAAAAGTCTCAAAGACTGATTTCATACTATAATTATATTGAGGGAGAGGTGGGCGAAGATGTGCTCATGATAATTTTGAAAGTAAAACCAGACTTCTGTCAAAACCCTATTATTCCTGAACATCATCTTAGTTGTGTATCGTTTGTTACAAGCACTGTAGTTTGACTTCAGACTTCTCATCTCTTCAATTTTTCAGTAAACAGCCTAGGTTTTAGAGCAAGCCTAGCAGCCCTTTTTAACAGCACTCTGAAGTTCATTCCCATGCTGATTACTGCTTCCTGTGATGTGTGGCTGTCTGCCAAGTCCACCTTTGCTGAATATGCCAATCCTGAGTGTGAGGATGCTGTCATCTGAGCTGCTGTCACTTGACTTGCTGCTCATCATCTTTGCCTTGCAACGTGACCTTTGCCTTTTCATCATGTGTGCTGACATGCAGCATCATCATCAGTGTTCCCATTTTCATTCTGAACAGTACATTATTGAATGCTGCTATGTTTAGCTCATGTGCCAGAGCTGGTTAATGGTATCCTCCAAATATGTAGGCTAGCTGAGAAGTTCTGCATATTTCCAGAAATTCTTTCCAAGCTGACGAATCTTTCGGGGACGCATCAGCTGCTGCTGAGCATTATCAGCCTAAGGAGAAGGTAACTCACAAGTCATACTAGACTTTAGACATGACATCTGACAAGACCTTTAAATATGTGAATGTGAGAAAACCCCCAAAAGTTTAACAAAAATTATCCTCGTAAATATGCACGTTCATGGACGATTGTAGCTGTTGATAATGCTTTATATTAAGTGATTTCATTGACAATCCTACACAGCGTCACTGGAGAAGAATTTGTGTTCTGTGGCTAAACCAAGGTCAAGCTGGTAGTCGGTGAAAGACCCAGAACTCCGAACACCTGAACTGGACATTCCTCTCGTGTTCTCAATAAATTATCTTTACCCTTGATTGAGACATCAAGGTCATAGATTGTGTCTTAGGAAATGTATTTCTAAAGATCTCTTGACCCTAGCACAATACCACAGAAACTAATAAGTTTGGCAGCATGTCCGAGCTACTGCCTGAGACACTAGAAGGAAGTCCAGAATTTTGGCCGTTTCCTGGCCACTTCTCAACAGCCTTTGCTTGAGAAGAGCATGATCAAGGAGAAACTTGAGTAGAAATTCAGTCATGTTTCAGAGAAAAGAAGTGATCTCTTTTTATGGCAATCCTAACTGGAGAGTTTGCTTGTGATAGGCATAGGCATTTGAGCTAATCAGCTTAAAATTCTTCACAAAAGATTGTGGAGAAAAAGGAGAAATTTCTCCAGTTTTTTTAAGCAGAGGAAAAAGATAGGTTGCAGTTCAAGAACCCTGTATGTCTACTTTGGCATGAGGTGAAGTGAACCCTGAAAGTTTCCATTCATGTTCGCTGACTGTAATGAGGGACTGGCTCAGCTGCATCTACGTTTGGTTAGATGCATTCCACATTATGGGACAGATCGTAAGCTATTCACAGCTGATATATTAAATTCCCACTCAAAAATCAGGTGACAGAAGTGCTGACATTGCATTGTATGTTTACAGAGGAATGCTCCCATTTATCAAGCAGTTATGCTTCTAATTTTATCTAAAGACAATCATAAGGGAATTTGATGAGTCAGATGAACTGCATAAAACTATTAGGAAACGCAAAAGCAAAAGTAATTTACCAATGGAGAATATCAGGCACGTACACAAGAACTAACAAACCTAAATACTGATGTTAAGTACCACAAATAATAATAGTAAGGTGTTGTATTTTATACCATTATTTCACTCTCTTTCAGTTTATTGCAAACATAAGATTACTTTATTTGTCACCGATGATTTTGGTCTGAAGCTAGTTCAGCTTTTGCTGGCTGCCTCTGAGGAAAACATTCAGCACTGATTTCTACAAAGGCAAAAACTTTCACTGGAACAAAGACTAGAAGAGATAACATGGGGAGCTGCAAACCTTTATCAGTAACAACTCTGGATATTGAGCAGAGGAAAAAGTGAAAAGTGAGGAACCTGAGAAATGCAAGGAAGATAACATGTGAACCTTTGAACCATTTAGTTTCTGGAGGAACATTTTCTGTTTATACAAGAAAGCATAAAGCAAACATACCAATTAACAATCTGGTTAGCTGAACATTTGCAGGTGCTATGCTCTTAATTGTGAAGCAAATGGGTACCCTCAAGTAGTGTGTAAAAAGAAATTTTAACAACACAGCTGTTTAAACTGAAGACAGCCCAGCGGTGCAGACCCTGAAGAATCACAAGTTCATTGCAAGTTTATCTGATATAAAAAGACGAATCAAGTTAATGGGATTTAAATGGCTAAATTTTATGAATGAAAGAAACTATAAACAGTGCTTATGTAGCTTTTCAAAATGTGACTTGATTTTCAGAGAAATAGAAAAATAATTGTCTATTCTGAAAAAAGTTGGAGATCATTTAGCAAACATTTTCTATGCCTCTGCATTATCTGCAAAGTGAGAGGCTTTAAGTCTGTGTGCTTCTAAGAACTAGTTCTTAGAGACACAAAGCTTTAGCAGTTGTATTGAATATGTGCGCATCCATGAGTGCATGTGTAAGTGCCTATGTGGTGTTTCTGTTCATGAGCCAATGGTTGGTTGCAAAGAAATTTCACACAGAATCAAAGTCAAGAAGTTAATTAACTTGTAGGACAATATTGATGTGAGTCCCTGGACTAAGACGAAATGCTTCATTTTTGACATCAGCATCAGCCCTAAGTGACCCTCCCACAGAAAAAAAACCCTCAGTTTGTTCTTTTTTTACACCTCATAGTCTCCAAAGTCTATCATCCTCAAAGCACAGATGCAGCAGAAACCAGGTTTGGCTTATTTCTGAAGCTCTCAGAATCATATATTTCAGCCCCTTGAGAGACAGGTTTTAAAGTTTACAAGTCCAGGCCATTTGGTATTACTAGGTGACAAAATGCATTGCACTCCTTGTTTGTTTATTCTTTGATGCATATGCGAAACATTTTCCTGAAAATTTTCTAAAGAAATGTTATATCACACTTTGTAAACTGTAGAATGAGCATAATCTGCAGTGGAAAAGGTCCACAATGTAGAAGATATAAGTAAATGCTTGTAAGCAGAAATAGGGATGTTGCTGGAATAACTTCATCCTAACTCCACAGTAAAGCCTGATCTCCCCTTATTGCCAGTGGAAAGTTTCCCAAAGAAGCATCCTTTGGAAGGAAACATGATTACAGTTTTGACTAGAAAGTTATGACTTGGAAGAGCAGTGACAATGTCGGAGCTGTATTAAATGTAGATGGAAAATGAACTATTACTCTGCAGACGTATCTTTCTCATGATCCATCTGTAGTAATCCTTGTTCAGTCCCCTGATTTTTCCTGTTTGCTTGTTCTATGCCAGTAGTCCCAGGCGCAATATTTAGGGCTTCAGTTTTCACCTTTCCCTGGCAGAGATTTGCCACATGGGAAAGGAGGAGAAGGTAACAGTGGCCGTCGCCCATAGATTAGGACTCAGCAGCAGCTTGGGTTAGGGTGCCGATGTAGTGCACCTTGCTTCCTGAAAATCAGCCTGTGCAACATCTTAGCAGCTTCCAGGGCAGCACAAAGGCTGCGCTCGCTATTTGTAGAGGTAAAGCTTGTGTTTGTAGGCATCAGTAGCGGGCAATTATGATCGGCTTGTTCAACTGGGAGCTGCTTTTCTTCCTGCTGTGGTCCTTGTGGGGCTCTGCCTGCCCTCTGATAAACCACTGAGTTAGCTCGTACACAGTGTAGCTTCATGGTTGTTAGGGAAATGCAGTCTTGTCCTGTTGCGGCCAGATGACTGATAGAAACGGACAATGCAGAAAACCTGCTTGCTGACAAGTATTTCTGGGAAGGGTTATGCCAGGAAATGTGGAGAAAAACTGTCAAAAAGCTGCCAGAAGACATTTTAAAAATCTTTCCCTTAGGCTGTTGTCCTGGGTAGTTTTTTTTATCCAGAAGAGAGATATGTGCTGCAGAAATTATGTGCCAATTTTCTGGATGTTATGAATAAGATGTACCTTTTGATAGTGAAGAGTGGAGGAGGAATCTGAAATTCATGTCAGTTTTTCTAAACAGCAGCCTGAAATTTGCAAAATAAACCCCGAGTTTTTGTATGTCTACCTAATGTTTTGCTTTATGTTTTCTGACTTAATTGAGCAGAGAAGCATAACGAGACTATTTTTCCTCATCATAGAAAATCCTTTAACGTTCAGTAGTGACAACATGCTGTCAGAATAGAATAGAATAGAATAGAATCATTAAGGTTGGAAGTGACCTCAAGGATCATCCAGTCCAACCATCCCACCACCACCTATTACCCACTAAACCACGTCCCTAAGTACCACAATGCTTTGTTTCCAGAAGACAATAGTCGAGGGACAGCACAGTGGCCTCAGTTTCATGTGAATCAAAATGGAATACTGCCTATATAGAAGAATTTGGCAGTAAAAATATAGTCTGTGCTGATTTTTAATGTTCCTTCCGTGAGAAGGAGCTTTATCAGGTGGAGAACGGTACTGCACCAAATTGTTAATGTGTCAGGCAAACAGAGGGGATTATTGTTTATGGGATATTCCTTGCATGGCTGCTCATTTACAGGTGTCTAGAAACAAGGAGTTTGGCTTGCTCTTTTCCATAGCACTTCAATTGAGCTGTAAGACAGCTATACTCTTCTTTATGGTCTATATCTCTGTTGCTGTTTAGCTGAATATTTTTCAAAACAGGGAAGAACGCAAAAATAATGTTTTGGCTCAGGAATTCTTTATTATAATAACATTTTCATCACTGGTCAGGACATTTAATTAAGAAGTCTGCAGGGGGAAGAAGAGGGATTAAGGAATGAGTAAACACAAGAAAATCCTGGCAATTCAGATGTTTTTATTTGATGCTTGCAGAACAGGAATGAATCAACATCAGTATGAAATATTCAATTATTTGAATTGGGCAGATTTATTTGCTGTACATTAAAATCCTTAATCTATACCCTGGGCTTTGTTTGAAGTAACAGTAAAGCCCTGATTCTCTGATGCAGAGGAAATGTTCACAGCTCGGAAGACATGGTGAAATTAAGCTCTTTGTCTTTTTCCAGTTTTGAGTCAGCTTAGGCTGGATCCAGATCTCCAGGAATATTCTGTCTGCTTGTTCTTATGTACGGTCTCGTCTCTATGTCACAGGCAGGGAACAGAGCTCGTATTCTGGCTTTGTATAAATGAGTGTTGCTGCAACTCCCAGGTAACCTCCCCATGGTTGCCTGTGATTGCACAGCTGTTATTTTCCTTTGTGCTGCGGAGCGGCTGGGGAGTAGTCTCTCAGATCCCTAGCAGTTGTCTCCAGAATGATGCTATTATTTCCCTTGGACTTGATGCATTGTTAAGGAGCATCCTACTAAATCTAGACTTACTCCCTTTGCAACTTACTCTAGAAATTTTTGGCTTCTGCTTGCAACTAATAGCTGGGACTCCTTTAAGTTTCAATCCATGCATCAACAAAAGTTTTCTTGTTACCTTACAATTTAGCAGCACTTCTGGCCCTGTTTTTGGAATCGCTTCCATTGGGCCCATGTGAATTGAAATTGTGAAATTGAAATGTGAAATTACTGACTGCAATTTTTGGAATTGCTTTCATTGGGCCCATGTGAACCTCATGAAGTTTAACAAGGCCAAGTACAAGGTCCTGCACCTGGGCCAGGGAAATCTCCCAATATCAGTACAGACTGCATGGTGAATGGATTGAGAGCAGCCCTGCAGAGAAGGACTTGGGGATATTGCTGGAAAATTGGACATGAGCCAGCAATGCATGCTTGCAGCCCCAAAAGCCAATCACATCCTGGGCTACATAAAAAGCAGTGTCTTGAGAAGGCAAAAGAGGTGATTCTCCCCCTCTACTCCATTCTCATGTGACTCCACCTGGAGTAATGTGTCCAGCTCTGGGATCCCAAATAAAAGAAAGACATGGAGCTATTAGAGCAGGTCCAGAGGAGGGCCATGAAAATGATCAGAGGGCTGGAACACCTCTCCTATGAAGACAGACTGAGAGAGTTGAGGCTGCTCATCCTGAAGAAGAGAAGGCTCTGGGCGGACCTTATTGTGGCCATTCAATACCTAAAGGGGGCTTATAAGAAAAAATGAAGCGAGATTTTTATTTTTTTTTACCAGGACCTGTAGTGACAGGGCAATGTTTGTAAACTGAAAAAGTGATTTAGAGTTGGTGAAACACTGGAGTAGGTTGTCCAGAGAAGTTGTGGCTGCCCCGTCATTGAAAGTGTTCAAAGCCAGGTTGGATGGGGCTTTGGGCAACACGATGTGGTGAATGATGGCCCTGCCAATGGTAGGAGGGTGGAACTTGATGATAGTTAAAGGTCCCTTCCAACCCAACCCTCAAAATTTATTTGAACTCTTTTAGGATTATGTTCCAATTAGGATATTAGAAATCTCCTATGAACATAATGAGCAGCTGTCGCCTCTTGCCACATAGAATACAGAAGTCTTGAGAGCTTAGAAGAGTTTGCTCATGGGTACAAATGGACAGATAGCATAAAAAAAAATTCCATTAACAAGTTTTATTTTCATTTAAATTAAATCTATATCAAGGGTGCTCCAACCTTCTGTGATTGCTTTCAGTAGAAATTCAGGTTTCTAGGATGCATGTTCTCCTGGGGAAGCAAATGTTAAGACTATCTTTAAATATCTCAAGTTTGTGTCATTTCACCTTGCTGAACATTACAATACCTATCCTTGAATTCATCTCTGTAACCGTAATGTGGATGTAAATTATCCAGCCCCTTTTCTGGCTACTGTCCAGTTTTTGGACTGTAATGTGTGCCTTTTATAGATCTGTGTTGATTTATCTGAAAGACACTATTTCCAGTATGTGTGCAGTGGTATCACCTGTGATACCAGCTACCATCTCTGTTGGCATTCAACTCTGTGGCTTCATTCACGATCCTGACGTCTCAGTGCTGGTGGTCATTTGGCAATTGCTGCCTGCAGATTGTGTTTCCTTTGTGGGTGCAGGTAGGATGTAGTTCTAAGCACAGGTCCAGCATATAGCACATGCACTTCACCATCTGTTTGATAGCTCACAGTTTCTTCAGGATTTTTCTGGCCGTATATCACTCTCCAGTCACTTAGTATTTTGTGGCCGAAGAACAGATGTTCGTGCTGCTCCTTTTTTGCCATGTGAGAATGAGTGGAGTTCTAACTAGTCTCCACCAGTTCTCATGTCCATAATTAACTGAAAAGGTTTGCGGCAGAAGTTTGTGTAAGCTCATGACTACACTATTAGCTAAATGTCCATGTAGTAGGTTATGGAGTAAAACTTGAAGGTGTTCTCATGAACGATGCTGTTGGCTGGAAATGATCTCTGGACAAAGGCTTCCATGTACCTAAAAATGATGCACAGCAAGCTTTGTTTTCTGTGTATTTTTTTTTATTTACCTGAGTGGTTTCTTTTTATTGTTAAGCAATAGAATGTAAACATCTCACATGCTTGTTTGTTTAACTGATGATTAGTAATAGTGGAAGAATAGACTTTCTGAGTTACCTCATCCTGCTCTACGCATTTGCTAGAGGGCACTGCACAGTGGGTTGACAGGTAACTTGCTGTTCAAAATTCATAGTATCCACGGCAAAGGCAATGACACAGCCTTTATTGGGGACTGAGGGCCCCTCAGGCTTTTGCTTTGCATGCAAGACATTCGTAAAGGAAATTAAATGAAGTGCTCTTCAGATTTGTCAAGTCTTGATGAGTGGAATTACTTAAAACTAAATTTTATAAAGCATTTTATAAAGCATTTTAAATAATGTTTTAATCAGTTGATGTTTACACCCTTTGTCTTAATAGCACTCAGATGAAAAAGATCAATGATTATTTTATTCTGCAAAGACTATAAAACTTTAATGGGTTGCATAATAAGTATAACTCATAAAATCTACAGTTTAAATATGGATGGTTATTAACCTGTTTTTAAAAAGCTGCAATTAAAGTGAAAAGGAATTACTTAAAGCAATGATTTGATTACTGTAGTCTGAGAAGGAAAAAGAGCAGTAAAATTCTAAAATCAATATTACTTCTGTTGATGAGACAGACATTTGGAAAGATTTAAAATAAAGCCCGAATCTTTCCTAGCTTTAGGCAGGTTTGTGTTCCTAACCTAGCTGAATAACTATTTACTGAATATTTTTGTACAACCTGCAGTTTGTTCTTGTTGAGAATTTCAAAGATATCTGTTGAAAAAAGTATGAGTTTGCATGACAGGTAATTTTACACACAATAAATACATTCCTAAGCACAATTACCTCATTAATTGCTTATTCATAGCATGCAGTGACAATCAAGAACTTGTCCTAAAACAGATTCGCTTTTATCTTTTATGATAATGAAAAGATTTGGGGCTCTTTCTTTCCCACTCTTTTTAGTCACAGTAGTTTGGGCTAGTAAGTAGCACATGCTGAAGAACTCATTTATCTGGAGTCGTTGTATGATGCATTCTCTGATGGAATATTTCTGTAACGTCCATGTCCTGTCTAATCTATTTTATCCTAATATTTTTTTTTATAAGGGAAGAAAATCCCCAAGGGTTATATGTTGGACTTATACAGTAGAATGGGATATGGAACTCCAGATTCTCATGCAACCACTGTTTTTCCTGGCATTTTTCATTTGGCTCTGCTGAATTCTTAACGTAATACTGTGTAAATATCCATACAGATTAAATTATTAATCAAAATAATTCATAGAAAATAGTACAAATGCTGGTATCTCTCAGAAAATCAGTGTTTCCTCTTTTAAATACATTGTTTTATATTAAAAAAAGAATATCAAATTCTTACTATTAAAAGAATACAAATCAGTGGTTTTCTGCCAGATGTTATATTTTGCGCAGAATTAAATGCTTTGTGATGTCACAAGTGAAGAATTTTAGATTGCATATTACACCTTATTTTTTTATCAGAAAGAATAAAAATAAATAAATTGTGTAGTTTCTTTACACAAAAGAAGAAATCATGTTTAGAATTAAATGTAAAAGCTATCTTAATGACTCAAAACAGAAGGCTAAATCATCTATCACTGAATGAAAATTGCACATAAAAAATAAAAGGATACCTAGGAAAGAGATTAATAATTACAGTTAGAGGTGGTGTAAAACCTTCTGGACCAGCAAAAGTTTCTTTCAGTAGTTTGCTTCTATGTAATTGCTAGTATGTTTGAATGGCAGCAAGAGCGATCCTGATGAATAGAGGGCATGACAAGAGTTCCTGCAGTTGAACAAAATAACCCTGTGAAAGGAATATTTGCAGAAAATTTTAGGGGGATTGTTATTAGTTTAAGTTATTCCTGCAACATTTATCAAGAAACCGGAAAAGGTGTGAACCTGCAGCCTTTACTTCCTTTTTTCCTGTGCAGTTTTCACTAGGCTTATTTGTAGTCCATCACATCCATGCTTTGTTAAAAATCCAGGGAATTTACAAAGGTATCAGTCTGGGATCCTGAAAATAATTATCAGGGGTTGTATTTTTTTGTTATTGAGATAATCAGCCCACCATTGTCAGAAAAGCCAAGTAGCTGATCTAGTGTACATATGCATCTTTAGTTTCAACAGGTAGGGCAGCTATGGTACCTGAGGGTGGTGTGATGAGATTATAACTGGGTAACAAAAGTCAGGACCAGGCCAAAGCATTATCTGTCCCTATAGCCTTTCTCTGACAACTTGAGGAACAGCAGATTAGACAACACATATAGCAACACTTGCTGGACAATGCCTCCAGTGAGGTATATTTTGGGAAGCTCTTGAGCTAAATGTGTTGTCTTGGCATGTGATAGGCCTCTATGAACATGCTGAACTGGATGGAATCAGCAGGAGAGTTTAACTACTAATGAGGTAATTTGAGTTTCCTTATTCCCTTCTCCAGACGGTGCCTAATATATTCAGGCAGGGAGATACATAGGAACATTTCCTTGGGCAACCTAAGTATTAGGAAGAGATGGGAGCATGTGAACTATGAGTTGCTATAAACAGTAGAAGTCTAAGGACTATTTTTAAGGTGCTATGTTTGTGGGAGCTGGAAGCGGGTGAAGAAATGTCTATCACCTTACTCATATTTTGTGTTTGAAATGTACTGATTTGCTAACAGATCCAACCCATTACACTACTGGTGTTGCTAGGACTCAGATGACAAAGATAAATCATAGGGGTGATGCCGGAGTTAATTATAGCAGAGCCCTCCCAAACAGCGCTATCGGCTCTGGGAAGCAGCAAAAACTATTGTTGGCATTAGGAAGTAACATGAGAGAGTGGTGTTGGGGCTAGGAGCGGCAGTGCAGTGACTGCCGGTGAATGGATTCGAAAATACTGGATATATGGCGTTGGGCTTGGAAGAAAGGTGGGAAGAAGAGCAGAAGGTTTTCAAGAAGAGAGACTTAGAAATATCTCAGAACAGGTATTTGAAAGATGCATTTGCTTCACACACATACACACAAAAAAAGCTAATAGTGGAAACATGGCAAAGCAAGTTAAAGTATCCAGTTTCCGCTTTAAAAGTCCTTACATTTTTGTTCCTTGCAGGAACAGTTCCCTTTCTTTTTAGTTAGATGCTTTTCCCAGGGAATTAATACCTCCTGAAACTTCTGGAAGGAAGTTTATTCTCTATCTTATTTATTCTCATTTTACAGGAGCTATATCTGCTTTAAACCTAATTATGCTTTTCATTCTAAATTTGAAAGAAACGAGAGAAATTACTTTGACACTTACTGAAAATGTGTCTCAAACTGAACTAAAACAAGCACGAAATTAAAAAGAGCCCGTGCTTCTGAAATCAGAGAAAATCCTTCTTCAAGAACAAACCCTGATGTACTGTAAAATGTCATTGCTCCACAGCTGTTCACTCTCTGTTCCTCAGTAAGGATTCCCTGATGAAGGGGAATTGCTCTTAAATTTCTGTGCACAAAGGAGATAGCATGTGTTTTTTGTCTTAAGTGCCTTTCTTTTCCACTAAACAGAGCAATAAATAAAGTATAGCTCAGCAAATATTGTGTATGCATGTCTCCTCTGTAGTGTCATAAAAAAATATCTCCTGCCCCTTGAAACAGGCTGAGGTTATAGAACGTGAAGAAATACCTGTTTCTGATGACACCGAATTGCACAGAACGCATGGATCTTAAGATTAATTTGCATTGTCTTTTATTTGCTTGGACCCCAATATTCAGTTGATTGGGAAACCATGTATTTCATTTGGAATTATTTCCTTTAGCTGTTTTTTCACAAACCACTGCAACTTTTTGAGAAGTCCTTCAATTTCTTTTTCAGAAGCTGCTGTGATGTGGCAAGAGATTTGGCACATAAATTGGTGCTGACCCTGAGGGTAAATAGTTCTCTCTGTGAGATGTTAAATTTAGTGTCCCTTAAGCAGCTCAGGTGAAAGTACAAAAAAGCACAATTCAGTGGTTCATGGCATTTGTACTAAAACAAGGAAAGTATTACCTTTAATGTAAACAAGTAAAAGAAAGAAGCGATAATTTTGGTAAAATTAAAACTTTTTTATCTTCTAGTTATGTGAATGCAGAAGCTAACCAACTCAGAACTCAAAAATACAGACCATGCAACGTATAAAATGGATTAAGATTCTCATCCTTACTTACTCACTTCTGTGATTTGATTAATATCTCTGCTTCATACTAGTTGGACTCACTGTAATATTTTACCTATGTTTCTTAAAACAGCATTTCTCTGGTCCAGAAGACACCAGGAGAAACGTTATGAAGAACAACTCCAAGTTCAGTAATCAAACATCTTAAACATTTGTCAAGCTTTTCACTAAGACACAAGACTAATCAGCAAAGAAAAAAGGCCCTTAATACTGCAATAATGTAATATTTGTGTAAAACTTCTCTTAAATGAGAGGAGGATTAACAATCATCTGCTTTGGTCTTTAACTACCATTAACGTTTAAGTCGTCAACCTACACAGGGATTTAAGATGATTATATAATCAGCAGATTTTTTTTTTAGACGGCTACAGCTGGTGATAAGTATGCATTAGTCCAGCCATCCGACTTGTGCTAAGAAATTATTGTCTTGCTAGGATTTTGTCACATAACAGTACAAAAAAAAATAAATCATTGATTTCAGTTAGCTGTTCCTGGCTGTTTATAGTACAGAATGAAACAGAAAACCCAAGTCTTAAACAAAATTTTGTTGAGTAAGCACATTTTTGCTGACAGAGATGATTCTTAAAGGGACTGGCAATTTTATTGGATAAAAGTTGCCAATCTTGCAGATAGTACCATTCAGGTTGGTTTTGAACTTCTATAAGTTCTGTACTGCAACAGGAGCTCGTGGGGACTCATCGCAAGCTTAGGAATTAATATGGATGCTGTTTGTAGCCAGCCCAAAACTCTAGAT
>VWZZ01001175.1:168197-189313 GCA_013399095.1 Psophia crepitans | reverse complement strand
TTTTTGGTTTGTTGGGGGGGGGGGGGGGGGGTGTTCTAATGTTGCCTGAGCCTGAAGTAGCCTCTTTGATGTATTTCTTCCTTGAGCCAGTAATACTGATGCATGTAGAACAAAAGGAAATCTGTTCGAGTTAGTCTAGTGAGTTTGAAACTCAAAGGTTCAAGTTGAAATTATAGTCTTTTAAAACACATCCTTAGGCCATATTTTATTTCATCTCATTTATCCATTGATAATTTTGCACAAGAGATGTCTATTCTGAATAACTTTATTTTGGCTTTACCATCTGTTTTGTTATAATGTAATCACTACCAGCCCCTCTTTTACTTCTGCTCATTCAAATGGTTGCTAGCTGGAGCTTCCTTTTAAATCTCTGTGAAGACTTCTATAAAATAAATACTGCTAAAATATCAATAGGTTACCTTCCATTCAAATGGTTAAATGGCAACATAAGACAGTGTGTTTAGTTGTGATCCCATAAACTCTTAAATTGTAATTTCTGACAGATTACTGACCAGGTCTGTGGCTATTGGTCATTTATTTAATTTTCAGTTGAGTCCCTTATTTGGAACAAGTCCAGCATGTTTCTGCACCCTTTGGCATGGACAATCTAAGCAGGGTGGCAGAGATCAGTAACTTCAGCAAAACGAGTCCTGACTCGTTTTGCAGATTGCTCATCCCCATTAGCTAATGACAATTCCGAGGGCCTAGTCAAGCTTCTTCTGACTTTGGGAAAGTACTTTTTCCCTTTTAGCTCTGATTTGCTTCCCATTTCTATAACAGGGAGTGGTAATGCATTCGTGCCCTCAAGGCTCTGTTTTCATGCTCTGCTTGGTGTTTTGGAAACACGACTAATATTCACAGAAGGCTTGGAAAATGTAATGTGTCTGAAGAGTCCCACAAGTCATAACGGTTTACAGATATCTATCCTATGAAAGTTTTTATGCTTCTGTCATATATACTTTACAAACCCACTGATCCCTTCCCCCTCCAAACTCTACAGAATGTTTATCAGTGTTGACTCTTCAAGGTTTATCAATGATGACCGCTTGATACCATCACCTAATTTCTGTTTTCATGTGAATATCTATCACAGCTATGCTTAAGGCAAAATTATGCCATAATGCCTAAAGGCATTTTTTTTTCATTGCTCCTTCCTATCAAAAAAGAAAAAAAAAACAACAAACAAACAAATAAAAAAAAAACCACACAAAAAAAAACCCCAAACAAACAAAAAAAACCAAACCACAATTAGAGGTAAGTCCTACTGTTATTGTTTAATCTGTACTGGGACTACCTCATTGGTTCGTCTCTAGATAAGCACATGAAAATATTGCATAGAGGTAAATGTTTTAGGCTGCTGAAAAGCATGTATGAAATTATTTACTGCAGCAATCTATGGGTCTTTTTAGTGATGCTGAACAGTTCTTCCCCTTTTCTATACCTTTTACCTTTATTACAGTGTATTCCTCAGAAGCATATTGCTATAGCTACTAAGCTTTTCTTAACTTCTTATTTATATCTGATTTTTATTACCGCAACTGCTGGCTCTTCCTTAGGTAGACGGTTAATTAAAGGAACTATTTTGAATATATTCAGATTTGGCCTTCTAATCAATCTTAAGGAACTGATTTTAACAAAGAATGCAAATGAGTATATTTGATCTATGAAGACAAATGGCTTAATCCAAATTCGTATTCATGTAATAATTTAGAAGGGAAGGTAGTAGACCTCCAGAAACTTAATGGTGGAAAGAGCAAGCAATTAGACTGCCATAGGTTTTTCTGGCTTTTACTTGGAAAAGATAGAGGTGGAGTTTTGGTGCAGAGTGGGGAACATTAAAGTTGAAACAAATTACCAAAATTTTCTGTAACTTAGAAGTTTACAGCCACTAAACTTATTTGCTGTAATGATAATAGAAGTTAAAAGGTCAGTGCTGAAAATTAGTATATTTAAATATTTTCGTAAGATCTGAAATATATATAAATATAAAGAAAAAAGTCAGATCTGAAATATATATCAATATAAAGAAAAAAGTCTGGCTTTTGGTTCTCGCACCTCTACATGCTTGACAATTCAAACGTGTCAAAGTATGCCCCTAAACTCCTAGTGTGAGAGGATATAACCAAATCATACTATCGCCTTTCTTGAAGAAATTTAAGATAAAGTGGATGAGATGTATCTGACCTAAACTGGTGTCTAAAAGGAAAGTGTCCAATCTGAAACAACCATTCAGCTCCTTACGGAGCCAATGCAGAATGATGGGTAGTCACAGAAAGAAAGTTATGCTATTTGAGTTGCTTACTTGGGATAGCATTAATCATTTTCAGGAGGTATTTATCTCCAATAAATCTTAGAGCAACTGTGCTGGCTTAAAATGCTACACCTCAGGTACCCAGCTGACGCAGGAAATTCCAGTTATATCTTAGGAACAATTTTTTTCACAGTGAGTGCAATCAAATACCGTACTGGTTGTCCCAGGGAAACTGTGGACTCTCAGTCCCAGGAGATACTCTAAACTCCACTGAACAAAACCCTGAGTATGAGGGCCTGGAGAAGACTGTCAGTTGGTGCTGCAGTAGGAACGAGAGAGCTAGAGCAAATGACATACAGGGGCATTTTCTCAAGCTAAATCATTCTGTGAATTCTAAAGTCCTACAGCAAAGCAGAGAGACTGACTATTGTGTTTAGAGGAGCTAAGAAACCATGAAAGGGAGGTCGTGAAGAAACAAAGCAGGAAAGATTCTGTCCAACCTGAAATACTGCTGGACATTGCACCTCAAGCAACGTAAGGTTGATAGGGGGAAGTAAATATATTGTGTTAAATCAACAAGCTAGCTTCAAGTGGACAGCGTCTTTTTTTTTCCCCCCTTCTGCTCTTGATGGAATACAAGAATCAAAGAGAAAGAGTAAAGAATGAGATTAGAAGTAGAAAAGGTATATGAAAGATATTATGTGATGTTATAAGATAGATATCTGGTTAAGACATGTTTTTCCTAAGTTTGTGATCATTGCATCATTGATATTTTACTCCAGAGAGCTAAAATAAGATCTTCAGTGTTCATAGTCTTAGTTCATCTCTGGCTGTTTATAAATGAAAGCGAGAGGATAGGGAGTAGGGGTTTAGAAAGATAACAAAATCAAACATAGGGGTTGAACTATGAAAGACTATACTGTCCAAAGGATGACTCATAAATAAAGTTATGGATCTTAGGACTGAGATCGAGAAACACTGATTAGATTCTGTCCAGACTTGGATGTATGAGTGATTTAGTGACCAAAACAATTCAAAACCTGTTGGTGTTTCTGTGTGGTGATAGAACAAGAAAGGCAATGAAGTACAGATGCAAACTGGTATTTTTTTATTAAGCTGTGACATCATTCCCTACTGGATATTTAAAAATCATCTTTTCATCAAAAGGAGGCCACTTCTTAGTAATTGAAATTATGTTTCAGGATTAAATTAAGGAATAGTAATTGCCAAGTGTTTGATGCCTTGAAAGCAAAAGAATTTGATACTGCTTATATACAGTATTTCAAACTTCACACAGTTGCTTGAGCAAAACATATGCTGGTTGAGTGCTTCAATTAGACAGAGATGTTCAGTTTGGAAAACTCATACTGTGCGGGAGAAGCTCACAATTACAGCTTAGAGTTTGGTCTGCATTCTGCTTGCCAAAACATCTGCTGCAAAACAATGTCTTCCTCTGACATTGCATGAAATTCAATCCCTTTGATTAATTTTTTCCCTGCAATTTAATAACATTACTATTGAAATTCAAGAGGTTTGGCTTGTATGTATATGTATGGTCATGCATTCTTGTTATTTTCCTTCAGTAGTAAAATCAGGATGTGGCGTTCTGACCACTAATAGACTAATCTGACAGTGGTACCTACTCATTGTAAAGGGCTGTCACGTTTATAATGTGCTAACGCTCTAAGTCCTCTTAGTACCCAGCACTGGGTTGCTTAAAGACTAGTGCACAAGGGTAGGGAGTAGAAGCCACTGCAGTGGCCACTGTGTAGACCCTCCTTTTTCAGATATCCTTACACACAGAAAATTTAAGTTTATCACGGTGTGAGTTTGGCGTGGTGATATAAATTCAAGCAACAAACTGTGTTCAGTCTTTCGATAGATTTGAAGCTGAGAAATTTACTTTTTTTATTCGTAAGTACGAGGATAGCTAGAAATAGCCAAGGACTCCAGGACAATCGCATTCTTGTAATGTTTTACTCTGCAAAGAGCTGAGGATGAACTTCTCCATGCTGGTCTGCAGAACCAACTTGTAGCAAGCAAGAGTAGATCTTAGTTTCTGAAAATCTCAGTCTTCAATTACTTTATCCTTCAGCATCTTTTGTATCACTTTTTCTCTTTGGTGGGTTAATTGAGGTGCAAAAACACTGGTATTTACTTCAGGTCCTAGAGGAGACAAGTGGGTGAGCAAGAGATTGACCTGCATACTTCTAAACTGTGTAGTATCTGCTTACGGCAGACTTGTATCTGCAGTGGGATGGGATAGCTGCCATTTGTTTTCACACACAAGACTGATGTGAAGTGGAGAACTGAAAATGGGCTATTGTCAGACCCTCAAATGTAGCACCCATTATTTTAAGTTGATTTAAGCTGGTTATCTCCATTACTCAGAGATACCAAATTTCCTTGCATAGCTTGGAAATGACTTAATGGTTTAGATACATGAACTATGTCTTTCCAAGTAATTTCCAAATAGTAATGTTGGCTGTAACTAATTAGATTCTGCTTGATGTATTTTTAGTTTTAAAAGATTAGCAGAATCTTTTAAGAAATAGTGTACTTGTGAGTACTCTTGTGGGGAGGGGACTAAAGGAGGTTATGATATCAAATTTCAATGCACATATTTGCTTTACTCTGTATTGGTCAGACCATTATAGGATTTTTCATATGTGTCCATTATAGCTTCTTAGTGTTGCTGCAGCCTTAAATAGAAGTCATATGTCTTTTCTAAAACAAGGTTTTGTTGAATGCTGTTAATGGTTATGTCAAGCGAGGATAGATTTAAATGAAAACAAATTGCTTATCAATCCATTTTTCTCTCAGAGATAGCGCATAAATTCTGTAAGAACTAGTTCACTTTTCCCGGATGAAAATATTACTGGAGTTTAAGCTTAGGGTATCGTCACTTAGGTAGACGTTCTAGCTGAGTCTCAGACAAAATTCTTTTGATAAAACACACTTATTATGAGAAAATCCTTTCATTACTGGTATAAAAAAGTAATAAAAATCGATATTTTAGCTTTGTATTGTTCTGAAGTAGGCCCTTCAGCAAAATGTATTTTGCATTTGAACTATCATTATGCATCTGATGTAGCATGGTAGTCCTTCAGGCAAGTACCACATCATCTCCCTTGTAATATGAAATGGCTGAATACATCTACATTCTCAGAGAACATAAGTTGGAACATAAACCTATCAGACCCAAAAAGCTTGATGGCTTCCTGTCCTTAATTCAGACATATTGTTTAGCAGCTCATACTGAATGAATTCTGATCTAAGATTTACATAGCTTGATTTGGTTTATATCTATTTTGCATTACTTATTCTCTTAACTACTTCTGCACAGAAATAAATGCAGGCATTGTTTGATGACAGAAAAACATGTGAATTATGTTATCACTGAGGTTTCCCCTTCCTAATCAGGTCACCTAAGCAAGAAAGGCTGAGTAATGTGTATCTCTTAAATTTTTCATTAGGACTAAACTAGACAAGGTGATTGTGATGAAAGCTTCTTTGGAAAAGGAGTGCATTGCCAGAAACTGTAGAGAACAGCAACCAGAGGAATTAAGGAAGGAGTAGTTCTGACCCTAAGGCAAGTGTTCTGCTTCCTCCAAGCACATTAAAAATAAAACCTTAAGTGTCTTCTATCAACCTATACATTTGTTGCTGTATACATAAGTATCTCTGAGCTACTCTTTTTCCATGTTTTCACATAGTAGTTTATAAGCTCTAGTATTATGCCTTTTCTGCTTATGAATCTCACAGCAGAATCCCCTTCTTACTAACTTTATGAATATGTCATCATATGCCATGATTCAGTTCCTCATCTTCATGGTCTTCTGCAAGACTCTTCACCAGTGCCAATGATGTGACATTGCTACTGTCCCACTCTCTATGTAATTAAAACTCTGTATCTAGTAGGAACACATTCAGGATGTGTAAAGCCCCCTGAATTGTGACTGATTTTGGTATCCTAGTTGACAAACAGGAGGAAGAGAGATGAATCCTAAAAATCAAGTTCAAGTTATTACAGGTGGGGAGTCCGAAGGGCTAGAGAGAAATCCACATATCTCAAAATTGTTTTGTGTGTTTGTGTTTATATACCCTGGACCTCTCCAGTCATAATTTTCCTGTAAATCTATGGCCTAAAGTTCTACCTGCCACTGAAGAACAGAAGCTGTTCTTTCATTTTTTGAAGAAATGATTGGTCTGCCATGGTAGCAAAACTGGTTTTCTGTCATTCAGCAGTGTAAACACTGGATGGCAAAAAAGAACAACCATCAGCAGGAAATGTGACTGTTTAAAACATATTTTAAACATAGTGGACAGTATGTTGTTGCCACTTCTTTCCAAGTAACCCTTCACTGGTAGAGTAGGATTGGTAAATTAAGTTTGATCTGTTGTCACTTAAACATGCTTATGAACTATTCCTTGTTTATGAGAAAATGCTTAAAAGAAAAAAAGAAGACGATAAAGAAAAGGCATCACCAGAAATCAATCACAAACTCTTTGGTGCAAATATTTTTACATATGGCTGTGGTATTGCTTTGTGTGAATAGTATCTTTGCATAAGATTACCTGTTTGGTATTATTCTGGCTCAGTAATTAAATCAAAAGAAGCTTCAAGGGAGGAATAGGTATTGAAGAAAACAATGACAGATATACAAATTGTCTCTAGAAAGAATCATAAAATGGTTTGAGTTGGAAGGGACCACAAGGATCATCTAGTTCCAACCCCCCTGCCATGGGCAGGGATACCTTACACTAGACCAGATTGCTCAAAGCTTCATCCAACCTGGCCTTGAACACTGCCAGAGATGGGGCATCCACAGCTTCTCTGGGCAACCTGTTCCAGTGCCTCACCACCCTCATAGTAAAGAATTTCTTTATAATGTCCAATCTAAATCCCCCCTCTTTTCGTTTATACCCATTACTTCTTGTCCTGTCACTACACTCCCTAATGAACAGCCCCTCACCAGCTTTCCTGTAGGTCCCCTTTAGGTATTGGAAGGCCACGATTAGGTCTCCCTGGAGCCTTCTCTTCTCCAGGCTGAACAAGCCCAACTCAGCCTGTCCTCATAGGAGAGGTGCTCCATCCCTCTAATCATCTTTGTGGCCCTCCTCTGGACTTGCTCCAGCAGCTCCATGTCTTTCCTGTACTGAGGATTCCAGAGCTGGACACAGTACTCCGGGTGGAGTCTCACAAGAGCCGAGTAGAGGGGGAGAATCACCTCCCTCAACCTGCTGGCCACACTATTTCTGATGCAACCCAGGACACGACTGGCTTTCTGGGCTGCCAGCGCACACTGCCGGCTCATGTTAAGCTTTTCATCAACTAGCACCCCGAAGTGCTTCTCCTCAGGGTTGCTTTCAATCCATTCTCTGCCCAGCCTGTAGCTGTGCTTGGAATTGCGCCAACCCACATGCAGGACCTTGCACTTGGCCTTGTTGAACTTCATGCAGTTTGCACGGGCCTACCTCTCTAGCCTGTCAAGGTCCCTGTGGATGGCATCCCTTACCTCCAATGTGTTGATCGCGCCACACAGCTTGGTGTCGTCAGCAAACTTACTGAGGGTGCACTCAATCCCACTGTCCATGTCACTGACAAAGATGTTATACAGTGCCGGTCTCAGTACTGACCCCTGAGGGATGCCACTCGTCACCGATGTCCACTTGGACATCAAGCCATTGACCACAACTCTCTGTGTGCGGCCATCCAGCCAATTCCTTATCCAGCGAGTGGTCCATCCATCAAATCCACGTCTCTCCAGTTTAGAGACAAGGATGTCGTGCAGGACAGTGTCAAAAGCTTTGCACAAGTCCGGGTAAATGATGTCAGTTGCCTTTCCCTTGTCCACCGACTCAGTGATCCTATTGTAGAATATTGAATATTGAGGCTCCTTACATAAAAATGATGAGCTTGTCACCAGAAAATATTATGCTCCTGTTGCCATCTCAGTTAACAAGCTTAGGCTTTTCAGGCCAGAGTCTAAGAGCAAAAGAATACTTAAACCATTAAAAATTCCTGCCTAGAGAGAAAAAAATGAGTGAATGGAGAGAATAATTAGACACATGACTTGAAAGTGTAGGAGGAAATGTATAAGAGGAGAGCTTTTCTCTCTTGGCTCAGGTTTAGGTGTTGCCTCCAAACAGGTATCTGAGTTCTCCAAGAAACACTGAGATAAATCTAAAAGCTAATTTTTGGGTCAGCTTAATTTTTCTCTTTACTTATGCACACCTTTCGGCAAAGTTCCTCTCTGCTGTTTGAGGTCCCTTATCAGCTTCTGCCATGAGCACCTTAAAGCACTTTCTAGGGATGGTCAACTCCTATAGGTGTATTATAGCAGCAATGGCAGCAATGAGATTTAATTTGTTCAGTTGGGCCATTGGCCTCCACCCAGAGAAAAAAGCAGGAGGAAGTGCTTCTCACCTCAGAGGTGTACTTCTGGAGAAGGGTAATTGTAACTGTCCCTAGGCAGTGAGTAAGAAAGGTGGGTGTTGTAGTGGGTCTGAGGTGGATCAAACTGCAAGAAACAGAGGAAGTCCTGTCTCCTGTGAAAATTGCTTACTAAGAGACTGGGAGGACAGGTCTCAGGCATACCCTTGTGCCACCGCATTGGGTGTTAACATATATATTGTGGAAATACTTTTTTAGACTGCTTTTCAGAGACACAAACTTATAGGAGAAGCTTCATAACATAAACTATTTCCCTGCTTCGGTAAGAGGAAAAACTGCTTCAAAAATGGAAATGTGGGTAAGTAGTAGGTCCAATATTAAACCTTGTTTAGATCACCTCAGGAATTGTTTGCTTTACATGACTTTCTTTGGTCTTGTTGACCATAAGGAGTCCTTTCACTCATCTGTTCCAGTGCTTAGCTTCCACAGCCTTGAGTTACAGGCCTAACATAATGAAGTTGTTTATTCAGCAGAGTTGTTTTTGAATATGAAGTCAGAATTAGTGGAATCTTGCAGCTTCTGCAATTACATTTATATTTTTGTATCATCGTACAATGAACTTTGTTCATTTGTTTTGCCAAATGCAGGTTAGCTGTAAAATGGCAGTCTATTGCAGTATACTATGCAAATTGGTAGTGCCTTATTTAAGATTAATATATTCAAAAATTAAATGTTTGTAACAACATTTGTTGGACCATGAAACTTGTGAAAGTGCCGTACTCTGAATGTTTCATGTTGGTTGAAAACTGGCTTACAAAATAAATAAAAGGAATAGTGAGTATTTTTAAGTAGAACAATGTGGCAACAAACAGATAATATAAGAATGAAGACGACTGCTTTTAGCATATCAACTACCTAAAAACTTGCTTTTCACACTGAACGTATTGCAGAGTCAACACCACCCTGCCCAGCTCTCAGATAAAGCACCAAAGGATAGGATGTTATGTTGCTGTGAATCCAATATGGACTGTAGGCCCTAATTCTTCAAAGCATTTAAGCATGAATTTGCACATCAAAGGTATGCACAATGACCTGCTACCCAGCAACTTCTGGTGGATTAGCACATTTCATTATAGATGACTCAAAGGCAGAACTCCACTATGCAGAATGGTCAGTGCAGCTCTCTTACTAACATAATTTTCATTATTAAAAGCAAATAACCAAAGAGATTGTACCATATTATCATGTAATTGTATTGCTTATCTTTCTTTTGCATTACTAAAATATCTGTCTTTAACCTGGTGTCTGAAGATACCCTTCTATGGTGTTTCCATTTGCTTTGATTTTAGGTCAATAAATGCCCTCCCTAGAAAAGAGGTTCTTTTCCTTTCTATAAAGTACAGTGCAAAAGCACATTATTCAAGATGTTTGTAAATTCCTAAACAGAGAGGTTACAGTGGGGAAGCCTGCCAAAACTAGGCCTTACAATAACATATCTGATGCACTAGCAGAGAGAGCACCAGAGAAAAGCTCTAAAATGTGTTGTATTTTGTTTTTTTGTTGTGGTGGTGGGTTTTTTTTTAACTGGATATGTTTCATAACCAAAATCACTTAAAATATTTTTTTAAGAAGCATTTATTTGAATAGAAATTATATGTGATATTTTTAGTTGTATTGCAAATGTATCGTACTGTATAATGGAAATATTAGACATCTACTTTAGCATTTACTGCATTGCAGTCAGATCTATCCCGACAGGGTTTATCTGTTATCTCATTCATTTCCTTAGAAAAATGAAATTACGTATTTCTCTTTGTGTTCTCGAAGCAGCAAATTCACTAGGTATGTTGAGTTTTTTGATACTGCGTTTATAGACTTTTCCTTCTTTTCTCTGCAAGTTTATCAACATTTGTAAATCAGTATTTATTTCTAACATGTTTCTCTGCCCAACTGCCTAAAATTCTACAGTCCAGACAAGTAATTCTGAACGTGACTGTATTTTCTTTTGGGAGGTCATGGTGGAATGACGAAGGGAGGAGATGATATTCACAATACAGCACCTTAGAATACTTAGCGTCTATTCCTATAGTACTAGAATGGAATTCTTACCAATGTACAACATATTTTTGTAGAAGTATAATTAATTTTCTCAAGGGTCAGGGGCTTTTTTCCCTATGTGGTAAATTATGCTAAGTCTTTGTGAGTTAATTAAAAGTCTTATCTGTTAATTATCTGCAGCGTGTGCAAAATAGCTCTTCATGTAAGTTCTAAAGCTAGGACTTCTTTGTTATCAATGGCATCTTATTGGCTAAGCTAGAAAAATGTGCAAATATCCTAAATGTTGCTTTCCAACTTTAACTGGAAGGCATTAAATTGTGATTAGTGTCAGTTGTGGTGTCTGTATTATAAACATAAAATTCATTGTGACTGACATAGGGAATAAGTATGGAATGTAGGGAATGGCATTATTATTTAATGAATCTCACTTACATAAATGCCAGTAATGTTATTATTACCATTTTTGGTAGTAATATACCATGTCGTAGTTATATACCATTTTTGGTCAGAATCGGAGATGATCAAAATCATCCTAATTCTATGATGTTTACTTGGAATAATACTGTTATCAGTGATTCAAGGATTAACTCTAAGATGAATTTTTGTAAGCATTCAGTTCAGAATTATTAATATTTCTGTTCTCATGCTGTAAATAAACCTAAATATATTGGTTTAAAACAACTAACTAGTGTTGCCTTTAGTGAAGGGAATATTTTTCGGCTGCAACAGTCCCCATTTGATTTTGATTCATGCCACAACTCACTTATGTGTGTATCTATTCTAGGGATTTTNGGGGTTTTTTGTTTGTTTTGCTTTGTTTACCAAGAAAGATGTGAGGCATATAATATGTCCAGAAAAAGGAAGCTGTAGTATTCAATGTAAGATTTATTCTTTACTATTAGTTCCTGGTATGTGAAGTGATGGTGCATAGGTTCACAGGCAAGAAGATAAGGAGGATTTTAAAAAAGACCCTAAAGAATTACGCAGTGCTTTTTGTGTCATGAAGTCAAAAACAAAAGAGAGCCAAATTAAGATTGTGGTAAAGGTTTGGCAGGAACCCTTTTAAAACTAATGTGAGTACTGAATGCATAAAATCAGTAATCAAGTTGGGAGTCATATGTTGGAAGCAGCAAATGTGCTACATTATCTACAAAGATAACACACAGTGTTCATTTTTCTTAGTAGCTAATTTAACTACCACGTTTTTATTGCTGCTTCTGCTTGGTCCTTCCATTATTAGCTGAAGTCGACATTTCCTGCAAAAGTTCATCCTTGGTAGTAATAATTTGCTGCCATATAAAATAAATGACTTAACATAAAAGATTTTAGTGAATGCAGTGCCAGTTGGCACTTTCTTGTTCTCTTCTGAAATGAGCACAACACATTGTCTATTACAGCTGCACGACTGCCCTGTGACCGCAGTGTGTTGCAAGTTTTAGCATTATTGCTTCTGTATGTATTTTTCCCCTATAAATTATTCTTTGCAGAAGAATGTTAATTAGTAACTGATAGATATAAAGATTGCCACGGACAGCCCATTAATTCCATTTACCTTAATGGCACTAAGATCTTAGCTTGCAGTACAGCTGTATTCAGACTGGATTATAAATGTAATTTTTTGCATCATTAACTACCTTGATTAATCTTAGACAGCAAAAGCATAATTATAGAAACATAGGACTTGCAATGTGCCAGTTTAAAGTTGTAGCTTTGGTCTTTTTTATTTACATCATTGTAAACAACATAGGTTTTGAAAATTCAGACTGGGGAACAGTTTTTCTCCCTTTCTTAATTGTTAACTTGTGCCTTGTACTAGTCATTTCTCATTTCTCCTTTTACTTTTTTTTTTTTTGAGGTTTTATTTTATTTGTCATTTGTTGGAGTTTTTTAAGTGCCTTCTGTAACATGTTTTGCTTTTGACTGGTGCAATTACTGGATATTTGCATACTAATTGACCACCATTAGCAAAGTGTTCATTCTACTCAAAAAGCACTTGTAGTCTGTGTCTGACTTCTGTGGAGGCTCCACGAAGAAGAAACCTACTGCCAGAAGATGTCATTGTGATTTTCACATTACCGCCATCATGAATGCCCTGGTTAGAAGTCTGACAAACACTGTGTTGGCCAAACAAGAGTGTGAATTCAAACACCAGCTGCAGACAGGAGAAAATTTGGTGAGACACTGGTCTTTCAGAAAGCAGCCAGGAAGTGGCATGTTCTACTTGAGTTCATATTTAATGTTAACAGTTGGGAAACCTGAGCTACCTGGCATCATAAAAGCTTTTGCCACCTGTGGGTTTTTTGTCTTATTTTTCTTTGGTTTTCATCAGCAAAAGACAATGTAACCCTACATTGATCATATGCCTTTGGTCTAGTATTGTCTTATCAATATAAAACCAATGCGACAACCCCCCCCCTAAGTGCATAATGCTTCTTAAAGTGTTAAACTTCCTCTTGCAGTTACTAATGAGAAAGATAAGAAATGAGAGAAAGAAAGAGAATTTACACTGGTAATGCCATTTTAATAATCATAAATCTGAAAGGAAAACTAAAAGCACTTACTTGAATGAGGATGTTTCAGAAATGCCGTTTGTAAACAGTCAGAACATACTGGATTTCTCAGGATGAGTTGACATGCTGTGAATGTGCTGTGTGGTTCCTCACAGGGTATGAACTGAGGATTTTTTGCAGGGGGAAAGAAGAAGAAAAACTTTCCAATGATTAATTAAAATTGGTGATTGCACAAATGCCTTTTTTAATAACATAGATTTCTCATGTGTGGAAAGATCTAAGCAGATGCAAGTCTGTTTCAATATAGCAAACTAGACTTGGTTTTAATTTTGTATTTGAGTCTCCTGGCTTCCTCTTCTTTCAAGCTGTAGGCACAACCATTGCAGAGGCAATCTGCTATGCTAATTACAAAGAGATTACAATAAGTACAGTTTTCTCAGTAGTGCCTGAAAAGGCAGCAGCACTTTTAAGACGACAAAGGAAAAGAAGAGTAGAGGTTTGGAGCACTGGAGTTTGCAGCTGCTCCTGAAGGAAAAGTGTGGGTTTTTTTTTAGTTATCCTATCCCATAGCAGAACTGTTTGTGCCTGCAGCTGCTCCTTAGAGCTGCCAGGGTAAAAGCTTCCCTCCCTCTAGGTCAGACTGTCTTTCGAAACAAGAACCAAAAGCCACATGAAGTGTGGTGAGGGGTTGGCCAAGGGCGCTGCTCTGAGCTGGGAAGAAAAGCTTGGTGTAGGAAGCAATGGGTTCGACTCCCCATTCAGGCGCAGACCTCCGTGGTGACCTTGAACCGTTACGTACTTTCGGTTCCTATCTGTAAGATGAGGATAATATCTCCTGGCCTTTTAAGTGTGTCACAAAGATCCTGGTCATTAATGATTAATCCTGGCACATGAATGTGTGCAGTTACATAAGTATTAAGGTCTGGACATAATTGTCAAAGCTGAGATTCAAGGTCAAGTCTTGGTTTGAACTTGTTCCATCAGAGTGTCAAGATAAGCAGGAATAAGTCCTGGTGGATAGGGTTCATCTCTAATATGACTTCAGTATAAAGCTAAAAGAGCTTCATAATAGCACAAGGAATAATGCTTTCATAGCTGATGTTATTTTTATAATCACAGATAATTAAATGGGTAGAAAATAAAACCAGGCTTATGGCTGAGAGCCTTGCAGGCATCTAAGATAGAAGCAAACCCTGTGGGGTTTGCACTGTACTTTTGGTGTCTTCTTCATTTTTTCAGAATTCTTTCATGAATTTCTGCCATCTTATCAGGTCCCTTTTACCTATTCTGTGTTGTAGATCTATGTGGTGCAGAGCTTTTACTAGAAAAGCAGAGACAATGCACCCATATGATATCCGTAGGCATCAAATTATACATAAAAAAATCGAATCCTTCAAAATAACCAGAGCTGAGCTGTTTGTGCATTGTGGAGTTTCTTTTCTGAAAAGATATACTAGCAGTGCAGATATCTTTAAGTACTTGATTTGCAGGCAACAACTGAACAGTTCACAGGCAATAAAACTGCCTGTCTTCACATCCGTAGGTACTTGTGTGAGGTACTCCAGACGTAGATGATTTTGAATCAATTATGCCTGTGCTGTCTAGTGTTAAGGCGTAAGGCTGTGAATGAGAACAAGTGGATTTGCCAAAAGTTCTAGTACAACTCAGTTTTCATATGTTAATTACCTGTCTGTAAGTGGTCTTTGTAAAGCACTGTGAAATACTTGGATGAGACTTCCTATTGTGTTTGAGTTCATAATATACATGAAATCCTTTTCAACCTGATTAATTCACAGTACTCAGTGGCACTCTAGCTTCACTGAATGTTAAGCAATACTGCCCTCCTGGCTGGGGATCGTCTGAGATAGAAGAACTCTCAAGGCCACTTGCCTGCTGTAGCTCAGTGTCTAGCTGCTTCATTCCTTCTTTTTTGCCCAAATTCTGGTTCCCATCCACATATATTAGTTCATTTGGGGTTTGACCTGGGAATGACACAGACCATCCCTTCTTATGCACTGGACTATAGCCTGCACCACAGTCCTCACTTGGTCAATGAACCTCTGACAACTTTGTGTGCATCACTATCTATGCATCATCAACGTAGCCGGAGCGGATTTGGATTAAGGGCATCCAGTTTGAGTTTGCTTGACCTAAGATCATGGAGAGATCAGGTCAACATTGACTAACTTTACACAGTCAAAAAATTCAAGCAAAGAAGTGAACTAGGCCCAAGCCAAATCACTAGTATAGAAAGAAAATGTCATAAGCTTCTGTGACCATGAAGTGAATGAAATCTCCCTCCTCATGTTATTTCACAACAGAAAAAACAAAAGTAACTGAAGTAGTCCCAGAAACTGAAGGCCCCTACTACCTCCACATTTTTTACTTTGTAGATATGTTACTATTTATTTATGGTAGTGGACTCCTGGATGGAGTGGAGATTGCTGTTTTAAGCCTGTTTTGAGATATCTTGAACTTTTGGGCTAGTATTTCTGCATGCACACAAGTAACAACAGGTTTTCTTTCCTTCCATCATTTCATTTACTTTTGATTTGATCTATAAAAAGTTCAGAAGTCAGGGTCAGAATGGTACTTCCCTGGCAAAACTTTCTTCTAAATTTTAATTTTGACATATCATTCAGATAAAACTTCAAAGATTAAATTGCACGGAAACGTACGCTGTTAACGTTTCATCTTCTCCCAAATGGTATAAAAACACACTGAGAATTATTTAATGCATCACATTTCAGAGATGGGTAGGAAGGGATTAAAGCACTTCAAGTGGTGAATGAGCCATAACTATATTCTCCACAGCTGTTCAGTGCACTCAGGAACACACTAATGGTTCAGTCACTAAGACTGACAGGAGACTTGGAATGAACCTCAGTGGCAATCTGTAGAGAATTACTCAAAAAGTACAGTCACAGTGTAGGTACCCAGTGCAGGTAGAAGTGTGTTCTTTTCATCAAAAGGGAATACAATTGTGGGTTTGTACCATGAAGAAAATGTGACATGTTTCAGCTGGTGGGGAGTTGGCTTAGTAATGTAATAATCTCTATTTGTTCTGAATTAATTCTTTTCTGTCTTTTGCTACTTTCTACATCCTAACAAGTATGAAACAGAAATCAGGCTGATCTTAATTTTGCAATTACAAATACCTGCTTAAAATTCAAACTACCTTCTGACCACCTATTTCTCTCAGCTTCCTGAGATCTTGCTCAGCTTACTACCAAATTCTAATGTTGTTGTGCATACATAATTACTAAGCACAGCAAGCTTTATTTTCATTATTATGTAAGCTCTCAAACTGTGTCAAGAGATTTTACTACATTTTTTTTTCCATATTCCAATTTCCTATTTCTCTCTCTCTTAGTGGAAGTGAGTTTCCTGAGCACACAGTCTCATCCTGATTCAAAATTTCAGGCAGCTTTTAGACCTAATAATGTTATGGAGGAAGTAAGCAGGTTAATGACTTGTCCTATGGACCATAATCTATGAGCTGAGCATAGTTAAAATATTTTTCTCATGCAAGGAGTTATAATGCTCTTTAGTGATCTGTGTGAGGGCTGTGAATACAGCTGTGCACATTATTTACCCTCATACTTAACCATTACCTGTTATAGGGCTATATTCAGCCACATGTGCAAACTATAGCCCGTCAGTTCCCATACGTGAAGTGTCTAGGGAACATTATTTTTCTGTGTTGACTGCTGGTGATGAAACTAATTTAAATAAAATTGTCTTGAATCTCAAGATGTGAGATATGGTGACAGTTGGTCCCATAGTCTTATGTCATTGAATTTTCTTAAAGACAATAGAACATTTCTTCTGAGAGAAGGGAATTGAGATGTTTTATGTACTTTATGTGACCTTAAAAAAAAAAAACAAAAAAGAGAGAGAGAGGATAAAACCCACCTGTGGTCAAATAATTATATCAGCAAATGTCTACACTTGCAACTGAAGTGAAATGCCTCTGCCAGATTTTGGAAAAAGACATTCATTTAAGAACCAGGAGAGAAATTCAATAATTCTCTAATTACTCTGTTGTAAAGGGTTGTCAGAGACCTAACGGCTAAAGAAGCAGAGCAGCTTTGGTAAATCTTTCAACTTAAATGTTCAGGTGTTTTACTCTGAAATAGTTATTAAATGAGAATCAGAAAACAATTCTGTCTCTCCAAGATTGAACTGTGGTGTTTTAGTTTTTGCTTCATGAAAATATTTGCTCACTCATACATCCCCCACCAAAACCCAGGATAAAGATGTTCTGTCCCCATAACATGTTTTTCCTTTCATGGTGCAAGGTATGGATTAAATAATGTCTTGAGGTCCCTTTTAGTCTCTGGTTCTCTCTGGTTCTACAAGTAAGGTTTAAGAATTGTAACCTCTCCCAGTGTTAAATCTGAATTCACTAAGACAGATTTTGAAATGTGTTGAAATGTCATAAAAGTATAGTTTGATAGCGTATTTTAATAATGTCTGAGGCATCCTTTGGACTTTTTCAGGTAAGAATGTCTATTTTTAAGCATTCTAATTATACTCTATAACTTAGTTGTCGTAGTTCTTTGGAATCACCAAAATAAACATGGTAAATATCATTTTTTTTAAATAGGCTAAAAAAGCACAGCAGCATGATCAGGAAGGTTACATTGCAGAAATATTTTCCCCCTCCTTAAATATATATATATATATAAAAAATACACACACATACGCATACACAGTCACTTCTCTGAAAAAAACATGTAGTAGTTTGTAGAGACCGCTTTGAATTCTTGTACTTGTGAGCAATTCACTTGTAAGAGTGAATCAAGTGCCTCTCTGCCAGTTTTCTCTCTGGCACACATCCTGCTTTTATTGTTCTTGTGATTAGAAAGACCCACTATTATTAAATACCAATTATAACATTTGGTCCAGTTTTCTGAAATTCATTCACATATGAATGATGCTATTGGGAATTTGTTGCGTAACCCTCATTATGCCTGCCAACCTTTTGTTCCAAGCTCTTTTCTTAAGCACAAAACACGAAAATGCCCTGAGCTTTTTTTAATGTGTTCTTTTTCTCATGAGCTTATTTTTGCTTTGTTCATGGTTGAAGCTGAGAAAACAAATGGCATTTGTGAACCTTAGGTTTTTATCTTTACTGGTAACTTTAGAGAGAGTGGAATATTTATCTCTTTTTGTTTTAAGCAATTGTTTGGGGTTTAATCATATTTTCACCGTCTGCCACTGCTCATTTAAGTGAGCAGCTGAAAAGAAACAATACACCCCTTCTTTCCACACTGCTTTGGTAATGCCTAGTAGAAGTGAAATGAGTAACTCCCACTTTCAAGGTGGTCTGTTTCATGTTACTCTGTTCTTATGCTGCAATTGTTGTAGTGAACATTGTCCACTAGATAATTGAGCAATATGACAAACCTGTCACATTTGGTTGCCTTTCATCTTCTCTCCTTTGGGAGAATCTTTTAGGTCTGGTATAATTTTGTGTGTCTCTTGCATCTGCACCGGAGAACAATCATGGTTTTGTAATTTGGAAGATTATTATCCATGGTATTTTTGCTTTGTTTGTTGAAGGAACTGGAAAATATATTTTGAATGAGATGGGACTGAATAAAAAGAAAGGGTCATCCCATTCCGGAAAACCAGTTGAATACCACCCTGGAGAGTTGTTCTAGGAGACGCGAGGCAAGTCACTTAACCCAAACTTTTCTCAGGCAACTTTATGGATTGTGGGTCCAACTTGCAGTTGTAGGGCTGCGTTTAGTCTGTGCGGCACCTTCACAGGCGAATCTGAAGTCAGAAACTCTGCAGTGAACATACGAAAGGCAGTGTAATAGTATGTACTATTAGGGATATTAAATTGGGTAACTGGAATTAGTGTACAATTTTATTCTTCATTTCTGAGAAAATACCATCTTTTATCTAAGAAGTTTTGAAAATAAGTTAATTCTACTGGTGAAGTGCTCACATCCTCTATCAATGAAAACTGTAAGAGAGCCAATGAATAGGCTGATAATTCCGATTGAGAGTGAGGTTTCAGGTTTATAGAGTAAATGAGGTCTAGGGCTGTTCATAGGACAAAACACAACATAGGACAGTTGCTCATGAAGTTAACACTGTCCATCTTCTGAGCAGAACAAAGCCAGAATCTTTCAGGAAACATATGTGAATATATTTAGAAAATGTAAATTCATAAAGGTGTTAAATTAAGGCTTATAGATGCTTCATGGTTTTAAGAGCTTGATCTGAAACCTTGAAGTTTTTTTAGCACTGTGTGTTTCTGTATTTAGCATACCTACACATACATACTCAGATTTGTTCCAGTTTGACAGTCCTTCACATGTTGTTTAGTGTGTTTGATTAGCATAATCACTGTGTGATTATTTCTCACTAGCCTTAGCATATGCAAATTCTTGTCTTTTGACTGACAAGCCTTATTAGACAATTGAGTATGAGGATTTACATAATCTCTATGTGGTTACAGTATTTCTGTGCAATACCACTGTGAATGCAAATCCTTTTGCTCTGACTGGTTTCTGTATATTCAAGCAGTTTGCCAGAAATACTGCTGCTGCCTCAGCATCTCATTGCCAAGTGGAAAAATATAACAAAAAAACCAACAGACAAAAACCCAAGTGAGAAAATACTAGTCACATCTGAAAGGTGACTAGACAACTGCTACAACTAAATAGCTCCATAAACAAAATAATAATAAAAAAAGATAAATCCTTACACTCTTAGAGGATTTCAACAAGAGAATAGAAAGTTTTCTTTGGGAATTCATTCTGAAGTACCAAGTTACCTAAACCAATTACATTGTTTGGGAAGTCACCACAGTTTTCTTTTTGATAGATACTACTTTTTAAAAGAAAAGTAATTATTCTGTAAATATTGCACATTATTGTAGTTGTTGCAGGTATTTTATGTGAATTATTTTATATTTAATAGGTAGAATCCTATTTCTGGTTTATGTACATGAAAAGCATCAGGTTAGTTCTACCGCGTTTCATTGATAAGAGCAGAAATGGTAGACACTAAGAAAAGATGTGAAATGCTAAGTTCAATTCACTGCATAATTCACCATAATTACTAGGGCAATACTGAATAAATTAGCTGTAAAAAGATAAAGCATGCATGGTAGCACATCTAGAACACATATTTTAAACATTTGACATCATATTGTTCCAGTTGCACATGAAACCAAAATATTGTTGAACATTCATTTTTGGGGGTTTAATTATGCTCGCTAAGCTCTTCCTGTCATTCCTTTTGAATGGTGTTCTTTGGTTAGTTTCTAAGATTCATATTCACAGATTAATGTGATGTTGGGAACAAAACCTGGACTGACAGGCCTAACAATGGGACGTATTTCTTGTGGAAATACAGAATGTCAAATATACTTATCAAATCACTAAGCTAGTGTTGAGCTCTTCTGATTCTGACCAGTATATTACAAATACATCGGGTAGATTGTAAGTTATAGGTCTGACACTTCTGGAAAGCATCAGACCTACTACACATGCTGCACAGATTGTTGGGGGTTTTTTTAACATGCACAGATAATAAATACTTTCAAGAGGTCTGAGGTGGGTGTGCATACACAGAAAGGAACTGCGATGTGTGACACCTAGTAGGTCCAGTACTTCCTGGATGTTTTCGACCTGTTGCACATGCTTTGTCCAGCTCGAATGTGCAGCTACAGTAGATGCTAAGTATCTCCTGGAAAAGAAGGAGCTACCACTCAGCTCAACAGTGCCTGTAATATGGGCTCTCTATATGGGTAATATAGAATAGAATGGAATGGAATAGAATAGAATAGGATAGAATCATTAAGGTTGGAAGAGACCTCAGGGATCACCCAGTCCAACCATCCCCCCCCACACCTATTAACCACTAAACCATGTCC
>VWZZ01001175.1:112617-167861 GCA_013399095.1 Psophia crepitans | reverse complement strand
ACACTATTCCTGATACAGGCCAGGATGCTATTGGCCTTCTTGGCCACCTGGGCACGCTGCCAGCTCATGTCCAGGTGAGCATCAATCAACACCCCCAGGTCCTTTTCCTCTGTAGAACTTTCCAGCCACCCCACTCCAAGCCTGTAGCGCTGCCTGGGGTTGTTGTGGCCAAAGTGCAGGACTCAGCACTCTGCCACATTAAACTTCATCCCGTTGGCCTCTGCCCAGCGATCCAAGCTGTCTAGGTCCCTCTGCAGAGCCATCCTACCCTCCGGCAGATCGACACTTCCCCCCAAGTGTATATCATTATATATATTATATAATATAATATAGCTGCATCTGTAGAATTTACCAGCATCATTGCAGATGAAATTATTGTGAATTCTTGATGCTGCTGAGATCAGAGAAGAACCACTCAATTCTCAATTGGAAATAGTCAAATTATGCCCAAGAATATTTCTGGTTCACAACATCCTCCAGCTGTAAGTAACAGTAGCTTTACACATTTGAGGAGCTTTCCTATACCTTTAATAACTGCTCTTCTGTGTTTCTACTAGTATGTGACAATTATAATGCAGTATGCAGTTTTATGTTTGAACTGTTTGGTGTTCAATCTGCATTCATCATGCAGTTTTAAAAATTAAATGTGATTAAGTATAAACTGTGGAGGATATAATAATATTTTGTTCTTTTTTTGGCTTGGTAAGACATTGTGTATGTGGTTGGTACAGGATTTACACTCTTTCCAATGCTCTTATTAGTTTTACTATTTGTTAGCACATAAGAGAATGAATGAAAGGAGCCCCCACTGAGTTATCTTTATTTCTTATCAATTTCACACATATGAGTCTCATCTCGTATGTGGAAACATTACTATCTTGTCTGCAAGTATATTAATATTACAGTGTGCTTGTTTGGCTTAATTAATTGTAAGTACAAAAATTATTTTTGTAGAAACACAGACCCACGGTAAGAAACCATACTGAAAATACGAGTCCTTTAATGTTATTTTTATTATACCATTGCATTGTGTTACCATCTGAATTTTAAGAAGTTCTGAGAGGTGTTGATAGCTGTGTCACTGAATTCACTTACGTATTTGGGTAATGGAGGTCAGTCTTTTGGTGGGTAATTTTTTTGTAAATTACTGCTAAAATGATCTACAGCAATTTTTTTTCCTGAGAGCTTCAGTGACGTTTTTCTCTGCTCACTTCATATAGGACCCTAGTGATTTCAGGCAATCTTTTACAGTTAATTTCTTTGGCTTTGAGGTAAAAATACTTTCCTACTTATTTGGTTGTTTTAGGCCTATGATATGTTCAGGACAGGCTCTGGGCATCCACATTATCTTTTCTTTGACCTGGATGCTTTTGTTTAGAGACATTAATGCAATTCTGTTAGTTTACTGTCAACTTCAAGCATTTGAAATGCTCATGTCATGCCCCTTGCTTTAATACACAATAAATAAATAAAATCCCGCCTCCCTGTTGTTTATATCCTTCTGTGATTTGAGCCCTTATGGACTGAACTTGCATGCTTTCCTTTGCTATCAGTTTGTTGTTGTTTTTAACTTAGGCATACTCTGGGATAAGAAGTCACATAAAAAGGACTAATAAAATTATATGTATTTAAAAAGTGTTGACATTCAGGAAGGGTTGTATGTTCGAATGTCAGTTTCAAATTAAAAAAAAAAATTATTCACAAAACAAAGAAGAACATTTAGTAATTATTTGTGGAAATTATGTCAAATTTACATTTCCAAAGGATGAAATTTCTCTGAATTTTACCAACTTGGGTTCTGCTTTCTGCAGATATGATTTTAATCAGATGGAGATTTGGCTACAGAAGATCTTCAAGGATAGCAGCTATGGTGATTCTGGGAAAGTTGCCCAGGCAGATGGGATAAAATGGGACCTCCTGGGTCAGGTTCTTGGTGATTTTATGGTAGATGTTACATCTAAAAAAGTTCATTCAACAGCCACTCCTTTCATCTGCAGTCCACAAAATAAAGAGCTCTTTTGTGCTGTCTGGTAAGCACAAGAACAAAGAACATGGCTAAAGTCATTGGTCTGACAACGCTGATTTTGAAACAAGCAAGCAAAACCAAATGAAAGTGGTAAGGTCAAAGCTAAGAAAATGGAGTAAGGGGACAACTTCTGTCATGTCCTTGCTTTAAGCCTGGATTTTGCTGAAGTATGGTAAGCCCCTGAAGATCTTGGGAAGAGAGCACAGTATTTGATCAAAGAAAGTAAATAATATCATCTCACCACAAATTTCAGCTTGAATAATTAAAAAATAGATTGTATTACTTCTGTGTATTTTATGTATTGAAAACAAAAAGTAACCGAATGAGATAGGAAACCTTTCATATTTATCTTCGTAGCCCAGACTAGCAGTTACCTTGTGGTTTGCCGTGAACCTTGAGCAATGTGCTATCCCTGGACTGACCACAAGGCAAAGTGTGGCACAGCCTGTGCAACGTACTGAGAGATACCTAGTGCTGGACTGTAGAAAAGCAAAAGGTAGTTAACAAGTCAAACCCAGGGTAGCTTGCCCTTTTTGTGTTGTAAATTGCGGTGCAAATAAGTTGGCGAGAGGAAGCAAACCTCTTGCAAACCTTGCTCTCCTGTGCAGCTTTGACTGCTGAATCATAATCTTTCATGTGAAGGGAAGGATCCATCTGTCCTTCCACTCTAAATGCCAGTAAATTAAATCACTTGCATCTAAGAAATAAAATTAAAACACAGTGATTGTAATATAGCACTAGTAATGAGTAAAAAGCAGATTTTCATCAACGTTTATCATGATAACTTTTATTTTGAAACCAAATACCATTTACATAAGTTGAAATACAATTTATATGTGTAATTAGTAAAATTCAGTGAGCCTAGAAGTGCTTGGAGATTCTGTTAAGTATCTCACCACTTGCTGATTATCTCAGCTATATGACGTTATTTCCCTCTTTATACTTCCCTGCAGTCCTTGCTCTCTATTTTCTGGCAATCAACTGCTTCTCTTTGTTCCTCTGACTCTCAGCAGGGCTCCTCTCTGTCTTCCAGTGTCTGTGAGATCTGAGTGCTTATCGTGCTGCACCTAGGTATCCTGTTACCTCTCTCAAATTTCCTGCATAAAACTTCTGGAGGCTTATCTGGTGCTTTTGGATGTTTATTTAAAATTTATGGATTGGTGGTATTTCCCAAATGAAATCTTCAGGAAAAAATAGTGAAGTCAAATACCACTCCAGCTTTCTGCCCCAACTTTATTAGAATCTGGGACTAAGTTTTGAAGTTTAATTCTGCTTTGCAGCATCAAAGAGCAATTGGCAAAGAAGGGATTTTTACTTTGAAGCAGCTTTTTTAAATCAACTTGGAGGCTATCCAGAACAATTCTTCATTCAGAGCCACACACACAAATCATCCAGTTCACAATAAGGCCATGTAGCTGTATATCTAGAAGTCTGCATCTTTAAAAAGAGAAAGGGAAGTGTACGGATGGATTTCTGTATCAGCAGATAAACAGAAAATCTGTGGAGTAATTAGGAAAGAAACTCCACATTTTTCTATGAGACCAGAATAAAATTGAATACAAAATAGATTAACTATTCCACACATTCAGGATTTTTCTCAATTCTGAAAAAAATGATTTGTCTCCTTCTCAATATGTGAGCATCAGTTCCCTCAGAAATCCAACCCCATTTGAAGCTAGAATTCTTACTGTGATAAGTAAATCCAACTCAAAAAATCAGTTGTTCCACCTTATGAATCATGGTGGTATCTTTCATATTACCCTTAAAAAGCTTCTTTGTTGGCTTTCTTAACTTACTGCACTTGCAAGAAAGAGTTTAATGTGTTAACATTGAAAGCTAAACTAACAGTATCTCACAACTTTAGTTAATGTGAAGGCAGTTACACTGGATTAAAGAACACACAGCTTGTTACCGTGTGCTGATTTACTCATATACCTGAGCTTGAGATTTCCCAAAATATTTTAGACCTGCAGTGCAAAAGAACTGTGCCTAAATTCTTCAAACTTCAGCAGCAACGAAATAGTGTCAGTTAAGACCAGGTTATGCTTTAGTGTTGAAAATCACAGGACACAGGTCTATTGGTTCTGCTGACATAAGAAGTCACCTCTTGGGTAGTGGAGCAGTTGAAAAAGAAGAGCTTATACTGTCTGTTTACTTGCCTATGTGGTGGTGTTCTTTCTGGTCTATACAATAGCATTTTTTTGGCTGTGGGCTTTTTCAAGATCATGTTACTGAGTAAAATGAGTGCTCCTAGCACATGGTTTGATCGCTGCAGAAAGTCTTACACAGAATGCTGTCAGAGCTTGAAATACTCTGACCTTAGCCATCAGTGTTATTTTGGGGTTATGTTACCATATGGGGTTATGCTAGTTTCTAGGTGCATTGGTGTTCTTTTATGCTGATGGTTGCAGAAATGTATGAGGTATTTTACTTTCACATCAAGTTGAAGAGAATGTTCAAAAGAACATTTCTTCTAAACCTTTCTATAAAGCTCTGCTATTTTCCTTGTTCTTTTTTTTACCAATCTGAGTTTCTTTTCAACAGGAATTAGTTTAATGACCTATTTCATATCTGACACTAAACAGCTGCCAGGTGATGCAGAATTTCTGTAGTGAGCTGTTCTGGATTCACTGCAATAGAGGCCATGGCTGTCTACCATTACAGCTTCCATGAATAATTGATTACTCTAAGGGAAAGCTCTGATTCTTTATTTATCAAATAACCCTTTGCTAACAGACTAGAAAAAAGTGAATCATGGGGACATGAGCATAGAAAAAGGTTGTTGTTTTTTTCTCAAGACACATACAAATTATGCTGTGTGAATACTGGTTATCATCAGAATTAGACAATTAATTGTACTTATGTATTCAAAATCTGTGAATTTTTAACAATACAATTTAAAGATAGAAACTTCACATTTCCTTTTTTAGTAATTTTATTTAAAATATTCTTGTTTCATTTAGTGAGTTAGGTTTTCTATGATATAAAAAACATACACTTGTGTTTGGATAAGGAAACTTGTCCAGCGTTTACAACTTACAGCTTTCTTCAGCAAAAGGAGATTGCTGCATATGGAATTGAGCTAAGGATATGTATTTCAAGATAGCTAATGACACTTTTCTTTGTTCCTTTCTGTATTACCTCTTCGTAAAACTGCATGAAGAAATGTTTCTTTTCAAAGAAAAAGCAGTTTTCTGTAGTGTGGAGTATGGTATGGCACGATGCAGAATCCGTTTTGAGCCTATAGATAACATAGCATCCAGTGAAACAGCAAAAGCTTTTACTTTTCTTTTTCTTCTCTCTTTACAGATGGACCCAATTCAAAAAGCTGTAATAAATCATACATTTGGGGTTCCTCTTCCTCATCGAAGAAAGCAAATCATATCATGCAACATTTGCCAGCTGAGATTTAATTCTGATGTAAGTCGATCATTTTGTATCAGATTAGAAATATCTATTTAACTTCTAGGATGTGCCATAATTTGCATAAATTGAACCTAAATGAAACGTTGCGATTTCAGTTTGTGGCTCAGCAGATGAAAAGGCTGTAGGATGCTTCAAATAAACACAATTATTTAGTAGTGTTTATACACCCGACCAGATTTTCCCTGCGGATATATCCCTGCAAGCTCATCAACTTCAGTTGTGCTGCACAGTGTAAATAGGAAAATGGATTGATCCATTACAGCTAATAAGGCTGAAATATTTGCTGGGTCCTAATTCTTCTACCAGTCCTGGTTATGTTTGCCATCCTTTTCAGCCAGTAAATGTTAGAAGTTATTCAGTTATACTTCTAGTGGTCATGGATCTACCTTCCTTCTACCCTTACAATCATATCTTTGTCTAGCTTGAATTGTATTTTAATATTCCTGTCCTACCAGTACAAGCTTTTTTTTTTTTTTTGCCTTTTTTTTTTTAAATTAAAAAAGAAAAGAGATGGGTGGTTTTTTTTGTTGTTTTTTTTTGTCAGTTGGCTATTACCTTACATCCTCTCACTCCTCCAGCAATGAAGTAGAGCAAGCTGAACCAGAGATGGTCTCTAATATACAGAGGAAACCCGTCCCCCATAATTAACCAAGCAGGCTGTGCTGTAGTACTCCTTGACAAGGAATGCCTGCTCTGTCACAGAAAAGTCTCTTAGAATTTTAACTCCTTTATTTCCCTGTCCAGGATCATTATGTGTGCAGAAAAAACTTAACATAGTGCAATATATGGTCTTCTGCTGTTCTAATCTCTCCAGGAACTTTCTTGACGTGGACATCTCTGGGGAAAACTTACCTTCCCCTAGCAAATCTCTTTCAGTTACTCTATGTTTTACTAGTTTAAATATGGAATTTATTTCTGTCAGGATAAAAACATCTGAATTTAGAGTACACGAGGTTCCTGCCTTATGCTTGTCATATAAAGAAGTGGAATTATTCTTGTGTGTTGCTGCTTCTTTGTAGTCAGCTATTTACATACATACGTACCTATTTTTAGTTTATCAATTATTTATCAAAGCGATGAACTTGTCAAAACCTGAAGTTGAACCTTGAAACCTTCTTTTAAGGATTGGCCACCTACAGATGAAAATAATGTAACTCTCTTAATTCCCCTCAGCTTTTTATTCCTTAGAAATAATTTTAACAAGATCTCAGTCACAATTTCCAGACCGGTTGGCATCATGTACTTACGTTCACTGATGACTCCAGGTTTTCTAGTTCATGGACTGAATGGACACCTTCCTCTTATAACATTGACATCATTCTCAAACAGTGGTGCAAGGAAGGATAATACATTCTCTGGAGCTGTCATGTTCTTCACAGATAAAAATAGAAGAGACAAATTAGGCTCTTCCGTTTAGAAGACAGGCACTAGAATTAGGACGATGGATACTTAGCCAGTCATGGGGAGGGAAAGATGGAGACTACTGGACCACAGTGGATCCCACTTACTGAGAAGTCCAAGTCATCACTCATAATTTTCAGCTTTATCTTAGGAAAAAGCATGTCCCGCTGAATCGTATACAGTGTATAGCTGCAGGAGACATCAAACACCTCGGTGTTACATACCAAAGTGAAACACCTCCTTGTAAAGAGGGTATACATTTATTAGTCTCCAAAAAAATCAAGACAAAAGAGAGAATGAACACGTCATTGAAAGTACTTAATGATTAGCGGGTACACAACTCTGATACATGGAGTGGAAAATTTTTCAGCTGACAGGGGGTAAGCATTTTCCAGAATAAAATGTTTGAAATAAAAAATCTTCTACAGAGAAGCAAACAAGATATCAGTGGACACTGATACTTCTTACTCAGAAGACTACTATGGTCCCATACTCTTCCTTTTCTTCTGCTCTTAGAAAGGATTCCAAAGAAGAGAGGGGGAAGAAGCAGTGGCCATTTTCAGAGTAATTTGCAGTGTCCAGAAAACTGGTTTCAGTAGAAATCTATTCTTTTAGACTGTTCACAGAAAACTCTTGGAAGAAGTGGTGTTAAGTAAATATTCAGTTCTCCCTTTACACCTTCAAGTGTGCTTCAAGAGGCTTGAACTCCAGTTTGCCAACACTGTCCAATAGAAGGTTGTTCTAATGCTCCCCTTTCTCAAAGCAGATCAATATCATTGACTTATGGAATGGGGATACCTTCTTGCTGTGTATTTTTAACTTTCCACTTTTAATATTCACCTAATTTTTAAAGCAACCCCAGTGTTGCTGATTGATGGAGAGGCTATGACCCAAATGCTTCCCAGTTATTAACCTGGGCCAGTATCTCTCTCCCTTTTCCCTACCACATAGAAGAGATTTGTGGATATCCTTATGATGGTGTCTTCTCATTCCAGTGCATATAGCTATTACTGCTGAAAATTGCAAAGTGCTCTGCTGAGGCTTTTCAAGAAATAATTAGTCAGAGTTCCACTGCAGTTTAGAAATGCTTTTCTGCATTGTGAGGGGAATAGGCAGAGCTCAGTTCCTCAGTTGCTTGGGTAATTCTGAATATCCACCAGTTTTTGAAGCAAAAATATTCTAAACGAACGATTTAATGTTAAGACTTAAAGGAAAGATTGCTTTGAAGAAAAAGAACTATGAACTATCATGTTTTGATAACTCTACTATATGAATGGCTAGCACATATATTGTATTTTTTCTCTTATTATTATGAAAAAGTTTTCATTTACTAAATATTCCTACCTTTCATTTTGATCATATTTTGTTGAATGTGATTTAAAGCCCTAACAACAATAAATAGCTTTTCTGTTCAGAAACCTAGGGCTTTGTGGCTGTTCTACCAATATGTCTTTATTTTTAGATGCTGGAGATAGAATTTATCAGAAAGTAATGAATAGAAATTCCATTTACCTATTGCACAACAGTATTATGAAAATGTTTACAATAAAACTGGTCTGCAAGATTTTTCATTTTTGCAGAGAATACAGAATTTTCTCCCCTTTGATACAGATTTCTTTCAGAGCAGAAGAGGGCTTTTTTCTGGTTACATGGTATCAAAATTACATTTCAAAGAAAAATGAAAAAAGGCAGTACAATAGTCTAAAATCATTTAGCTTCTTTCTAAAGGAGTTATCTATAAATCTTCATGACAGCTGTGTGTTCAGTATTTCTTTTTAAAATAAATCTTCTCATACGAGGGAAGGGAGGAATGAACAAGTAACCAAAGCTTCTCTATGTTGAGAAAAAAACATTAGAACAGCAGAGGTAGGTTCTGTGGAGTCTGTTTCAAGCAGTGAATATTTTTTTTTTTTTCATTGAGAGAGATCTATATATAACATTTACATTCACATTGTGTATCCAATACAGGGCAAAGCATTTAACTATGTGCTTAGCTGCATGTGTGTGAGTTGCCATTTAGATTTTTAGCAGCTGCTGAGAGCTATTGCACCATTTCAGAAGAACTGTGAAATGCATGCTTTGTAGTAAACATTAAATATCTGCTAAAAGCACCCTATAAAATGAAGTCCAGCTGACAGTAGGACAACTCATGCCTACAGGTAGTTGTTGGAGTAAATTCTCTGCTAACATGAGCGATCACTAAAGAAAAAACAAAAAGCCTCCACCAAACAAAAAAACCCAACACCAAAACCCCCCCACCCAAACCATCTTACGGAAAAATAAGTTTTCCTCATTTTTTGATCACCTGTCATGACTACTTGATCTTCCTTTACCCACATTTCTAATTTCATAATTTGATCAAGGTAGTAACATGTCTGTTAGCAAGGTCAATACTGGCAGGGTGATTCTCTTTCTCTTCCCTCTCATTTATTGCAGATGGCCGAGTGATAATTCAGCTCACCTTTAGAGAAAGGAGGGGCAGCACTTTTTTGTACTCACAGATCTTGAATTCCATTATGATGCATTGTAAAAACATTTTCAAATATATTAGCCAGAAATTATTGTTTGACTTAAATAGCAACAGTGGTAATATTCTCCTGAAAATCATGATCTGAATGCTCATCGTAGAGTCCTTTTTTTTTTGGTTTTATACGTTGTTTTTTTCCATCTCTATGAAGCAAAGGTACTACTGAATCAATACATAATTCAAATGTATGAAGTTGTCGGGATTCAAAAAGTGCTGTTCTGGTCAAAGTATACTGAAAGATTTTTTTGAGGATAAGGATACGTTATAGCTCCACAGGATTCTGCTATGGTTCTAAATTTCATGGGGAAAGAAGCAGGACCAGAGGACTTATATCCTATTTGGGTTATGCTTGATATCTAGACCAAATGATTAAAGTATCAATTTGTAAGCACCTGAGGGTATAATAAGGTGATAAGAAATACCCAACATGAATTTGTCAAGAATAAATATGTCAAACCAATCTGATTTTCTCCTTTGACAGAGTAATTGGGCTAATGGATAATAGGGAATAAATAGAAGTGATATATTTTGGCTTTAATAAGGGTTGATACAGTCCTGTGTGACAGCCTTGTGAAGTAGGGAATATGGTCCAGGTGAAATTGGTAAAAGTTGTTTGCACAACAGATTGAAAAAGTGTGCTGAGAGTAGTGGCTGATAGTTTCCTGTCAAAACAAAAGATCACTGCAAGTCAGGACCTGCAGGAATTTGTTCCATGCTTGCTGCTACTCTAGATTTTTGTTAGCAATGTGCCTGACAGAATACAGAGTATTCTGGGATAGTGAACAACACTTCGATGGAGGGTGGCAGGCACTTGATGCAAGGTGGCAAGTTCAGCGTTGCAGTCCAAAATTATCTTCACCAATTGGAGAAAATAATCTGGAATTCTGGCAAGTGCAGTGAATAAAAGCAGAAACTATTGTGCTTAGAATGGAAAAATTAAATGCACAAGTAGTAAAATGAGAAATGTCTGTCTTAATAAGCAAAATGGAATTATAGTAAATCAAAATCCAAATGTACAGTAACCGTTGCTCATGGAAAAAAAATTATAAACACCCATCTAATCCTATGATTATTTCTCCCCCTCCACCCAAGAGTTACATTTATCAATAGACAGATAAGTATTCCACAGTATTTGCAATTGACAAATCCTCAGGTGAAGAATTATTTACAACAGTGGTAATCACACTTGAATAAAAGCATAGCTAGGTACACAATTTACAAGACATCCACTAGTATGACAAGATGTGAAAAAAAAATCACTCAGCTAGGGAAAGTAGAAAGAACTGGGTAGATGTACAGAGGAAAAGACACGGAAAATATAGTAGGTTTTCAGTATATGAAAGGGAGTTAATAAGAGAACAGTGACCAATTGATCTTTATGTTCCTTGGTTTTGGTAGAAGAATAAATTTGATTAATTCTTCAGCTTAAGTTGATTCAAGATTTTTTTTGTTTGGTGGTGCTGGAATATTTGGTGAGACAATTCTGGCTGCGATGGTAGTGAAGTTTTGGAAAGAAACACGTAGAGACAATTGTGGACTCCCTGTCAGCAGAGGTCTTAACAAATTAGACACCTGTTGGTTGGACAGGAAATGCTGACTGCAGTCCCAGAGCTGAGAGAGATGATATGTCCTCCTGCTTGACTAATTTGTAAACATATTTCTGTGATTTGGAAGAGGTCCATGCCAAGGGATGGTCACACCTGGCCTGTGGCTTCTGTTTGCAAAGAGAGAGGAACTTTCAAAAGTTGGTCCATCAAGAACCAGGAAAGACTGATAGAGATAACTGCTTGAAGTTATTTAGTATTGCACCCTTCTGATTTCAAATCTGTTCTTTTTCAACTTTCAGAAATATGCTTAAATGGTATTTGAAGCCGTGTGTACTGTTTGCCTCAGTCATGGTTCTATGTGTGGCTATAACCACGTTCTTATTCTTCACATGTTTCGTTGTGCTGCCAATTATGGGCTAGATTTAGATTTAGATTTCCAACTAATCTTTAGATTTAGAAACTTGCTTTGCTATAAACCCAACAATTTCTGCTTGAATTGTAATGCACAGCTTTCTTAATCGAAGTCATTTGTTGCAGGTATTGCCAGCCATCGAGCACATTTATCTGTTATCTCAGGGCAATTTTACTTCTGGTCTGTCCAAACTAATGGATCTGTAAAGCCATCAGCCTGATTCTTTATGAACTTTCTCTAGGGCAAACATTTGCTGATGCTCAGTATCCCCTTAAAGTTAATGTTACTCTGTCAGGGTATAGTATTAATTGCAGCACTTTTATTTCACCAAAAATAAAACTTAATCCACAATTAACTCATCTTCCTGTATATAAAAATACTTTTATAACTATATAATTATATATAGCTATACAGCTCCATATATGTGTGTGTATATATATGTGTGTGTGTGTGTATATATATATATATATGCTACTTCTTTCTAATAATGCACCATCTTTCCTGTACTGTGGAGTTCAGTGTAAGGAGAAACAAATGCTGATTTCAGTTGTGGAATTGCACATGCCATTCATTTGAGATCAGAATGTGAGTCAGAACGGAAATACACTCATAGGTCGATACTTTTCCAGATATACTGGTTTATAGTATTCACTGGAAAAAGTAGCAAGTAATCACAGAAAGTGATTAGCGCAGAGATTTCCATAGGATATCTGGCATTTGTATCAACACATTATGGTAACAAAGAACTGCTTAAAAAAAAAAACAAAACAAAACAAAACAAAACCAAACACAAAATCCTAAGATATGATATGTGATTTTTTTGGCATTCTAAAACTCTAATAAAATAGCACAGAATATTTTGCACTTCCATTGCATACATGACAAATTTGAAAAAACCTCAGTATTTTTTTTTTTCCCAATTGGATATTCAGTGGAATCTCTTTTTATAGGCCTAGCCTGCCTGTTTTGGAAGCATTAGCTCCTCTTTCCTAGTCCACAGTTTTAAAGGCTGCAGTGTGAATTGTCGTCAGGTCCTGCGCAGGTCTGGTCTTTCCCATACTAGAGAATTCAAACTTTTTTTTTTTTTTACTATGTATTGTATTTTGAAAGAAAATAATTTTCAGTGTTCCACTTAAATTCTATCTTCTGTTAGATGTTTCATTCTGAAATGGTTTTGAATAAGCTTTTTTCATGTAGGACAAAAGTAACTTAATTTATAAATTCTGAAATCCAGAATAGTCTGTTGAACAGTAGTCAAGAATTTTCACATAACTTGTAGTTTCTTAAAGTCAGTATAGGAACATGATCCTGGAGAGATTTACACATTCAGCTTAGCAGCAGCAGTTGCTATGTTAGGACTCAAAGATCATGTAAAACAGACTATTTTATTTACCTTTGTCAACTCTTGCTTCCTACCTCTGCTCATCCTATCAGTTTATTTCATTTTCAAAGCACTCCTTATTTTTTATAAAACAAGTGAACTGTGTAGTAGGCTTCATGTCTCTTGAAAATAACTTGAGTTTGCTAGAAATGATATGTGAATAGGCAATGGCTCTTTCTGATAGTCCTTAATAAATTGCACAAGATTAATGACCAGTATTCTGACTGTAGAATTGCTTTAAGAACTTTCTGCTTCTGGCAACAAAGTGAATGGTTGCAGTATTTGCCCTTTTGGGGCCGACATTTAACTTCTGCTTGGTTGTACATTATCTCAAAACTGTAAAGAGCAGAAGAAGGAGAGAAAGGCAGAGGTAAGAGAAGTTAAGACGACAGAAATTCTGAAATAAAAACAATCTCTGTCCTTTGTTTGAAGACATCCATTCCTGTTACTGTCAGAAATTTTCCTTCTTTCAGAAATCATTAAATTAGAATATAAGAAGGTAGCAGAGAATATGATATTGGGGAGCAGGAAGCAGACCTAAATGGTATCTGCTGGTGGTAAATCTTTCCAGTATCTGCTTTCAGTTTCAGGAGAGTGCTTAATGTGGATTGTGTCACTCATTAAAATGACTTCTAGGCAAATTACATACGTATCTCCAGTGGTTTTAATGAATTGGGTCCTGTAGTTACATTCTTCGTGTTACAATAGCATCAGAAAGATTTTGTACCTGGTGGAGAGTGAGGGAACATGAGAATGAAATTCAAATGCTAAAGCTGGACAGTTAGTGGCTAACTGGAATTTCCTTGAAGTCTTTGGCTGGAATTGTCAGAATGAGGACAACACAGTGTTTTTTAACTGTACATTGAAAAATACCATTTTATATATGAAGGAATTGTTATAGAGAGGTAAAAATATAGACAGTATAAAAGGTATAGACAGTAAAAAAGGGAGGGGGGGAAGGGGGGGGAAAGAAGTCTTTCTTCCAATTCTCTCATGTTCTATTCATGGAAAAGACTGCCCATTTCAACTGCAAGGAGAGAAACCTCTGCTTTATCACTTCTTGCCATACACTTATTTGTAGTTGAGGGATTTTTTTCTTGTCAGCTTCCTCAGTCAATGTGGGAAGTAAATCAGTTAACCTTAATAAACATCTGAAATTTACAAAAAACTGTAATGGGCACTCATTACAGAAACCACTTCCCATAAGCGAGTCATCACCTAAAAGGAAAGATAAATTGTAAACTCTTTGCTGTGCAATCTTCATCTAGTTTTTTTGGTCTGCTGTAATCTGTTCCTTATAGATCTATTTTAAAAAATAAGAATTTATACAGTAGATTATCTGAGATTCTGGATTATTGATAGTATATGCAGATAACAAATTTCACTATAAAAATGGCAAAATATCGTCTACTTTCAGTCACCAGTTAGTGACTCTCAGAACGACAGGGTTGAAAGCGACCTCTGGAGATCATTGAATGCAAGCCCCCTGCTAAAGTAGGATCACCTAGAGCAGGTTGCACAGGCTCCTGTCCAGGTGGGTTTTGAATATCTCCAGAGAAGGAGACTTCACAGCCTCTCTGGGCAGCCTGTGCCGTTGCTCCCTCACCCTCAAAGTGAAGAAGTTTTTCCACATATTCAGATGGAACTTCCTGTGTTCCAGTTTGTGCCCATTGCCCCCTGTCCTGTCACTGGGCACCACTGAAAAGGGTCTGTACCCCTCCTCTTGACACTCGCCCTTTAGATATTTATAAGGGTTGATGAGATCCCCTCTCATTCTTCTCTTCTCCAGCCTAAACAGAACCAGCTTTCTCAGCCTTTCCTTGTATGAGAGATGCTCCAGTGCCCTCATCATCTTTGTAGCCCTCTGCTGGACTCTCTCCAGTCGTTTCTTGTCTTTCTTGAACAGAAAGTAGGACTCTCAACAGAGTAGAGGGGGAGGATAACCTCCCTTGACCTGCTGGCCACAGTCTTAATGTACCCCAGGATACCATCGGCCTTCTTGGCCATGAGGGCACACTGCTGTCTCATGGAGACCTTGTTGTCCACCAGGCCTCCCAGGTCCTTCTCTGCAGTGCTGCTTCCCAGAAGGTCAGGCCCTAGCCTGTACTGGTGCCTGGGCTTGTTCTTCCCTAGGTGCAGGACCCTGCGCTTGCCTTTATTGAATTTCATTAGGTTCCTCTCCGCCCGACTCTCTGGCCTGTCCAGGGCTTGCTGAACAGCAGCGCAGCCTTCTGGTACGTTGGCTACTTCTCCCAGTTTAGTATCATCAGCAAACTTGCTGAGGGTACGCTCTGTCCCCTCATCCAGGTCATTGCTGAATATGTTTAATAAGACCAGACCCAACACTGACCCCTGTGGCACACCACTAGCTACAGTCTTCCAACCAGATCCTGCACCGCTTATCACAACCCTCTGAGCTCTGCTGTTCAGACAGTTCTCAATCCCCCTCCCTGTCCACTCCTCCAGCCCACACTTCCTAACCTTACAGACTCCTTCTGACTCACTTTCTTAGGCACTGATAAGGACATAAAGAAGAACAGGCAGGGCTATACATCAAACTCTGAAAGAGCACATAGTGAAGAAAACGTGCAGTTATGTGTCATGTAGAAAGATCTCCATTAAAATGAGTTAAATTATGTAAATTGTATTTTTTTCTCAAAAAAAAAGTTATCTTAATGTCTTCTAAAAATGCATTAAAAATAAAGTTGCTCTTTTACTTTGCTTTGGTTGATTATACTGTAATCTCTTAGAGCATAAAATCTTTTCAAATAATCTTACACTACCTCTGGACACTTCCCCCCCCCCTTCTCTCTTTATGGTCAGCAAAATTACATTCCCTCGGATGATATCTTCTTTGTCACTGTATCTGTGCAGCCACCTCTTGTAGAAAATACAATATTTCCTTTTGTGAGAATTACTATTAAACATAACTGCCCCCAAAGTAAAGAAATTCCACTTCAGAACCTCCAGGCCTGACTTTTTCAGCTCCTTGGTTCTTTTATCACTCCTTACATGTCTTTTACAGTCTCTGGAGACATTGCTATTCTGTATACTTACTCACATCACAGCTAACAGCTGGGAGTCTGATCATCTGAAGGAGTGGAAGTGCAACCCAATATCTGCTCTTAAAAGCTTTATATTGGAATAAAAAAGTGCATATTTGAAATATACCTTTGAGGGTGTATTCCCCCCACTCGTGCATTTTTTTAACCTCAACTGAAAATGAAGTCTTTAAAGGTTTAAAATGGCCAAAGGAGACTGACTTCTTTTCAGGGAAGAATCCAATATGGCACTTAAACCGAACTCCCTCACAGCCTTTAAAACTAGATTATGAATTCAAAACATGTATTCAAACTGAGGAAATGCTCTACTGGTAGACCATACAGGTACTTTCATATATATAATTGTTTGGTGAATTGATCTCAAACTGTGATTTTAAAAATACAAGGGTTTATTCTGTTTGGAGTTTATATAGGTCTCATTGTATGATGGTGGAATAACTGCAGATACATATGCATAGTAAATGTACTGAATTCATTTATGTTAGCTCTTTTGGATGGGCATAAATGTTTCTTTTTATTCTTTATAAAGGAGATTTTCAGAAGGTAGTCTCTGAACAGGTTTTATCCTTTCCCCAGCATAGCCTATTTTCTCTGCATCAGTGGACTTGTCATGATAATCAACTTTTTTGTCCCAACCATCAATCACTCCTGATTACAGCTGGGGAGAAGTTCTGTTCTGTTGATCAGCCCATCAGTGCACATAATGTTACACCTGGAGACAAGTGAAAATCATCCCTCGATGGGAGAATCACTTGCCTTCAAGCTTTTTGTCTGAAGTATTTTAATTTACATTTGGAGTCTTGTTGCAATTGTCAGTGCTTGCTTTGATTTTATTATTTCTTTGACAAAAATAATAAGTTCAGTTGATCTTTCCCTACATGATTAGAAGAAGAATGCTTTTCTGTTTCAAGTAACATCTTATGTTGTAACTTTTTCACTTCATTGTACAAATATTGCGATAATTATTACTATATAAATTAAAAATTAAATGGTTGTGTGGTACTTCACTAGGAGGAGCTTAGTATATGCTAGCCCAAAATTTTTGCAAAAGTGATTTTGTTGGCTTTTAATCAGATACTTGGCTAGGGTAATATTTATCTTTAGTATGCCATTTACATGAACTGTCTGTGTAGCAAGCTTCATAGCAATGAAATCATTAACAATTAAAGGCATCTTTTCTTCTTTAAAGGAAATACGGCTTCTATTGTCATCATTACTGAATAACACATTTCTGTGTTCCATGTATCTAAAGCCTAGAATTTTCCTTCCTTGTAAGAAAGGTGTTATTCAGTTGTCACAAGAATGATGAAATATCAGCTTGAGTAAATACTTTAAAGTTTGCTAATAACTTAAATATTGATTTTAATTAGCTATCAGAATGACCATATGTAGTTTAATTGTACTGTTCTTTTTCCTCCCACCATCACCTTTTTTTATTTTGAGTGTCTTTTTATCGCTTTCACAAGTTTATCCTCTCACAGTATCAAAAATCTGCAACATATAAGAGGACTGTAAACCTGATACTTTAAGGGCTACAGGATGAAGTGTAAATGAAGAAGAAGGTAGAATGTGAGAGTCTGGGGGAATAAAGATTTGATTGGCAATCATGTTTTTACATAAAAGGTTTAATTAGCAGTAGCTCATTTTCCTATTCCTGCTGGCCATTTTCAGGACAGTGATATATTGCTTTTTTGCAGTGAGCCATGCTACCAAATAGAAGGTGTTATGTTTTCATTAGATGCAGACGCTTCAGCATTATTATCTCTCACCTCAGTCTACACAGCAATACAAAACATGTCCAAATGTCATAATTTAATAGGCCAATGATATATACAGTAATTGAAAAACTATGGGATATTTGCTCAGATGCTTTGTTTTGTTTCTTCTTAAATTGATGATAAAAGGACTAAATTGCAAATCAAATAATCACTCAAACAGGCTCACTCCTTATGTTCTGTCTGCTTGCATACCTTGTTTGCCAAATACAGAATTTCATCACTTGTATAGAAGTTTTTCTTCCAAAGTGACAACCTGTTTATTTTTATGGTTTAGTAATTAATGTGAGTATACTGCGTAATTTTTATTTTACAGGGTACATCAATCTGCATTACCTTTCCAAAGACTCTCACCATTTATTTTTGCAATGACATAACAGAAACTTTTATTTTGTTATTGAATAGAGATACTTGATGGCTCTTCACTAATACGATTCTAGTCAAATAGGCTACCACAGGGTACCTGTCATTGGCTGTCAATTTATTCTCTAACATGATTTTCATACCAGAATCTTATGTAGTGATAAACAGTTACAATAAAGTCAATTTCTAAGGTAAACACATTCTGAGAAGCAGCAATAAGTGAGGAAAATGTCTGACGATGTCAGAAAACATAGAGTATGTGGAAATAATTAACACCTTGGACACTGGAGGAATGAAGATTTTTACTGCATTTAACAGTATTTTACTCCATATAATTCCCTGTGACAAGAATTTTTTTTCCTGAAATTATTTTACATGGCTAATTTGTATCTCTTTGGTGCTTGAAAAGGCTGTAAAAATGAAACTTCATTCACAGAAGAGTGAAGAAAATGTACGTGATGTAGTTATAGGATGGAAGAATTTTTAATAAAATGCAATAAAACAGTGCAGCACGATTTTGGCTGTTCTTCTAGAGTCTGAGACCCATATCTCTTGACTGGCGAGACAGGCCTTACTTGCAAGGCAAGTCAACAAGCCATGAGATGCAGAGCTTACCCTGTGCTAAATTAATGCTGTTGAAGGTTGTTCTGCCACCAAAACAATTGGCAAGAAATAAGGAGAGAACAGATATTCAGGAGAAGAACGGAGCAGATGCAATGACATTCACCAGCAGGGATCACGATGAGCTTGGACTATAGTGGAAAGGAAAAGGTTCTGATACAGACTCTTGGCTAAAATAGATTGGGTTGTATTAATGGTCACCACTTAGTCAATTCTCTCTTGTAGGGTTGATTGCATTTGCCCAAGCAGGGATTCACTAGTTAAGACATACTTCAACCCAAGGCACAAGTTATGTCATCCTTCCAAGAGAATCTATTTTTTTTTATTATGCATGTTCTCTACTAATAGAAGGAATTGTAAAGGAAGAGGAATTCCCATGGAGTTTAAGAAGTGCATTTCACACTTGGAAGAAGTTTGTTCAACATTGTCTAGGCTAATAAGACGAGAAAGATGATTTCTTGGACTCACATTGTGAGAGAAAACCAATGCAGAATTTTCAGTGGTGTGTGTGACCGTGTCAGCTATTTAGAGGTGGAAAACAAGTAAAGTTTCTGGTGGTGGGAAGCTGAATTTTGTGTGGATTTTACAGGTGCTATATAGCTCTTAAAATACCAGCACTGGCAGCCTAACGATCAAAAGCAAAATTCCTTGTGCAAGATGATCTTGTCTAAACTACAAAAGCAAATTCTGAATTGGTTTATTTTCTCTCCAAATCTCATAGAAAATGAGTGAGATTAATCAAATCAAATCAATCTTTTCAAAAAATTAGCACTATGAAACAGTAGGCGTTTGCCCTGGTGACTCTTACTAACTGATTTTTCTACCACTGGTAACCATTTTGAGGATGAATATTCAGTTGTGGCTGTGATGTCTGCTTAGTTGCAAACATCAGTCCACACTACTTCAGTCAGAACCAAAGACAAGGTCCTAAGAGCTCAGCATTTTTGTCATATTTCTTGCTGAGTGTCCATTGATATAGATAAACAATCATTAGTCATAAGAACACAGTGGAAATAATTTCTCAGAAATGTTATTGGTATGGTTTGAATTATTCTGCAATAGTAATAGTAATTCTCAACCTGGTCTAGTGGAGGGTGTCCCTGCCCATGGCAGGGGAGCTGGGACTAGATGATCTTTGAGGTCCCTTCCAACCCTAACCATTCTATGATTTGAAAGAGGTGATTTGAGAAATGTCAAGTTTCACGTGACAGTATAAACAGTGGGAGAAAAATTAGAGCTGTCCAGGTGCTGTTCATGCTGAATGATCATAAAGATATTGGTTGAAAGCAAAGGAGAAGTCATCCCAAATAGAGTGTGTCCCAAAGAGAGTGTGTCCAAGTCCAGAGAGTAGAAAAGCTTGAAGGCAGAATCCTGAAATACAACAGTCTTGCCAGTGCAAGTCTTCTTTTTCAACTGGGAGGAGGTTTGTCATCCAGGTATTCTCCAGCTAGGGTTACTTAGGATTCAGGTCTTCTCTGAAGTCAGCCTTTATGATTTTTTTGGTTTTTTTTCCTCCTCACTACTTATGCCTATATAAAAATTAAGACAGCTGAAGTCTATAAATTAGTTCTTTTCTGGTATTTGCAGTAAGGAATAATGACAGAAGCACTTTTGTAATAGTTTAAATGGGTAGCTACTCTAAATCTGGATTTTTGAAATTATCAGAGATCACATATTGTCTGTCCCAGAAAAAATCTTCTTATATCCAAAAGACGGTGATTTTCATATTCCCTGAATGGAAAGAAAAAGGATGAAAATATTCATCTACTTTTGCCCTCAGTGTACTACCCTCCACCCTCACCAATGTCCTCATGAAATCAGCTTGGTGATTTATTATCGCTGCTCCTGACATGAAACAGGTAACTGAATAGTAAGAGATTGATTCAAAGTAAAGTGGTATAGCCACTTACAGTAACTGGACTATGAATTTTAATTCAAGTCTTGAAACTGTTTTTTTGTTCCAATCACAAGAATCTGTGTGTTTTCCAGGTATGACTTTTTCTTAAAAAAAAAAAAAAAAGACGTCCCACCAATACTAAATATGCATTTTTAATTGAGCACTTATAACAATCTGATAGGTTTGAACTGTAGCTAAGAAGTCAGGATTTTGCTTGGTTGGGGGCTAACAGAGGCTCTTTGTATTTCGGTATGCTGTTTATAGAAACATGAGTTTCATTTAGGACAGGGCGGGGCCCTTCAGTATTTCACTGCAAGCTGTGTGCAAAGGTGCATTTTCAAACTGATAATTGATGCACTGGCCCTTGAGGCCCTTTGAGCAGAAGCATAATCCTCATAATTCTCTTTTATCAGCACCACAAAAGATAAATCAACAGCATGATGATCTTATCATTGACATCAATTCTCGAGTCATTTCCTGAAACTCTTGCACTATAAATAACCACGTATTCAGGCCTACTTATTAAAGCTGTCAATTTTGTTTTACAAGGTCTTCCTTAATTTCTGTTTGTTTAATGAACAGTAGTGGACTCCTCCCCTTTTTAGAAATGTGACTGATTTAAATGGGGAGAAGGAGGGGAGGGCAATGTGGAGCAAAGATTCACGTAGACAATAAATTCTGTTGCTGGCTTCTGCCATAATAAGCTCTGCAGTCAAAAGAGTACCTGGGCCTACGATGTGGTCTGGTAAAGAACAACCTGCAGAAATCACAAGCTTGTATTTAACTGACTGAAAGGCATGTGTGCACTCAACTCAATAAATGATTTGACTATAGATTTAACCTATCGTTAGCAGACAACTACTTGGCCTCCTACCATGTTTGGACTAGTAAACCCTTTGGCTTAGCCAGAAAGCTCCGAGTTGTATTCTTGCCAGTTGTCTGCCTGAAGAAACTTGTTAGATTTACTGTATGCAAACCTGAAGGTGCTAATACATCTTAAAACTTGCAGCTGGAAGTAAATATTTGGTTTGGTTTTGGAATGCAATAAAGTGTATTTTTTAGGAGACTGACAGGCAAAAGCCTTGAGGCTGAAACTGTATCTGTAAGGTGAAACTGAGGAAACACTGAATTAAAGATTAAAGCTGCAACCCTCTATAAAGTATTAGAAATTAAATGGTGTCCAGTCTTAGTAGGACTCTAGATGCTAAAGCCAGTTGTCCTGAGCTTCGCCTAGTTGTCCTATTCCTCTGTAAATGTCTTTGCAGCAGTCCTGCAAGCTGTCAGATGTCACACACCACACCTGACATTCGTGCATCTGTCCTGACAGCCTTTGGGATCTCATTTGGAGAGTGTGACTTCTCAAAGTTCACAGTCATCAGTAGGGCTCTGGATTGTACTTGAGATCCTGCTCTCACCCCTTCTCTGAGGTACAGTCACAGTGCCGTACAATTCAAAATTCTTATTACTTGGTAAATGTGTGTATCTTAAAGTTGTGATCATTTATCCAGTTTACGATTTGTCTGGCAGAGTAGGTGGCAGACAGGCACTTCAGTCAGAGCTGGGAGTGGGGACCTCACTCTGAGATCTGAGGAGGCTCTGAGGAGAACGGCACATACGGGCACAGGAGCAACATGATTCCAGCCATTAGGGTCACCATGAACTGTGAAAGTCACGAAAATGCCCTGGGAAACTTCCAGGAAGATGACCCAGTTCTTCTCAGGAGATTTATGTGACACACTGGCAATATTTATCTCAATCTTGATAGATCATAGCAACGTACACCTGCAAGTACTTGCTTTTACAATCACAATGTTTGCTGTCTGTATTACCCTTCCTTATCCACTGTTTGAACTTGCACCCTTAAGGTTCTTTTAAGGTGGCGTCCTTGCTTTTTTGGTTTATCTAAGATTCATTCATGTTGGAAGAACTGTCATTATTGGAATGGTTTGTAGTGTAAAGCATTGTATTTGGGAGATAAATTGAGCTATTCTATTTATTTTTATTACATTTTGGTTATATTTTTATTATGAGATAGATTCAGATGTAATTTGGCTCCAGGATCAAAAATAGGAAATTACTCTAAAATTACTCTCAGATTCAGTTGATACTGAGAGTTCTAAGGGTTATCTACCGTCTTCTGATGTTTTATTCCCTAGATATCATTATGTAGTGTTTCTGATATATTCTGTGGCTTTATATCTGTCCATAAACTGCTGCACAGATTATTTGCAAGCCAGTAAAAAAAGCAGGACAACGGATTATATCTCTCTGACAAAAATGTGAGAGTTTTTGTTGGCTTTATAGCTGAATGTCTGCTGGATATATATATCCAAGTGTACTCAAGTGTAGCCAACACTGGAAACCTTTTTACCTAATATAATATTTCTGGTGAGATGGCAGGTTTCCTGTGGGGTGTGTGTGTAGCCATATATGTATGAAAATACACACACATCCCCCTTTCACAAACAGGTTTGCTGTAATACAAAAGAAGCAGGAAGATATTCCTGTGCAGATCACTTAAATGGCGTGATTGTCTGCAGCAGTGTTAAGTAGAAACTAGTAAAGAAAGAGTAGAGAAACAAACTAAGTCATTTCCATTTGAGTGAAATTGTTCTGGGTGTTCTCAATTTTCATTTTGTCAATATTTTGCAGAGTGTACGTACCAGCCGCAGCTGAGCATGAGTACGTAACACTAACCAAGGTCATGTAGAGTTACCCAAACAAATGTTATAGTCAGGGTAGAAAAGTAGCATATTCCAAATTGCATATAACATTTTTTTTTGTGCTGAAAGCATGGCTTTTTATTCTCAGCTGATCTATTTCTGTGATGCTGTACATTTTGATTTGTTGGCTCAATCAAAGGCTGTTCATCCATCTTTAAATTCTTTCCACTGGGTCCAGGTGGAGCATCATACTTTCTTTCAATTGCCAGTCCAGAGTGAAATAAATGCCAATATTTCTGTTGACTTAAGTGGCGCCAGGATTGCACCCACACAATCTAAAATTAACATGCTTGCTATCTTTTCTTTTTTTTTCCTCAACAAGGAGATCCTTGCCATTTCCAAAGGTCAATGAAAACAGCATGGTTCATTGTTTCTAGATTTTGGTGTATAAAGAGTTATCAGGAGTGAATATTGAAACAGTTGTAAAGCTCTTGCCAAAATGCCATTTCTTTATGAGAAAAGTAATGAAGTATAATGGCTACGTTCAAAAAATAACTTCTAAATCAATATGTAAGAAGTTGATCAACAATATGCATGTTAGGAAAGTAGCAGAACACATTCAGGTTTTGAATAAATGAACTAACGAAAGTTCTTTTGCAACAGAGCTTCTAGAGTTATTTGCTAACTTCCTATCATGGGTGATTTCAACATAGATTTCAATGGAGCTTGGACTATTGAAGCAAGTAGCTCATTCTTGAAGATCTTTTGTTGTTTTTAACCCATTGAATTAGCTCATTACTGCTGAATATGTAGTGGAAAATAGCATCTGTTTACACTGCAATAATAAAAAAATTACTTACCAGTAACAGAATAAGGAGCAATTTGCAAAAGCTAATCGTATTTGTGCACTTGTCTGCAAAAAGTAAGTTGTTAATACATAACCAAGGAAACAACACTTACTAGTTTATACAATTTAATAGTAGTGTTAAGCATAATATATTAAAGAAATTTCTTTTAGGATTCAGTTTTAAAAGTCATAAGGATATGAACATAAGAAGCATAGCTGTCCCATATCGGTGCTTCACCTGTACCCAGTGATGGCTGAAGTCCAGAAAGCATCCCTGAAGCCCAAAACAGTGTCAAACTGTCCATACACCCCAAATGTACAACACCAGCTTAGAAACCTACTGGGAGATTTCCTTAGTGAGAATTCTGTCTTCATTTAGGTAGAAGCTTCCAGTAGGATGTCCTCCATCATCTAAGTTTGGGGTGCTGCAATGCATGTGGAGGTATACTGAGAATTATCACAGCCGTGCGACAACATGGATGTAAACTGAGAGCTTTTCACAATTTAAGTTCATCATTGGACGTGAAGTTAGATTCTTATTTTAATTTAATTCAAAGAGGATTCAGAAACCTCTGCAACATTTTACAGAAACCAGTTTTCCAGAAGAATTTCATAGGAGCCAGGGTAGATATGTTAGCTTTTTCTTATCCCTGCTTGGACTCATTGTGCTTTATTTGCATATCCCATGTGCAGACTTTTTTAGGAGATCCTTTTTGCCATGAATGCTATGTGCAAACTTGCCATGTTTCTCCCCTGACATTTTCTTTTTCTTCGGAAGTCTAGAGAGGAATGCTTTGTTCTGAACTCGCATCTCAATACAAAACTTTGAAAGGGGCTTCAGTCTGTTGTTTAAGGAAAGTATACTTTTATACATCTGCTTGTGGAAGTGGTAACTGTTAAATGAAATGTTTTTAAGGGATAGAAGGGAAAGGAATCTTGAATATTCTTCGTTATTCATTGAGGTATTTTAATACCTCATAAGGTCAGATAGTATAATCTCTTCTTGGCTAGTGATGTCATCGAGTGTCCACGGCTAAAATTTTATTAAAAAGAAATAAAAAGTCTTTCATTTCGTACAAGTGTTCTGTGAATTAAGTCAGCATTTATTTAAGTATTAAGGTCATGACTGCAAGGTTAATTTAACTTTCTCTTATTAAACTACAGTGCTTCCTAATCACTTCAGAAGCATTCCAACATTTGGTGGACATGGATGGAAAACTGTTGTATGTTAATTGTACTAGTTTACGTGTACCAGATCTCTGCAATTCTTAATTCTGAGATGTGAGAAGTTTGGGTTTTTTTTACTTTGATTTGAGTTACAGTTACTATAGATTGATGAGAATCAGCACTAAGCAATAAAAAAAAAGGAAGAAGAGCATAAAACCAATAAAGAACAATAAATAAGTATAAATATTTTGATAAATATTGTGAGTAGGTATGAAGGGATTTGCTTGCTCCGAAGATTCTGGAGTTTCAGCATCAATTTTCAGTACCGTTCTGAAATTTCACTGGTTCGATAATCTCTGCCCAAACAAATCTAAAACATGAAATGATGTCTTCAGTTTCAAAATCAGAAAGGGCTCTTATACCTGTCTAGTTTGACCTTTTTTATATTACACATCATACAATTTCATATAGCTGTTCCAGTTTTGAACCTGGTAGCCTGCGCTTGACTAAAGGAGATGAGAAACATAAAAGCCAATGTGACTGAATCTGAAGTATAGAGCATCACTGAAGCACTGATCCTGTAACACTTCAGCATATGAAATGTTCTGTTGATTTCAGATGGGCCACTCTTATCCAGTTTTGTTTGTAGAATTGCAGCTGGTTTCTAGTAGCTTCAGTATTTGGTTTTGGTCAATGGAAAAAAAAAATCATATTCCAGTGTAATGTGAGGTTGAGGGATCAAAGATTTGTAGGAAGAAGACAAAATATAACTGCAGTGTAAACAGTAAGTGATGTCAGAACATTCTCATTAAGTTTTGTGTACTGCTTTGCATTCCTAACCATGGCTTTTTACATAGAAGTTAACGGCTTAAAGGAGTGAATGATGCTGACCTGTCAGCTTTATACTAGAAGATATTTCTGCCTATTCTGTATTGATGATAGTACAACCTACTTGGGTTAGTAAATAAACCAAGTTTTTCAACCTGCACAGCTTTGGGAACAACTTAATCTATCCACATATATCACTTTAAGAAAAGAGTTGATTTTAGAACTAACTTGCATTGTAAGTAGGTCTATGTGCACTACATATACCTAAAGGAAGTTATTCCAAGTACTAAGGCTCATACCCTGCAATAGCTGGTAGAACTTGTGTGGCAAACCTTGTAGATATACACAGCATCTCATGGACCTCACTGAGGCACTGAATGTGTTCAGTTACCCAAGAATGATTGAAAGCAAGACAAAAGGAACAAAATCCTGTAAATGAATAGATATAACTGTACGTACACTGACTGATCTTCAAGTTTTCATATGCCTCACAAACAATTGTTTCTTCTGGATATTTTGATTGCTTTTCTCAGCATATTTTCTTTCTGGATAATCATTTTGATAAAACTAGTTTTTAATGCAAATTTGCTTCCATGGTATGCCACTAGTTTTTATCACCACTTAGGCATTTATTTTCTATAAATATCAATTCCTTACATAAAACATCTCTTTTTTATTTTTTTTTTTAGGTAGGAAATAGCATTTATTCATTTTAGTTTGTTTCTTCCTCTCGCTTTTTCAAGTAACATATATGTCCTCCAAAAGAGACAAGCCCTGTGGATAAACCTACAGTAGGATTTCTAAAGAAAATCGTTGGCATAGGACTCTCTTAGAGGTACAAGAATTGTCTAGATGATCCAGGAACTAGTTCCAAGGAAACACATTGCCTCTCCAATGATGTTTCTACACCTGGAAGGCTTGGATTCCTCGTAGAGTGTGAGGAGAATGAAAGAATATGTAAGATCTTCAGTCTTAGTCCTGGTCTTAAATTATCAATCTTTGTGCAGCTGTGAAAACTCTTCGTAGTAGAAAAGTTCACGTTTTACATATACTCACAGCCCAATACAAGAAGGCTGGAGGTTTAACCTAGGAATCACATAACTACTGCCAAGTCCACATAAAACGAAGCTGGAATCACCAAATTTGAGTATTTATGTTTCTTATTTGTGGGTTCTGGAATTTCTGCTTATGGGTAGGTGCTGATCTGAAGGACACAGAAAAGATTTATATTGAAATAACTATTGAAATATAAACTGAAAATACAAAATGAAAAATTTGTGTAACTGTATATTCACCTTGAGTACGTGTCCGGTTTTGGGCCCCTCACCACAAGAAAGACATTGAGGCCCTGGAGCATGTCCAGAGAAGGGCAACGAAACTGGTGAAGGGTCTGGAGCACAGGTCTTATGAGGAGTGGCTGAAGGAACTGGGCTTGTTTTGTCTGGAGAAGAGGAGGCTCAGGAGAGACCTTGTTGCCCTCTACAACTACCTGAAAGGAAGCTGTGGCGAGCTGGGGGTCGGCCTCTTCTCGCAGATAACTAGTGGCAGGACTAGGGGGAACGGCTGCAAGTTGCGCCAGGGGAGGTTCAGGTTGGAGATTAGGAGAAATTTCTTCACTGAAAGGGTGGTTGGGCATTGGAACGGGTTGCCCAGGGAGGTGGTGGAGTCACCGTCCCTGCGGGTATTTAAGGAAAGGTTAGATGCAGCACTAAGGCACATGTTTTAGTGGTTAATAGGTGGGAGGGGGGGTCAGTTGGACTAGGTGATCCTTGAGGTCTCTTCCAACCTTAATGATTCTATTCTATTCTATTCTATTCTATTCTATTCTATTCTATTCTATTCTATTTAAGAATCAGAACATTGAGTCAACATTTTTCTGAAGACAATCTTGAATTTGGAAAACTGCTAATAACTATAGTATTAAACCCAGTAATTCCAATTAAAGTATTAAGACTGTGCTTAAGAAGACAGTGAAAATATCTCCATGTACCCTCTTTTGTGGATTTGTACATACAAGTTGTACTAACTTGTTTATAATATCAGATATAAAGTTCAAACGGTACTGAATTAAGAGGAATATAAATATGCAGGTTTTAAGCTTTTCCTGTTTTCTGTAAAATTACTTGTAGTATCCTTGTGTCTAGCTTACCACTATTCTTCCCTGATGCTTTGATTCAGTCAAAAAAAATCTGAAATTCATATTCAATGAGATTGCTACCATGAATGTAAACAGAAAAAAAAAATTGTTTCATTGGCAACAGAAACCAGGTTAACACCGAGCAGCTACACAAAACACAGCCACTCAACTTTCTTTAGCTATCAGTTCACAAGCTGGATGCAGAGGGAATCCTGTTTTATGCTCAGTCAGTGTAAAGTTTCTTAATGAACTGAGGCTCTGGGCAGGTAAGTGTACATGTGCGCTCTTGACTCCCATTAGCTGTTGCAAACTGTGACAAACAGATTCAAAAAGGTGTTCGCTACATATCCACCACTGTTATTTTTCAGATTACATCAGAAAAGACACTGAACTTTTCAAAACTACTCAGAAAATTACTGTATCTAAAGCAGTTATTTTAAATTCAACAGCATCTGTTGTCTTTAAGTAAACATTGTATGTGTATAACTGGAACAGTGAATTACATTTATATTATTAAACTCATTATTAAGTAAATCACAACCATATAGTATCACGGTGAGCTTATTTTCTTTGTTGTTTCATAGATAGATTTTATGTCAGCTTCCACTTTTAGGATTACCATTATTGACGTATTATTCAGAAAGTGTTAATTAGCACAATGAATAAAAGATGTGTGGATGTGTCTACTGCTAGTAGAAGGAAGCTGGGTTACATTTCTACAAAATTATAATGGCATATATCATTGGGTGAAGTTCTTGGTTCCAAATATGCCAGTTTGAAATTCAAAACTGGAGCATGTATGTTATATTTATTAAGCTCAATAAACACATGGCTTATTTTATCATGTGAGTAGCACATTAGTAGTGTGTATGGATTAACCTTCTTCTATCTCATTCTAAAATTAATCTGAGATTAATCACTTGGTTAATCTGAATGAAAAGAAAAATCAAACAATTTTAATATTCTCGTGAAACTCTGACTACAATAAGATTTATCATGAGGAAAATAAATGATACTGCCAATTAATACAGTAAAGATGAGATTAAATGTTAAATTGATTGATTATACCAGTTTTCAAAAGATCATGTTTCATCTCCCCATCAAAAGAGCTCCCCAAAATGCAACCATTATTACTATGATGGTCAGTATGTAAAAACTACCAGAGACCTGAATTTCATAACATTGTCAAAATTAGTTTAAAACTGACCTGCCTTAGCAATAAAAGGGATAAAATAGATGGTAAAACAAATAATCTGTTTATTGAATTTCAGTGCCTAAAGTACTGGTGTCCTTAAAAGAAAAATGCCAGGTATGGCAAGAGATTGATTACTTGAGCTATCTTCCCTTAAGTATATGTATTTTGATGCTGTGTATGTCAACTTGGAATACAGTGTGAAGTGTGTTATATCTAGGCATTTTTTTGTATCTTGCTTAGATAGTTTCAGGTAATGCCGCACTCAGTGGCAGCCTGCAGTACAAGCAGATGCATGGTCTTAAAAATACTGTGTTATGGGACAAGTGGTATTAAGTAGGAAATTTTGACCTTCTGCATCTGGCAAAGATAAAATAGCTTTTCCTTTTCATAATGAAAATATTTGGTTTTACTACAGGATGGATAATTGTACCATAAGAATGGGGTCGATGCCAGTCTCTCACAATGTGAGGCAGACTCTTGCCAGGTGCAGTCTCTCACCGTATACAAATGGTTCTGGAAGGAACCCAAACACAGGGAGTGGGATGGAGCAGCTTTGTTAACGCAAAGGAGCTAGCGAGCTGAGAAAGCACCCATTTGCTCTGATCCTTGAGTCTCAGGGTACCTTCAAGAGTGTATTGAATAAATGCTTTATGAGTAGAAATTTTTTCTTGCCATGGAAAGAAAAAAATAAATATCTGGGAATTAATGTGCTGGAACATTTATTTTATTCTGCCATAATAATGGAGAAATGTTTTCTACAAAATGCATCTTTTTGGTACTTGTTCTGTTATTGTATGTTTGGCACTAAGGAAAGGGGCAAATTGATCAGCCATAGTTTAGGGGGCAAAAGCCTTCTTTCAGAAAGTATCTGACAAAAGTCATATTACACACGTCCTTGCTGCTTTGTATCACAGTTACATCTGAGTCCATAATGTAATTAGATCTTTGACCCTGTATTACAGAGTGGTGTTGATGATAGAGTGCACAAAAAATTGAAATGACACAATTCAGAAGATAAAAGTAAGCTTAGCAGAAGGAAGAAATGACAACAGGCAGCGTTTATCTGCACTATAATTGACTGCAGATTGAGTTTGTATGTATCAGGCAGAAATCAGGATACTCTTCTTGTTCAATATGAAACATGTCATCGTGTTGACACCACCTTTAAAAATCACATTATATGTCCTCACTTAATCTTCTATTCTTGCACAGCTTACACAGGTCCTTAGCTTGTTTGTGTCTTGTCCTGTGAGTCTGTGAAGCTCTGCTGAAGTCCATGGAATTACTCTGTTTTCTAGAAAGTAAGCATAGGACTGTGAGTAGTCCTGAATTTCCTGTGTGTGCCTACTGGGCAAACAAAACAGTAGGCCTTGCAAGAAATCGTTTTTGAAATTTTAAAATAGCCTTACGTCCTAGTTTCAGCTAGGATAGAGTTAACTTTCATGAGGAGCTGGGATGGGATACAGCCAGGACAGGTGACCCAAACTAGCCAAAGGCATATTCCATAACACATGACATCTTGCTCACCATAAAAGGGGGCTATTGGAGAGGCGGGGGCAGGGTGGCTCTGGGATGGTCTGAGTGTGGGCTAAGTATCTGGTCAGTTGTTGGGTCAGTGAATTGCCTTGTGTTATCATCTGTTGGGTATATTTTAAGTACTGTTGTTGTTTCCTTCTCCCTTTGCTGTCCCACTAAACTGTCCTTATCTCAACCCCTGAGTTTCGCCTTTGTCTTTTCATTCTTCTCCCCATCCTGCTGGGAAGGGTAAGCAAGCAGCTGTGTGGTGCTCAGGTGCCGGCTGCGGCTAAACCACCACAGTCCTTTTTGATGCCCAATGTCCTTGACAGAACCAACTGTTGGGCATCTCAAGACTTGTTAAATTTTCTGTAAACTCCTCCACTTTACTTACTGGAGAAGTTCCATGGAGATCACTTCAGGTTATGTAAATAGCACGTGCCTGGTAGTATACAGATGTTTCAGCTGTGTACTGTAACCTTCCTTGAGCTCAGCACTGTCACCACATCACTGACTGGCCAGGGTGGTCAGTCACCCTGGACTGGCAACTACAGAATCCTGTCAGAAAAAAATAGGATGCTTGTTCCAAAAATAAAAAGGTCTTTTGATTTTTTTCCCTTTCTTGTGTCATTAGAACATCTGTAAAATTATATTTGAAGTACTTATTGATGACCCAACTTCAGGAAAATATTTAGTACTCAGAGATTAAGACAATATGTAGCATAGGCATCTCATATACAATTTCCCTCACTTCACCAAAGGACAGAAGCCCTCTTTGCTTATGCAGTTGCTTGTTGTTGCTTTCTATGTGTGCCCAGCACACTGACAGTATTAGTTTGAACTGGGAAACTTTATTTTTTAAGACCTTTTACTCTGGAGGATCCTGATATCAGTTGCTGATGTATTAGCCAGAATTACTACTATCATACTGGGAATAACAGCAGAGGTGATGGTAACATCCAGGAGCTGGTAAAAACAATGACATGACATGATCTACTGAAAGCTCAAATAGATAAAAAGGACTTTTCAGCACTCTCAGCCCTTGTCTGGGGCTTTCTAAGGCTGCAGACAGACTACAACCTTGCTACTGATTTGCTGGATGACAGCATGGAGCAGAGCACTCTCCACAATGGACATCTTTCAAAATCTATTGTCAAATGAGAAAGGCATAATGCAGAGTAGTGGGATTTAATTTTTATGAGGAAGAATCAGTGAAACATATACACTACACTTTCTTTAAAAGTTCTTTTCTTTGACCTGGCTTTTATTATGAAGGTATTGCCTAGAAAGAATGACTGAGGCAGGACAAGAAGATTAGTAGTATTAGGTGGACCAGGAGGGATATGAAAAGGATAGAAGATGCAGTGCTGCTAAGCTGAAAACTCTCTGAGAATAGGAGGAGACCCTTTTTTGTCTCAATGCACAAAATTAAGCATAATGTTTTAGTTGGGCAAATGCCTAAAGAACATACGTGAAATGACATATGATTCACTGAAGTACATTAGTCAGGCAGACAAACTTATTTTGAAGACTTTCGTATAGATTTGATGACTCCCCTTGTAAGAGAATACTGTCTGGATTGTTTAAGGTATTCCCTCTTTCTCATCATATTTTACACATTGCAATTTGCTTGGTAATATGATGTCCTTATGGTAATTGTGGTACAATACTGCACTTAAGCAAAGAAAATACAGCTGAGTTTTGACACTATGGCTATTATTTCTAACCGCTCACACCTGTGAATAGAATTTTTTATTCTTTTATGGTATGTGTATATCTGTGTGTTTATCACATATATATGTATACACACACACACAATAAATGTTTATATTGACAAATATGTTTTTATATTCTGACTTGTACCACTCAAATAGGCAGGACTTCATTACAAGTAGCCTTGAAAAGTGATTTGCTATTTAAACATCTCACCATTTCCTTGAAGCAATTCTCATAGACCAAAGTTTGTCTACACGTAATTTGCAGAATCAGAGCCCTCAATATTTAGTTAAGGATCCTGGAGTTTTCTACTTCAGATACAAAGTAATAATCTACCTTTTACTGTCTTGTTAGACACCTTTTCAAGAATGGATGTAGTTTCTTAAAGATCACTGCAGTGTTTCACCAGCAGCATTTGGCATATTTCTCAAGCTTCATCACTGACTGGGTCACACATTAGCTGTCAGTGACTTGTCTTTGCAGTGCTGGGGTTAATTCTGTGTATCAAACATGGAAACTGTTATGTGAGAAGCAAATTTGGAAACTATAACGAAAAAGGAAAGTAAGCTCTTTCTTAAGGTATTCTTCTAATCTATTCTTTTTTTAATCATAAAAAGAAACAGAATTTAATATTTGAGGGCTCTTAGCATAGCTGATTGACTATGATTACGAAGTGTTCTCCTGTAATATGGAATTTTTCCTTTAGGGTTGTCCTGAATCTCTCATTTAAGAGAGTATCTGATTTTTGATCAAACAGTCATTTCTCAAAGGGGACTGGTTTCCATCAAAATGAGCAATTATAAAAGTCAGTACCCCCTTACAAAACATGGAAAGGGAAATCCTCCGCTGATTCCTTTTGGCTTTTGTAGATGTAGGGTTTCACCTGTAACCTCTGCTCATAATTTGCCTGAGCACAACTTCTAGCATGACTTGGTAAGGTAATATATAAAGGTGTATATTGTCATCTTTGGTTTTGCACCTGCTGAACTCTGAAGCATTCCAGAAGTAGACCTCACCTTTCTGAAGGGGTACATTCTCTTCACTCAGTTAAGCTTCATGGTTGACACCAAAAAGTAGGACTACCTTGTCTTTCACTCTTCTGTCCTCTCTCATTATTTCTTAATCCTGCATGAAAGTTGGGAATAATTGCATTTTATGATCTGTCTTATTTTCATATTCAACCTACAAGTAAATACCATTTAAGTAAAGAGTTTTATAAGCTACAAGTAAATGCCATTTAAGCAGTGAGGAATATTTCAATACTCTTATGGCTGCAAGAAATGAATCAGTGAGGTATCATATTTTATGTTGCTGTGCTGAAAAAGATATTTATGGGTATTTTTTTATTTCCTTCATCATCTTACTCTCGTGAGGAAAGACAATGTAATCTCTTGTAATGACAGACTTTTTTTTTTTTTTTTAGAGTTCTAGTTCAGTTGTAAAAATTCAGTATAAGCTAATTTGGAGCTGGTTAAATGCTTAGGAGCAATCTGTCTGCTCTCACATAGAACTACCATTAATGTGCTAGCTACAGTTATATTGAAATAAGATCAGTTGGCTTCATGTCCCCACAGAAGATGGAGATTTAAACTTTGAAATAAAAAAGGCATAATGCTCTTCTGTAAGTAGAGGCTGGGTAAACTGGCAGTGCTTTGTGGGGAGTGAGTAATGGACAACTCTGTGTAGCAGCCATCATACTTGTAAATTTGAGCAATGTGTTTCTACTTTGGAGCAATTTCATTCATATATTTCAGAACACTGGAAAGGTCACGAAGTTCTACTTAAGGCCTCATTGTAAATTCCTTATGCATCCAACACTCTGCTTGAATTGAGGTTTGTAGAGCTGTAGCTGTGAGAATTCAGAGGGAAGAAAACTATAGATAGAGGAGACATAAACATGGGGTGCTCCACCAACAGTTCTGTGAAGAAAGTTGAGCTGTGTATCCAACATTCATATCAACATTTTCATAATTCGGTATTAAGGACCATGTTCTGACTACCTTTCTGATATTTGAAGAATGACACTATTAGGGAGAACATGTGCAGTCAGAATCAGGAGCTGACTGATAATTAGATTTGACTAGAAACTGCACAAATAGTTGACATGATAGCAACATGAAGATGTGCTGTATAATGTCATTTTTAATGCATCATTGTAACTTGACACTGGTCTTTCAGTTTAACAATAATTAACATCTCTTGACTGTTTGTATTTGGCTTATGGTATGTCTCGATGTTACGTGTTGGAAATTGTAAAAGTTGCATGCTTGTGCTGTTTCTGTTCAAGTTGTTTCTAATTAATAACTTTACTGTCCAGTGTTCTTTCAATAAGGGTACCTAATACAATATTTACATTATTTTAGGTGTAGAGAAATTGGCTTTTTAACCAAACTGAATGATGCATCTCAATATATAACAAGAATATATGCATGTGTGTATTTCTATGCATGCACATGCATACACATATATATGTTTAGTGGTTTAGACACTTCTTTCCTACTCACCTTGAGCTTCACCAATCTCAGGCACCTGGAAGGAATCATGACTTTTAATGAAAGGTGGAAGTCGTACATCTTGAGAGTAATTAATATGTACACTCTTACTGTGATATTCACTAGAACTTCCTCTATCTGAAAAATTCAGCATATTAAATAACATTAAATAAAGTTTGAATGAATATGCCAGATAATGCAGGGTGGTTCTACCTGCATAAGTGGCTTAGTGAGTTGAGTTACTGTGTCATTTTATCCCTTTGATCCTTCGAGTCTGTAGCCAAAAAATTACACGTGTTTTTTTCTTCTTCTGATTCCATGAGAGATAGCATTTACCTTTCTTTTATGTTCTAAGTATCTGCTATTGTTTCATGCCTGAAACAAGATTCTGACCTTTGTGGGTCCATGGGCTAACCCAATATAGTTACTTTTCATTTGTTCAATTCGGTAGTAGCTAAATTTTGACTATTTTTCTAGAGTCATAATAATTTCTCTTTCAAGTAAGAAAGGAGTTGCTTCCAATAAAGTCTGAAGTTCAGCAATAAAGATATAAGGAATTTTCCAGGTTGTTAGATTAACTGGAAGATTGACTCTTTTTTATAAGAGTTCAAATAATTAGATAAGAAATAAACTCTGAATATTCATACTAATTCCAGTGGGTTTTGTATGTTTTAAACTTATAATTCAAATACTGTTCTTAAAATATATTTGAAACATAAAATAAATGAAGACAAGTTGGTATTAACTCTTAGACTAATAATAAAGATACTTCCAGTGTAATACATAAATCTTAATAGCAATGCACATACAAATCTACTTTAGCTTAATGATGTCAAGTAGCCAAAACATATTTGGGACTGTGACGGGATTTGTATGAACTTTCTCCTTTGAAAGGATACTCCTGGCTTTGAATTTCAAACACTACCTTCTGTAGCAGGTGGACAAAAGTAATCCTTTTTTTTTTTAAAAGAAAGCCAGCTAATTGCATGTCTGCCTCACATTCAGTTAAATCTTTGGTGATGGGCTTTGAAGAGAGTGTTTCACGTTTTTCTTTTCTTTTGTTTGGGCTTTGGTTTTGGTTTGGGGGCTTTTTGGTTTGTTTTTTTACTGACAGTCTTTGCTGAGAAGTTTCAGATACTACTGTTAAAACTAAACTATTCTTTGAAGGAAGCTTTGACAAAATCTATAGTTTGAAATAGAAACTGGAGAAGTGCAGAGCTACTGGGAGGAGAGTGCCTTCCTCCCTGTGGCCTAAGAATTATTATTTTTTTAATGCAAAAGCAAAGAAAGTCTCAATAGAAAAACAAATGGTAGCACGATATGTTAAAAATACCTTATTTTGGTCTGAAAGTAGTATACTGTTATACAGTAATACACTGTATTTATTGAACTGGGGTTGCTTGAGTATTTTTTCCATTGTTTTCCAAGCATCATTCTAAATATAATTTTCTGTTTGGTCACTACTTGGATAATGTGAATGGTACCCATTATTGAAAGGTAGTCTGTATTTGTACTAATACAGAGAATGCCAGTTTAGAAATGAGCCTGATTGCATGGTTCATTTTGTTCTCCTTTGTAGAGCCAGGCTGCGGCCCACTACAAAGGCACTAAACATGCCAAGAAGCTCAAAGCACTGGAAGCCATGAAAAATAAGCAGAAATCTGTTACTACCAAGGACAGCGCAAAGACTACCTTCACTTCCATCACTACCAATACCATCAATACCAGCTCTGACAAAACAGGTTAAGCGACAATCTTTGTTGGTTTTGTTCGTTTTTGTTTTTTTCTTGTTTAATTCCATGTCTGTTTGGTTATGTGCTTGCCACATTGATTCATGCTCGATCCATCTGTCTGTGTGATATTGATTTCTTTTAGTCCTTTCAATAGGCTGGGGAGTGTATGATAGTCATGTAACCGATTTCTCTTAGTGAAAAGAGGCTTGCCATTCTTTTAGGGCAGAATGCAATACTCATGATTTGATTAATTTTTATAGTGGCTTAACTATTACATATCAACTGATCTAAACCTTCTAGTCTGTATGCAGTATCTCTCTATAAATAATTACATATGGCACATTTCTTTTAACCACAAACATTGTAGCAAATTACACTACGTGTGTCTAGAAGCCTCTTACAAAAGCATTGCTAGTAAAAACCTAATTTTCATAATTTTCAAACATTGCATTATTTTTTTAAAATGGCTATTGCATGGTTTCGAGCTGGAAAATAACTGTATAACCTCTATTCCACACAATCAGGTAAGTGCTCTTGATGCCAATTATTCTGCTTAAATGAATCTTCAGACTGAAATAATATCCTTTAAATTATTGTGTGGGTAGAAGGTACACCTTTGCAAATAAAATCTATGTGAGTATTTGATAAAGTCAACAGGATTTGAATAAGCCTGCATTTAAAATATGTGGCTGCTGTACCAGAAATTTTGAAGGAAGGTTGTAAGTTCACTGAAGAGTAGTCTAGCATCTCACAAGGTATGACCGCTCTTGTGTATGAAGGGATACAGTTTGCATATTTAGTCATAACCAACTCCCCTTCCACAAACAAGTCAAAAACAGCCGCAGCAAAAAAAGCCAAAGCTGTGAAACAAGAGACCTTTCTTCTGGTGCTGAAAGCTGCTCATTTGGAACCACTTCTGAAGCAGTAAGTTTAGCATTGTAAATGGATGTGCACTAACCAATTATAACAAAAAAAAGAAGTATTTTGCAGACGTGTAGTACTTTCCTTAAGATGCATCTTTGCTATGTTTGTTATCGACAGATACCTCTATGTCTCTCTATCTCTATATACATCTTTGTTATAGCCCTTTATTACAGACAGCATATGTCTTTATGGAGATTTATATCCTAATTATAATGTGATTGCTTTAAAAAAACAATTGTTGCGTTATTTCCGTGCCTGTTATGAAAATAAAAAAAATATTCTCAGTACTTTTGTTTCTATGATGAAAGAAATGAAGCATGGAAAAATAAGAATAATGTTAAAAGTTATTTACAAAAATAAGTGTTTCTAAACCTGTAGATGCCTTTCAAAATTTCTCCTGCTGTTACCCATCGGCATGTTCAGAACAGAAAGGGGGATGTTGTATGGAAAGTGTGATTTCTTGTTTACAAAACATCATCTAGTGATTGGAGAAAATAACTGAAGAAAAAAGATGTTTTAAGCTTATAAATGTATTATTCAAAAGCTTTTTATCTTATGCTGTGTAAGTTTGAAAGGATTTTCCAAGGTGCCCTAAAACCAGTCTGAGTCTTTCCATCAGGATTTGAATTAGATCCCTGACAAGATATATGAACTGTCTTGTATCCAAGGTCAGTAGCACAAATCAGTATTTGTATTGGCATAAGTGAGAAAACATCAGAAATCTAGCTGCACACAAAAGCAATGGTCTGTGCAGGAGTTTCCTCAGCTTTACACACTCTTTGTGGCTTCCTGGGTTGATTTCATAGAATGTGTGTATACAAATACGTATGTACATGTGTGTATATATGTGTATTCTATGTTAGAAGTACTGACCTTAACGGCATTATAACAGACACATGTTGATGTTCATTGACAAACAGCCCAAAAATCTGACAGTCTCACAAAATACTGAGCTCCACATTCAACTGCTGGCAAAAGCCGTATTCAACCAGTGGCATTCAAAGAAAGACGGACAGTTCTATCCAAATGCAAATACAGTTATTACAGGTCAGCATTGAAGTGACTGGCAGTAGAATATCATCCTTGGTGTAAATTATCCTTTGTAGAATCAAGCATGTATGCATAGTGGGAGAAAAAAAGAAAAAAAAAAAAGAAAATTTTCGTTAGCCAAAAGGATAAAATTTTCCCTTAAAGATGACCAGTTAAAAATTTCAGAAATTGGATTTTCTTTCTTTTCCCGTTGCTCTCTGTCTTATATTTGCTTGATAGAACTTTTAAGGGCAAAATGATTTCTGAAAGCCAGAATAACATCAGAATATACTGCACTGTGTGAGTTTGCACATTTATAAATGATTGCTGTAAAAGTAAAATGTTCTGATAATAATATACAGTTCTGAGGGAACAGTTGTACTAATGAATATAATTCGTTAATGAATCTTTTGTAACTAGAAATGAGTTGTTACTAAGTCCCCGTACTTGTGATCATTAAGAACAAAAGCTTTTTCTACAGTACTTTAAAACTCTCTGCTCAAGATTAATACTTCATCCCAAATACACTGAGCTTAGGGTCATGTTCATATCACCTCCAATATATCACATACAGCAGTGGTTAAATGGTGAATTACATGTCAGTCACAGCACATTGGTCAGGACTTCAGTTCACTGGTTCTGCTTACCCTTAGCAGCTCCAGCAAACAAAATGTCACCAGGAAATCTGCAGTGCTATGCAATGAAGATTATGAAAAAGACCACACAGTATACAACCTGATACAAGAGCTAAAGCAGCAATTTGTTATGTTGCTTATTCTGGAACTATTTTGTTTGACATGGTGCCAGCATATGTTATTGCAATATATAATGGAGACTGTGCAACCCACAATGTAAGGAAACTCCTTATAACATTTCATAAGTGATTCCTGATGGTTAAACCCATGTGTTAAGGAGAAAACATAAAATATGGGGTCATTTTGCTCATTCTGTGAAAGTATTTTTTTTTTTTTTAAACCTTTAAACAAACTTTTAGAATTATGAGAGGGCTTGAACTTGAGAAATCTTAGGGGAAATGAAATATCATGAAGAGTTATGTTGGCAGTCTTATAATGGACAATGCCATTCTCAACGTGTGGGAACTTTGTTACTCATTCTATTATTTAACGTCCTTCTTTCATCTGTATTTACCATTTGTTATGTGGTACCTGTAGTCACTCAGGACAGAAAAACATAAAGTGGGACCATTCCAAAGACAATACCAATTTATGGTATTTTACAAGCTAGATTTCGGTATTTCTTGATTCTCCAATTCAAGGGATGACAATAAAAATCATATTTTCACCATATATTAACATACATGCATATATACTCCTTGACATAAAGTTGTTAAACATCCTTGATAGCTTTACAAATTGACCCTCCTTTGCCAAGGTATATTTTCATCATAAAGTTGCTTCACACCTTCACTTTGGCTGTAAGGACAGATACAATCTCAGAGGTCCTTTCCAACCTTAGTGATTCAATGATTCTATGATTCTATACTTTAGGAACACCTTTCAGAATATATTTAGATAGACTGTGTTCTATATGTTAACCATATGTCCTGTCCGGTAAAGTTATTATCCCACACTTGGATTTTTTGAGTCTCGAGTGGGTGTCCCAAGATTATATCAATGTAAAATGATATATCTATAGTTGTTGCCTGTGTCTAAATATCGATCTTTTCCAAAGCTATTTGAAGTTAAAAAAGGACCTTCCATGACCGCATTATCATGAATTAGGTCTTGAAGAGTTGGGCTATTTTTATTTATTTATCCAGCAGAGAATTCAGCATGAGTTAGAACATTTGTTATCAACTGAGAAGAAGGAATAGACCTTTCAAAGGGGGAAACACATGTCACCAGAAGCCATAACTAAGGCAAAGTCTTTAATGTTGCTTTTGAATTTTATGCACTATGTCTAAAATCTTATGTACTTAAATGCAATGAACAACTCTTAAAGAGAAAAATGTGATCAACAGGAAAAGTGTGTATCTGGGCCAAGGCACAGACAAGATCATCTATCATTAGCACAGTCTTAACAGCTGAGAGACCCCCATGCTGTCAGAGAACAAAATACTGGCACCTGTCCTAGATTGCTTACAGTCTACACATACGATGAGAGACAGTTTAGAGAGATAGATGCTGTTAATGTAATTGGCAGGTGTTTTAAAAAAGCAGTAGCATAAAGTAATATGTTCAGGTGATAAAGGCAACACAAGACATCAGAACACTGAAGAATGGATTAGGAGGAGGAAGGTTTTTTTCCAGACACTGAATGTAGGTGTGGATAACAGCATGGGAGAAAGCATAAATTCTCTTATTTTCTTTCCATCAGCACATAAGGAAACTCTTCTCTGTGGGAAAATTTTAATCGAGCTACCCCTTTCCAGTCCTTTTGGTTTTTCTTTCTGTCTAAGAAGGGACAGGATATTTCTGGTCAGCAGAAGAAACTCACTTCTGAAATAACAATTTCAGCCCAGCTGGGATAATTCTGAAATGGAGAGCAGGTGGAGTAGGAGAGAGCAGCCAGTCTGGCAAGGTCTTGGGCATAAAAAAGAAAGGCAGGAAGGAGGAAGAAATCAAAAATGATGTGGTAAGTCAGGGTAAACTTTGAAGGGGGAAGAAAGGAAGATGGTATGGGATGGAGAGGTTCAGGAAGATATGCTGTAGTGTGGCAGCCACAAATACCACAGACTCACAGAATTTTAGATTCTGTGAAGAGATATCAAAAGGGACATCTGGAGATAAACTAGATCACCCTTGCAGGTCAGAGCAGGGTGAGGTAGAGCAGGTTACTCAGTATCTTTTCCAGTTGGGTTTTGAATATCTTCACAGCCTTGCTGGGTAACCTGTTCTAGTGTTTGACGATCCTTAGAGTAAAAAAGAATGAAGACTTTTTTCTCATACTTAAGTCCAATCTCCTCTATTTCAGTTTGTGCCTGTTGTGTTGTGTCCTGTCACTGGACACCACTGAAAAGAGATTCTAGCTGTCTTTTTTATTTCCTGCCCTTGACCCCATCAGGTATTTATACAGATTTATAGGATTTCACTGAGCCTTCTCTGCTCCAGTCTGAACAATCCCAGCTCTCTCAGCCTCAACTTGAACAACAGATCCTCCAACCTTTTAATCACCTTTGTGGCCTGTTGCTGGACTTGCTCCAGCATGTCTATGTCTTTTATGTACTGGGGAGACCAGAACTGGACCCACCACTGCAGTTGTCTCACTAGTGTTGAGTAGATGGGAAGGATCACCTCCTTTTTGCTAATACAGCCCAGGATGCCATTGGCCCCATTCTTTCCTGCAAGGGCACACTGCTGGCTTATATTTAAAGTGGTATCTACCAGGACCCCAGGTCCTTCTCCACAAAGCTGCTTCCAGACAGGCAGGCCCCAGCCCAGACTGGTGCATGGGGTTATTGCTGACCATTTGTGGGATTTTGTGTTTCCCTTTGTTGAGCTTCAAGTGACTCCTGTTGTTCCATTTCTCCAGCCTGTCCAGGTCCCTGTGAAAGGCAACACCCCCATTCGGTGTACTAGGCACTCCTCCCATTTTTTTTTGTCATCAGCAAACTTGATGAGGTGCACTCTGTCCCAATGTTTGTGTCCTTAATGAAGACTTTAAACAATATTGTCACCAATATTAATTTCTGGAGGACTCCACTAGTGGCTGACCTCCAACTTTGTGCTGCTGACCACAACTTTTGAGCCTGACAGTTCATCCAGCATTTTTTTCCTATTATCCTTTGTGTCTCTTTGTAAAAATGAGAACTCAGAAATTGTAAGGAAAAAATAAGAGTAAGGTCAAAGAAAAGAACTAAAATGGAAATGAGTACGACTTATCCAAATCTCTAAATTCTACTAATGCATGGTTTTAATAGGTTTGCACTAGTTTCCCATCAGGCAAATCACACTGAATTTCTGTAATTAGCATTACTGTTATAAAATGTATTTTTTAAAGTAATTAATTTTTTTTAAAAAAAGATAATTGATGGGACCCAACTGAAGTGTGGAGCTCTTTCTCTTGCATTTTAAATTGTTTCTTTATGTCTTTCTGTTGAAATGTGACATATTCAGTGTTTTTATTTTCAGAGCTTTTTAATTCTTTTGAAGTGTACTTCGTGCCCTGACATATACCATGTTGTCTTTGTGCATTGTGCCTTTTGTAATAATTCCGTAGTGCATTTTGTCACCCTTGCAACCTTTAACTGTGCTTTGGTGGGATGACTCAACAGTCTACAGATACTGGGAGCAAAAGCTTTTTCAGATCTGTTGTCTTAACATCAGCTTACATTGGAGCTGAAGTGGGTCTGTAGATATGTAGGGAATGGTGATAATGTGTTGCACAGCTTGCAGAGTGTCTTATGCCACTAATGAGATGGAGAACTCAATTTCAAATGCAAGGACTGTTTTAAGAGAAAGAAATCTACTGAATTGCTTAGACTGTACATCTGTACTTTTGGTTTTACTGAGTATATGAAGGAAAGAAGGGCAGAGGTTATTAAACATAATATTAGTTGAGAGCCTAGATGGAATTTCTTTGACCGACTATAGAAATACATATTGCCTATAATTGCACTGGCTTCTCCTTAACGTGAGAGGAAATCATGCCAGTGAAGTCCAGGACACAATTCATCTCAGTCTAAAGTAAACATACATAACAAATCAGATGAATGGTGAAAAGCTGAGAAAGAGTATAAAAACCGCCTGTTGTGAAGAGATCAAATATAAATTGCTATGCTGATACCTAAAGTTAGCTGAGGCAAATTCCAATCTTAGTGACCAAATTGCCCTTTTCTTCAGTGTGTCCAATTTTTTTTCACAAGTTTTGATTCTTTTTACGTGCCTTGTACGAATTTGTTGCTTAGTGTTCAACCTCTGAGTTGTGTTAGTTAATTCTGAATGGTCATGTAAGAGATGACACTCTTTCTGTCTGTCAAGTGGAAATTCTAATAAGCTTTTGAATACCTTTTAGATGTCCCACTGACAAGAAGAAAATGTCTTGATTTTTTCCTTTATTTAAAGAGGAATCTTTTTCTCATCTAACTTTTTAGGCATTGGAAGAAAACTATTGCCTAATAAAGGTAGACTGCTGGAGTATGTATGGTTTACTACTAAAATATTAACTTTATCTTTCTCTCATTACAATCAACCATAGGTGTCCTAGTGAACATGTCCTGTTTGAACATTGCGTCTCTTTCAGGTGTCTAGTAAGGAGTCAAGGGGCTCTGCTATTAGTCAGTATGTGCTGCTTTACTTAAGATTTGAAGGTTCTGAATACGTCTCTGCATGCTTGTTTGCAATATTTGCCCTTCTCCATTCAAGACAGGTAACTTGTTTCCTACAATATGATGGATTAGCATGCCTTGATTTCTTTGTTTTATCACTTAGACAGTCAAATTCATACGTTTTGTGCAGTTCCTGGTTCAGCTCTAGAACCTGAACAGAAAGGAACTACCATTTGAAAATGAAAATCACTTTTCTCTTATCTCTGTTTTCCTTTTGTTTCCACTTTCATTTTATCTCCCTTATATTCAGCTTTGAACTTATTTTCTTTTTTATTATAAACATCCATTTTGGTAACAGCTAGGCTTTAAGGTTTATGAGGGCTTCCATATTGGATTACTTCTGGTGTTGCTTGTTGTAGCTACCCTATTTTATTACTTACTTTTCAAGTTATTTGTTTAATCCTTTGTTCTTAATGGCAGACCACCTTATCTTTTCCTTTCTTAAGGAAAGCTGAGGAAGACATACCGCTGTATTTATGACATTAACATATACTTAATTAAAAGTTCCAAGGCCCTATGTATTAGCATTTTTACAGACAGCAGATTTTCTTGTAATCTTTTGTAACTAAAATAAATTCTATTTCTAATAATAATTCAAATGTTAACTGTATTTAAAATTCAAAATAGCATTTAATACTATTCAAAATTTGCTGTTGGATGCTGAAACAATTTATTGTATGATTCCAGTGTGCAATTTGCTGGTTCAGCTTAGGCTGTGGATATCCTCGTATATGTAATTATTATATTCAGGATGTTTAATCTAAGATAACAATTCAGTGCAGTTTGTTTGTATAACTTAGCTGTTGTTTTGTTTCCATATGCTGTATTACATCATGATGTCTGCTTTTGTTTTAGCAAGTGATTTCATCAGATCATTTCAGCATTGCTTAGGGCACAGCAGAATTAACAGGCTAAATCTGGGTTTAGGCTTGTGAGATCCTGGATGTAAATTGATTTCCATTACAAGTCAATGTTTTAGTACACATCAGAATAGAACAATGACCTTGAAGCTTGAATTTCTAAGGATTTTTACTTCTTATTAACTTGTTTGAGATATTTTGGGTGGAGCATTCCAAAGCTGCAAGTGTGAAATAATAATTGAAAAGTAATTGCTTGGTGACTAGCACAACACAGATGGATTTCAGAGCCAGGTATATGACTTTGTGGCTCACTTCCCAATCACTCAGTTCTGGATTCAACTTTTAAAATTTTATTTGAATGAAAAATACTTAAAAGAAACTATAATCTGAAAGAAAGATTCTTGTTTTCTGATTCTCTTGTCATTTGCTTGGAAGTTGGACGTTACTGAGTCACAGCTAACAGTTGTCTTTATCACATGCTTGGAAAATTCAGCCTGAACCAGTAAAATTTAACTGTGCTACATCTTTCATTTTAAATCACCTATGGTTTGACTTTTCCATACTTCAGACAATCTGTAGCTAACTGCAGCACAAAATGTTATCAGCATTGTACAGACTGTTGTACCAATTCTGCATTAAAGCTTGATGGTAATTTGGAAGACAATAGCTTCTCTTTTGATCTCTATGTAGAACTGAGGCTTTTTCTTTCTTTCATGCTAAATGGCGATATAAAAATTACAGTAATTTATGTGTGCCTCAGTTGATCATGAATGTGCAATAAAATCCTTCTTTGCTTGTATCTACGTATGCTGAGGGCTTCGTCATGTGAACGCCATGTCTTTTTTGTGGACCCAGCTGCTTTTGATTGGGATTGCCTTGACAACAATTTTATGCTTGAATAATCCTGCAGATAGAAACTGCTGTCAGTCACAACATCTGTATCAGCCTATTGAATCAGTATGAAAGTCCAATACTAACAGTGGTATTGTTTGCAGGACTGAAAAACATTTTCTATTGAAATATTAAGTAGGGTGTTTCATAGTATCTCAGGAAAATGTCGGCTTGGTTGCTGCACGCCCATAGTTGTAACTACTAGAAATCTTGGGAGTAATCTTCTGTTTATCAGATACCTGTTTATCTGATATTCATCAGTATTGCTTTAAAAACTGTATCAAGCACCACAGCATGTATCTGCTTAGTGACTCTTCCTGGTGTGCTTTATTGTTATGTTGGGAACAGCGTTTACACTAGCTAGTAGGATGGGTCTGAAGGCTCTGCAGTTCTAGCTGTTGGGATTTCAAAAAAATTATGGTATTGCAGTACTAGATCCCCTTTCAAGTTTTTACTGTAAAACAGATTCGGAACCCTGTTGCTATTGCTTAATAATTCATTTTGTCAGTTTATGGACTAATTTGGAATGGAGCAGAAACTTCTTGATCGAATGCTCTCAGATAGGTGGTCAGTTTTTGCAAGTCTGGAGTTTTTCAAATGAGAAGGGTCTCCTTTGAGGGCAACGGAAGTGTAGGTAGATCTTTGTTTAAGTGATCCATGTTTTTTCAGACTGGCATCATATTGGCTGGACGATGTAGAAACAGAAAGCAGCTGATTGTTATCTGTTTGAGAGCTGTTTTTTTTGTGTGTGTGACATTTCTAAAGCAAAGGTGAGCTCAACTTAAAACATGCTTTAGAGCTTGCGTAGATCATATTCTTGCCATGCCTAAACCAAGAAAGGAGGAGAATGTGGTTCAGAATATGAGTAAATGTACTGTGTTAAATATTTGGAGCCATTGCTGTACTATGCTCTTACAGCACCAGAGTCATCTAAAAACAACTGCAGCTGGAATAGTTGTATTAATAAACAGGGGAATCTGCTTTACTTAGTCCATCTCGTTGGCCATTCATGTTACTCGACCTCATCACAGCATAAATCATTATTTCCAGAAAGAGACTATGCGGCGTACACATAGTAGGCCGAAATGGGCCAAAACTAAATACTATGCGAAACTACTGTAAGAATGTTAAGAATAATTTTATTTTGCAACAATGACACTTATTCTGTCTTCCATTTAGTATTCCACATCTTTCAATAATGTCCTTAAAGTATTACCAGATCAGTGATTTCTTTCCTCAGCTGCAGAAGTCTCAAAAGTACAGTTCTTCTATACTATGCCATTGCTTTGCCAAAGTATACCTTCCCCTTTACTGTATTAATGGAGCTAGACTCCACAAATTTTCATTTTATATTTGGTCCCAGTCAAACAAAGATAAACTAAAATATCAGACAGGACTTTCTCAGTTCCTGCCATTGTCCTCCTTCCTTAGCCCTACAAAAGAAAAAAAAAATAAGAAATTTATTGTGCTTTGAATTATTGAATATATAGCAAAATTTAAAAAAGTAATCTAACATTTAGTTGTTTTAAGGACTGCTGGCACTGCAGTTGTAAATCATATAAATAAGCTTAACCTAAGGTATCTTAACCTAAGGTATCTTAACCTAAGGTATCTTAACCTAAGGTATCTTTAGCACCAGCAAACATCAAGTTAGGAGACAAAGCACAGCTGTGACTGCCGTATCTGTTTGAGGAGGAAAGTAAACATGCAGTTGGTCTTCATGCACCTGAACTCTCTGAACTTAGACTAATGTATTTTTCCGTGTACTAAATGGCTTGTTTGTAGGTAACTCAGGCAGGTCACACCTATAACTTCAGAATAGGTATGTTAAGAGTCTCTTATTCTGAAAATCCATATAGAGTTTCAAGCATCTTGAAGAATTGTTGTGTATTTCTCATTTCACCTTTGTGCGTTCTGTACTCCATTAGGATACATCAAATAGCAGTCTCACAGTATTAAAACTCTTGGTCTGTGGCATGTCCATAGCGAAGTTAGTATCAAAGGAGCTAGAACAATTTATATAAATCAGAAATTAAGAACTACAGAATATTATTATAGGAAACAAATGGATACAAAAACAAATACAGACTCATCGAGAGAAATAAAAAGGTACTTTTAAGGGTAACAGGAACTAATGAACTGTGTCTGATAGATTTGGAAAAAAACCAGCTTCTTTATGTAAACTTGATAATGTTGATGTTTAAATGCTTTCCATGCTAATGGTAACGTTAAGTATATTTAAGCACAAGTACTAAACTAGACAACAGATCAGGAAAAGTTGCATACGAAAATTTTAAAAGAAGCAGATAAAGAGCTTTCTGGATAAACTGTTATGTTTTTCTGTACATTGTAGACACTGTAGAAAATCCAGAGGGCTAGAAGAAGTTAATCTTGTGTCGGTATTCACAAAAGGTAAACAGGATGAACGAAGTATTTATAGGTCTATCAGCCTGACACCAATCTTGGGAAAAATAAAGAAACAGCTGACTGGGGACTTGAGTATTGAAGTAAATGAGATCAGTTCTGTAATGACAATGAATATGAATTGATAGACTTTTCTACCTAAAATTGTTTTTATGAGATGACATATTTGCAGATAAGGATGCTGATGCTTCGTGTTTGCACGGCTCTAGGGTGTGCAGAGGTTGAAAATTATCTAAGATACTGGAATGATACAGAATGAATATGGAATGTATCAAGTGGACTTAAGCCTGCTAATTATAGGCCTTGGAATGCAATCAGGAGGTACAAGTTGGCGTAGAAATATTCCAGTGAAATCCTTTTGGAATAAGGTCTTAACTCCAGTCTGATTTTACATCATTTATCTGCAAGGAATTATGAAGTCTTAACAAATTGCAAATGGCACAAAAACAAGAGTTCTGGGCACGTGATAAAGACGAGCTAGAGATTTAGTGAATCAAATGCTTTTAATACAACAAAATGTATTGTTCTCAGAAAAGAAAAAAGAATTTATAATGGAAGAATGTAAAAGCTTTTGTTTCTTTTATTACTGTAAATGAACTATATTATCTATTTTTTTTCCAAAGAATAAGATCAAATTAAGTGGAAACTTAGGGAAGATATAATAGAATTCTTTAAGAATGTTTTAATAGTGAAACACCTAAGAGAGAGATGCATTCAAATTCAGTATTTGCTTTATCAGAGAGAATGTGAGCAGTGTTTTGATTACAGTCCATAAACATTTGCATGAAAAAATCTAATAGTATCACAACTCCTAGTAGTTGGGAGGTGTGGCTACAAGTAGAAAATAGTTAGCTTCATTCCTCAATCTAGACAAAACATTTTTCAACACTGAGAAAGATTATAACATATACAAAATCTCATGTGTGATTCTAATAATCATTTGACCAAAGCTTTTGTGTTTGACTTAGAAATTAACAATTGAAGTCCCCTGGGCAATGTTCTGTTGTATGTCACAGAAAACTGTGGACATAAGTATTTTTTTCTGGCCTCAAATATATAACTTGTCTTTCTGACTCCTCCAAGAAAAAAAGTCTTTTCTGCCTGGAGACTGCAGATCTACAGGTGTTCTGTAATGAAGTCCTTTATGTGGCAAATTTGATAGTACTTAAATTTAAACATGAGACCAATTCGTTTGACTTCAGTCAAACGACATGCATTTTCAAAGCTCAAGAATTGATTCTTGAATTATGTTCTACCTAGGTCATAATATTTTATCTTTCTATGTTTTGTACAGGACTAGACAAGTGAATAGTGCTTAATTAAACAAAACCCTGGAAAATTATAATTGCTGGTATAGATTTGTCTGGATAGACAAAGGCTTTAACCTGCATGTACCCTGTCTCATTGTCCTTAATTATGTCACAAAATTGATAATTAAAGATGTTTTATTTTTCTCAAAGACTAATTTCTTTCTATTATTATACCTGCTCTAGTATTTTCTTTTTCTTTCATTACTAGAATTTGAATTAAGTGAGAATTAAAATTCAAGCTTTAATTTCCACGTTGTGTACTTCCAAGCATTCTCACTACTTCTTTGAATCAGGATTTAGTAATGTTTCCACTTTCTTGTTGCACCTCTGATCAGTTTTAAGCACTATAATTAGCATTTTAGGAGATTAAGAACTATCTGTTTATTCAATCCAGTAGATCTACACTGATAAAAACATAGGTAGTAGCGTTACTTCTACTAACCCATATTTCCAGCTACGTATTACAGAGAATACAAATTTAAGAAATCAGACCTTTTTATCACACTTTTCAAATTATCTCATTACTGCTTGCAAATAGCTATTTTCTTATATTAGAGCACTCGAGTGAACTCTTTAGTTCATTCACCTTATCAGAGGAGTCCTGAGACAGCTGCCACGCAGTTTTAATCCCTTCCTTTGCTACATTTTACTATTTCTGGTTCATTTTCTGCTCTGCTGGTTTAATAGCTGCAAGTTTCTAGCATTGTCTTAGCAGATCCATTTGAAAGTTGCGTCGACAGATTACCCACTTCAGCCATCTAGTCAAATTTGCTTGTGATAGTTGCCATTAATAAACCAACATTTCCCAGTAAGGAAAAATGCTTTTTTTTTTTTTTTTTTGCTTCTGCTCACCCCACCCCGTGCTTTCCAGTATAAGGAAGTATCAGCAGTCATTGATGGCAATATATAGGGAGCCTGAAACACGTGTCAGATCTTGCCAAACCACCTTGTTACACTTTTCCTGCATATGCTTCCTAGTTGCTAGTTCCTTGTTAGACCACCAGATGCAGGGCACGGGCAATGGTTTGAAGAAGGGTTAGCACACTGTCTCCCTCACAGTGTATGACTGGTGTAAGTGAGCTTCAGCGGCACAATTTAGTAGATCATTAGTGGGGATACCTCTAGCGTGTGTGTGCACAGGAGTGACAGTGCTCACAACCCCTAAGAGCATGTGACTTGGGGAAGGCTTCTGCACAAAATCAATGGCATGGATGGCAGTATCTCATAATGTGAATCAGCTCTTTTATTTCAAACTGCTAAGATTTGGGAACTTTTAACCCAGTAACAATTGACTTTGTGGCAATAAGCTTATGACTAACACTTCTGTCATGAAAATCCACACACACTAATGCGTCTACAAGAATATTTTTTCTGGAAGCACAAGTTAGGTAGCTGGGTTTTTTTTAATGTAGATAAATTCATGTAAATTACCTGAATACTTGGATGATCAGATACTGATTTACCAAGATGAAGAGGAGAACTGAAAGGGCTTTCATTTCTCCTGTTGTTTTTTCAATGTAGTTTGCCAGCCTGAGGTACATGTTATGTCATGGATCCTGCAGCTCCTGCTGCAGGTATCAACAGCAAGTGTGGTAACCACACTACTGAGCAGAGAAGGTGAATTATGTTCATGATGAACAGAACAACAACATGGAAATCAATGGCGTAGATGTTCATACTGACAAAAATGCTGCCCTGCCAGATCTGGGGGGCCAACCTGCACTTGCACAGGGGCTGCATCTCCTTTTCACATTTTTAGCAGATACCTGAATGCCTTTTTGAGTCAAAATCAGGACACCCATTTAAGGCTCACTGCATTGTTCAAAAGGCAAATATCAATCTGTCTGAATATTCGCACTACATAATGGTAATTAACTAGCATGTTTTGGTAAATTCAAAGGAAAATCATCTAGCCTGCTACGGCAAATTTAAATCTTTAGTTGTCCCTTTTTTTGTTGTTGAGAATTTCCACATGTGTTTCACTGCACAAAAATTTGAGGTTCTCATTTATAGTTCTGTTTTTCCTGTGCCTGGGGATTCTTCAAGCTGTCCACTGCAATGGCTGTTCACAAATGCTGAGTTGTTACTGGTCTGCCTTTTAATTATGCAATGGTTTGTCTAGCTCCAAGTCAGGGTCCCTGGTTGTTGTCTATCAAAACTGTGAAGCCTGCTTCATGACTATCTCCTACTGTCATTTTGTTTTAAGCTTTTAATAATTCCTAGCTAACTTTAAACAAAGGAAGAAAATGAATGGAATTTTGAATTAGCCCACTCCTGCTAATTAGCATTAACAGTGTGGTTATCAACATTGTAGCACATTGTGCCACATTTTTGTTGATCACTAATAGTCTAGAAGAACCATCTGTGACTGGAAATCTGTCTTATTGTTTCCTTCAGGTAATATCTTTCTAGTACTTTAAAGAGAGTTTAGAAAATGCATAACTTCACTTTCCACAACACTTCAAAGTAATCCCTTGAAATGAGAATACTGTGGGGAAAAACAAATGATGCAGAGGAAAAAAAAATAAATAATCCAAGCATTGTGGATACTAATTTGGCTCATCCAGAACAGGCCATTATATTTTGTATTATCTTGGACCTCTGCCTGTGTTATTTTTATTCAGTTTGTTACTGGCTGCTGTTTATGGGGGAAAATAAACCAAACTAAACCAACCACAAACAGTCAAACCCAAAAAACCAAACTCAAATAAACCAAAAACCCAAACCAGACAGTTGGATAAAAGAGTTTCTCTCTTTTCTGCTCTCCCACAGATCTGTGCTACTTTAAACTTAGTGTTTTTCTCTTCCTCAGATATTGTGCACACTGTAGCTAATCAAGATGGCTGTCATTATGGAATTTATGAGATATATTGCTGACATTTCCAGCCTCATGCGTTTGGGAGTGCATTTATCTTCCTTTGGTAGCGTGTCATCATGCTCTGAGCAGCAGCTATTGTGTGCACACTTGCTTTACGGTTGGCAGACAGTGCTTTCCAGTGGCTGAGCCCACCTTTCTACCTACCGAGTGTTTTAGTAGCAATTTGAAGAACACGCTTATCTTTTTCAAGGTCATTACTGCATACTTGGGCAGTCTCTGAATTGAGAGGCAAGATTTGATATTTTACCAAAGGAAGGAGGTTCTATGGTACCTCTGATATGGCTTTTCATTGGTTTTGTTTGTTTGGTTGGTTGTTTTCTTTTTAAAAATGCATCTCTGATTATCTGAACTGAACAAAGACATATATTTATTTTCAGTATTCATAGTTAACCTAGTATAGCTAATTGCTTCAAGTCCTGGTTTGAATGATTCATTATTATTTATTTTATTTTAATGGATTTTTTGGCCATCTGACCTGAATATCTGAAGTACTGAAGTATAATATCTGAAGTATTGGCAATAATGTTCATAAATTGACTAGAAGAAGCCTTAGAAGACTTAAATATTTGATGATTTGACAGCCAGTTTAAGACATTTCTTAATTTAATTTAACTTCAGGGGTGATTATCATCCAAGAGCCCATACTTCCAGAAATTGAGTTTGGTTTGAAGGTGTACAGAGTAGATGTGGAAAGAAGATGCATCTTCCTGGTACTGAATGCTTGACTGATGTCAGAATAATGAAACTCACACCCCAAATTGTTTTTTCATATATGAGTGAACATACTTTTCTAAAAGAGCTGTGCTTTGGCAACCTATTGTCTTTTTTACTCAGAAGGAAATTTTCACATGAGAAATAACATTCAAATAACATTTATTATTTGGAACATTTCTTTAACCTACCTTGGCTACAGGCTAGTGAAGCAACAGTGCAATCTATACAAGATTCCACATTTGTGTCTCTAAGGATATGAATGATTCAGATAGGGAAGCACAGGATTTTATTAACAGTACAGTTGTGTACCGCTTCTTTTATTGTTTTTCCCACTTTAATTACAGCAAAAACTTGCTTGTTTTCCAGATCAGACATACTTATGGATGTCAAACACATAGTTTACAGCTTTAACAGCAGTGCTGAAACTCATCACAGTAGCATTATTTATAGACTGTTTGTGAAGCTTTGTAAATGTACAGAGCATGTACCCTGAAGAAGAATACTTAAAGACCTGCTACTGAAATGTATTTTATCTAAAGCTTCTGAATCATTAATATGTGTGCAAGTGCATTTAAAGGTTTGGATTATCATTGGCAGAATTTTGCAAAGATCCAGGGAGAGGCTTAAAGAGATTTTTCTTCAGTCCCCATTTTATAAATGTATATTTACCATATATCACTGGTTGATATAGTGTTATAAGTTGAACAAATAGAGAATTTCTAGGTTCAAAGAAGGGGTTATCCAATTTCAGTTCAAATGAATCATGTTACTATTATATTGATTGGCACTGGGATTATCAAAGGGAGAAAAAAATCTCAGAAAGCTGGGACATTTTTACATATGGAAAAATGGGAATAAAACCCAGTGGAACTGAGGGAGGAATTCCTGAAGGTCCAGCTATGTGTTAGAGGTCCGTGTTAGATGCAATGTTACCTATTTGGTACCTATGTTTCCCAAAGCCCCAGAAGCCACCGAACAAAAAATATTAAGAACTTCAGGGTTTAGCTAGAGTACTGTAACTGCTGGTCTGCCTGGTATTCATATTTCTCTGTTTTGCATATTCCTCAACAAATTTTAGTCCAAAATGCACCTGGGGTACTTGTTTTGTGCCATACCCTCTGCCTCTGGGTGTTTCTGTCTCCATAGAAGAAGGGACTGTTGCCTCCCTGGGGAGGAGAGCTTACCAGCCCTTGTAGATCCTGACCATGGCAGCTTTGATACAAGGAAAAGGTAACCGATGTAGTACATTACAGTAAAGTGAATTATGTGCTTTAAAATGATCATAGAATCATAGAATGATTTGGGTTGGAAGGGACCTCAAAGATCACCTAGTTTCAACCCCCCCTGCCATGGGCAGGAACACCCTCCACTAAACCAGGTTTCCCAAAGCCCCATCCAGCCTGGCCTTGAACACTTCCAGGGATGGGGCCTCCACAGCTTCTCTGGGCAACCTGTTCCAGTGCCTCACCACTCTCACAGGGAAGAATTTTTTCCTAAAATCTAATCTAAACCTCCCCTCTATTAGTTTTAAGCCATTGCCCCTCATCCTATCACTACCCCCCTGATAAACAGCCCCTCTCCAGCTTTCCTGTAGGCCCCCTTCAGGTACCGGATGACTGCAATTAGGTCTTTTTGGAGGCTTCTCCTCTCTAGGCTGAACAACCCCAGCTCTCAGAGTGTCTTCGTAGGAGAGGTGCTCCAGCCGTCTTAACATCTTCATGGCCTACATCTGGACTCGCTCCAATAAGTCTTGCTTGTATGGGGAACCCCAGACCTGAATGAAGTACTCCAGGCAGGGTCTTATGAAAGCAGAGTAGTGGGGAAGAATCACCTCCCTTGACCTGCTGGCCACACTGTTTTTGACGCAGCCCAAGACGTGGTTGGTTTTCTGGCTGCAGGAGCATGTTGCTGGTTCACATCCCCTTTTCATCCACTAATACCCCCAAGTCCTTCTCCTCAGGGCCGCCCTCAATCCATTCTTTGCTCAGCCTGTATTTGGATCAAGATAAGGATAGGGAAAGGCAGTTCACCAATTACTGTCCCAGGCAAAACAGACCAGATGGAGAGAGGAATTCATCTGATTTGTTGCCAAGCAAGCACAAAGGAGAGCTGTAACAAATAAAACCAAATCTTAAAACACCTCCCCCCACTTCTCCCTTCGTAACTTCACTCCCAGTCTTTCCCTGCTCCCCCCCC
>VWZZ01001175.1:35489-112490 GCA_013399095.1 Psophia crepitans | reverse complement strand
CTCCACGGGGCCACAGGTCCTGCCAGGAGCTTGCTCCAGCATGGGCTTCCCACAGGGTCACAGCCTCCTTCAGGTGTCTCCACCTGTCCTGGTGTGGGGTCCTCCATGGGCTGCGGGTGGAATCTCTATACCCCATCACCCCTCCTCCATGGGCTGCAGGGGGACAGCCTGCCTCACCGTGGTCTTCACCTTGGACCACAGAGGAATCTCTGCTCTGGTACCTGGAGCATCCCCTCCCCCTCCTTCTTCACTGACCTTGGTGTCTGTGACAAAGTTTCTTACATCTTCTCACTCCTCTCTCTGGCTAAAAAAGCTCCCATGGCTGTTTGTTTTCTTCTTAAATATGTTATCTGAGAGGCACTACCACTGCTGCTGATGGGCTTGGCCTTGGCCAGTGGTGGGTTTGTCTTCGAGCCGACTGACATTGGCTCTGTCAGACACAGGGGAAGCTTGTAGCAGCTTTTTACAGAGGCTGCCAGCCCTGTGGCCCCCCCGCTACGAAAACCTTGCCACACAAACCCAAAACTCTTGGGCAGTGTGGCTAGAGTATTTACCAGTCAAGACTGAGGCAAAAATGTTGTTGTTGAGTACATCAGCCTTTGATGCTAACTAAACATAGTTTCCCTCTGTTCGGTCTATACATGTAAGTTCGCATGAGGCTATGCTTTGCTCTGCACTGCAAACATGTACTCCTACAATAGTTATACCTTTTGCATTTCTGTAGTTAAACAGATCTATTGATTGAATTCACTAACTGTTTGCCATTGATATCAGGAATGAGAAATCCTTTCCCTAATATCTGTAGCCAAGATCACTTGGGCCTCGCTTTCTAGAAAGCAGAGTCTAGACTATGCCTGGTTTTTAAGTAGAAGCATGAAAAACATTTATCTGGAGAACTTTGACATCTCACTTAGACTATTAAAATACATCATATTAATGTCTTTGAAAACACAAGAAATTGAGACAGTTGATTATAGTGTGCTTGGTTTTAAATTTTTGGTATCTCTTTGCCTAAGGACAAGATAGACTCATAGGTATTATAGCAAAAACACTAGTAGTACCTATTTTACAGCAACTTGTTTTTCAATATTTTGTTCCAAGTGAATTAATTAACATGTTTATGAAGCTGAGCTACGATTATGATGTAATTGCTGCTAAATAATGAGTTGTGGATTCTACACTGTGTACATCAAGGTTCTGTGAACGTTTTTGTTATAATAACTCCATGGGTGTATCTGCACTATGGCCATACAGACTAATACTATTTTCTATTTATGTTGCAAAATTTGGATGTAATTTGTCGTAGTAGCTTATTTATGTATCTTCTGAAACTTCAGACCCTATTTCTCCAGACGAGTCTTATTATGACTGTGTAGAGCTGTAGTAAACCTGGCAACCAGGTTCACTCTACTTCATGCTTGTGAAAATTCTGTGATCTCAGATTACGTATGGATAAGGAACTTTCATGAACAAGTCATCTCCTAAGGAGGAAGAATTTGTTTATTATAATGTAAAAGAGATCACATCTAAAGAAAGTGATTTACTTCCACTTAAAACATCCTTCCCAAAACAAAACATCATAACAATTTTTGTACCTTAAAATATCTGAAAAGACTGAATTGGTTTAGTTTTTCATGTGGTTTAGCAAGCCATGCTGAGCTCTAGGAATGATTCTGACTGATGTATGGTTATAAAAACTTTTATTAGTGAAGGGTTGGAAGAAGAGAGGAAAGGGTAAATTCAAATAAAAAAGAAAATCTTTCTATTTAAGTAACAGCAATTATCAGAGGTTCTGCCTGTATTAATATTGTCTGAGCACATTATAAAGCATTTGTCATAGCTAATGCATTCCTGTCAAATCAAGCAATATTAGAAGAGGACTTTTATAATGAATATTAATATAAGAGACAGACGTAAGTGAAGTAAATTATAGAGGCATGTAAATGTAGTATTAACTGCTACAGCAAAGTAGTCTTCGACTGTAAATCAATTTCTTCCTATAATGCTAATAAAAAATTAGGCCACTTGGTAGTCATCTGCAAGCTGCTGAGCATTGATAGGAGTTTTCAAGTACTTTGCTCATGTGTCTAGCTCTAAATTAAAAGTCATATTCATGAAAACGAGTTTACAGTCTGTGCACTCAACTTATTGACTGTGCTATAGTTTCTGCACAGTTCTCAAATTCTAGTTCACACATCAGAACACCTAGCTTCTGTTCAGCCACCTATGACGATTTGAGCAAGTTAAGGAATAAGTATAAGAATTATCCCTCTACAACAGAAATAAGATGCATGAATTTAGATTTTGGTTGTCCATTTTGATTCAGTTTTTTGAAAATGCCAGTGGTTTTTTCTTGTTTGTTGTTTGTTTGATTTTTTTTTTTTAATTTGAGGTTCTTTGCTTTTGCCTTTCATTGTAAAAATACAATGGATTTGTGTTAGAATTTTTGCATTGATCTCTATTTTGTTGAGTGCTGTTTTGGATTAGGAAGTGCAAGTAGGACTTTGGCACATTAAGGATTATATTCATGAAGTTAGGCTTTGTAGTTTTACCAATATATTGGGTTTGGTTGTTTGGGGTTTTTGGGGGGTTTTGTTAGCATTAATTAGATATTTTCAGGGAAATTGTGATTTTTACGTACAATTATTATTTGGAACTTATTTCCCTAATGCCAAAAACGGATTCAGAATCTTAATAAGTACGTGATCACTACAAAGACCGTTTCAAGTAAGGTATAATGAAGCTAAAATTTCATTCATTATTTGCAGTGATTTAAGTTGAAAAACAAATCTATTTTTCTTATTTATTTTTGATAGGTGATCATATTCACACTCTTGAAGTTTTGAAAACAATTGCTACATTTTTTTGGTTCTTTTTTTATTGTCATCATCATTATTGTGCTTTGATGGCTAATGATTCGTCTTCTGTAATAAAAAGAAAAATTGGCAAATCTCTATTTAAGATAAACACTTAATTATTTTGAAATGGTACCATTATTTTGATTCTATATAATGCTATGTCTGAAAAGCACTGAATAGAAACAAATCTGTAAACTTGTTTTCCAAATGAGCAGTTATGGAGCAAAGGTACTGTGGAATTTGATAACGTAATGAATTTCTATCTAGTGACAGGTCTTAGATATTTGAAGTGCAGAATTTAAGCACCTACATCTGAACTTAACCATTTTTAAAGCTTTTGCTCATCTTTTATGTACATTTGAGAGACATCTGTGTTGTTAGCATTTAAGTTTCCCACCTTGGCATAGCCAGAATCACCATTCCTCTTTCTCATGTTTCACAGAATTAAGCAATTAAGGATTCATCAGACCTCTCATAATTAACATTGATATATGCTTTTATATTATACCTGATATTTAGCTTACATAATGGTCAGTGTGTAACAGTCAAATAGGCTGCTTGGAAATAAGTTAAGAACCGCTTACAACTGTTCAACTGCTTCAGTTTATCTACACATTATAATCCCAATAAAGATTTTTAGCTTGCTCACTTTTCAAGATTACCTTGGTCCAGGTACTATTACCTTTCAAATGTAAAATATATATTTGAAAGCTGAGCAAAGCTGAAAAATAGATTATTTTTACAACAAGCTGTGTGCATCTTTCAATCCTACATCAACAGATAGATTTTCAGTATAATCAGGGACCTAAGAGGAATATTTTTTTTTTAGGAAATAGCTATAAGAAAGGTGAAGAAGCTGTAAACATGGCTTATATTTTACATACAGAAAGTTATGCTCTGTATGCAAACAGTATAGTCTTCATAGTATGCAAACAACATAGTCTGAAGAGGATTCTTTATCTGAACAATATGTTAATTTCATAATATCTCTATTAAGTAAGCTGAAAACGTTCAGGAAAAAAACTTACTCATGTAGAAATTCTTACTCCTGTAGAAATTCTTACTGATTTCAGTGAAGGCAGGATTTCATGTTTTTTACCCTGTTTTACTCAGATTTTTGGATTTTTCAATGTTAAATGGAAGTTAATGGAAGGGTTAGAATTCAGTCTTCTAGGTGTGTAGTTATGGTTGTTGGAAATGCTGCTTTTGAATAATTTTCAATGATTTATACAGAATAGAGTGTAAAAGAGGGAGAATAGATATGCCATGATTTTAACAGTGTAGAGCAAACCTAACTCTAATTAACAGCAAATCCATGAGTTTCATTAGCAACATAGGAAAGCATTCTCATATCTTTTGAATGTTTTTGGATTACAATATGTTGCATCGACCATATTTGTTCTGTGAAGCAATTTCTGCTAAACTGTTCTTTGCCCAGCATGTCATCAAGTACTCAGTGAACTTTCATTGAAAGTGAGTTTACTAGTCCTTTAAATCAAGAGTTGATAGTGATGTTTGTGTTTGAACAGATTTTATAGTTGGAGAGATGTACTTATAAATATAAACTTCCTAAATAGTAACTATGAGTTAGATTTTATAACTAGTGGTGGGAGGAGGAGTGAAGGGCAAACAATGGTCAACTAGGGTCCAGCTAACTTGAAACTTAAATGTTTAATGCACCCTTCAATCCATGTAGCAATTCAATTATTTACTTTAAAAAACAAACAAACAAAAAAAAACCCACAACACCAAAAAAACAAAAAGAAATTGAGTCTCATACTTGGACTTCAATTCCTCTCACCTAGCTTTAGGCAATTCGAGTTTTCTTTATGGAAATATACCTTTTTGTAGTCGATGGAATGCAGTCAGCTCTTGTAGACTGCATTTGATTTCACTCTAAAGCAATTCTCCAAAAGAGAACGCATCAATCTTCTATCCAGAGCTTGGGGAGGATTGCTCAGGCATAGATGTCTGGAGATGAAGTAGGTATATCTCTCCTCCTTACGCAGTTTTGGTTTGGTTTGGTTTTAACATCAAGGAAAAACGATGACATTGAAACACTCTTCTGTCTGTTAGTTTAGATCAACCACTATTACTGTGGCTTTAGAAACCATGTAACTTCAGGCTGAGGTGCTAATGAGAACCAAATTTGAGCTTCTGTCGTCATGATTCCTGCCTCTTTTGTTCCTGAAGTACATAACTAATTTCAGATGTCTATACCCTCTACCCGGTTCCAGCTTTTGCGACGAGAACGTGCTGCTTAGAAGTGCCAGTCAAGACACCAGGTTCTGGCTCTGCTATGTCTCTCACACTTCACAGCTGCTATGGGCTATATCCAGCTTGCTACGTAGTACACATTACTGTAAGATGCTTTCTAAACATGTTTTATTAACACTGGGTGTGCTAATGTTTGCCCTAAGGGAATCTCCGAACAAGGTAGTCCTTAACTGGCCTCTGTTTCCTTCAGACGAGAGATAGTAAAAGTAATATAATGGCTGTGTTTTAATAGCGTATTCCCCATCTGCACTCTCAGTGCTTCACAGAGGCCAATTTAAAGCATCTGTTTCCCTCCCAAGCTAGTCGTATACATAGGCAACATTTTCATCTATTATCTTTAGTTTGACATAAGAAGCATGGGGAGCTCTCAGCTAAGCCAAAAGCAACAGTTTTTCTTGCAGACTCTGTAGAAGAACAATCTTTGACTAGCTGCAGGAACTTTCAGACTCTTAATCTTATTCATACTGTTCCTCTTTACCATTTGGTGGCTTAAAATGTTAAAAATGGAAAGCCATAATTGTTTTTGTATTTAGAACTTTGAGGGAAGTGCTCAGGGGCAACATTGTTTATGATTTTCACTACACATGCTTCACGAAAAAATTGAGAGAAACCTGTAGGCAGAATGTACAGTTTGTTTTAAGTCTCTATCTTGTGCATCTCTTTGAGTGTGGACATGTGCAAGTGGAGGTGGTAGTTTCTTGAGAAGTCATATGAACTTCATTCTCTTCATGAAGAGTTATCTGTGTATTGCTTGGGCTTTCTCATATGCTATGGTAGTTATTATGGCTGCTGTCACTCTTCGTTGCATAATTTTGTTGATTAGAGGAAAAAAGAGGTTACTTTAGTATGTTGCTCAACAATAGAAAGTGATTTTTTTTACTGTTGGATATATATAAAAAAGACTCCTGAACCTCCTCTCCTTTGCCTTTCCCCCTCCCCCCCTCTTTTTTCCTCTTTTCTCTTGGAGTGGTTCCATGGGAACCATGACTGTTTAAGCAGTTCTGTGTTAAAGACATTCCCTCAGTTCTTAGTCATTTTTATATACACTTATTTCCTAGTTATTGTTGATACTGATTTTCATTTTCTTGCTTATGACTATCCTTAACTTATTTTAACAACTAATTCTATGTTCTTATGTTCCTTGACTGCATATTTGAAGAAAAAAACCCACAAAACATGAAAATGATCCATCTGACAAAGGGAGTTGAAGGGTGGGGGTTTTTCCATCAAGAAATGATGAATTTACTTCAGTGAAAGTGAAACTATTCTTAACAAAATGCTGTCAGGGGAATGGGAGTGAATTTCATTCAGGTGTGTGTTGCTTCATTACAAACTGCAATGAAATGAGAAACCTCTAAATATGTTGGCTTCCTGTCTTTGTAAAATAAGTTAGTCCATTCAGGTCCAAGACTTGGGACATCTGCTGTTACAAGTGTATTCATCAGCACTGTCCTAATTACTGCTTACAGGGCTGATGTCTCGTTGACTAAATCAGTTTACTGTTGTTTCTGAGTATTATCAGTGTATTCTTAATGAGCACATTTATTTTCCCAGGTACAAGTTTTCAAGACCGTAAGCTGTTCCACATTTCACAAAAGTAATTCCAGAGACCAGGGTGCCCCGTTTAAGTATTATTCTGTAATTCAATACAGCAAGCAAAAGCATTTTAGAAAATATCAAGAGAAATGAAAGAATAAATTGAAAATTATGAAAGTTCCTCAAAAATTAAAATTCTGATGCAGTGTTTAATTTTTACTATATTGACATAAAACTGTTTTCCAAGGGGAAGTAACTGAGATGTCAGTTTTTTTCCAAGGGGAAGAACCGAGTGATAGCACAGTATCTCACACAGTCCTGCATACCAGCTCGCATCAAATACTGACTTTTCTATAGGTCGTTACCAGAAATCATCAAAGTTTTATTTAAGATGTTCGACAGGCTCAGGTTCTACAGGCTAAGAACAGTAATAAACTATTGCTTGTTAACCTGTACGTGAAATTAACACTGCTTTCTGGCACATTTCTGTCTATTTTGCTCATTTTGCAGAGGAGTATTTTGACTGTGATTTCCTCAACTAAAAAACCCCACCTTCTGAATATCTCTTCTTTACTTAAATTCAGAAATCATCCTGTGTTTATGTGATCAAATCCATGGAGACTTCCATTAATATTCACTCAGATGTATAATTTATATACACAGTCAGTGTAAAGGAATGAAGAAAAAGAAACAAAGATAGAAATATAAATTTATCCATTTCAGATCTCACCTGTCTAAAGACATACAGAAATAGAAATGTTGGCATTTGAATAAATAGACTTCTTACTTCAATATTCTTGTTCCAGACTCCTCTAAATGAAAGAAAAATATCTATCATTGACCTGTAGCTTTTTTTGGTTTGGTTTTCTCCTCAAGATGCATTAACACGATATCTTTTCCATTCCATTTGGAATTTATTTCATATTACTGTGTATATTGGCTTTAACATTCTAAACTATTAGTGCTCATTCAAAGAACAGTACAATTCAAAATGTCATCAGTAATGGGTAGTTATGACATTCATAATGATTTTTTTCCTAAAATGGACAAAAATGACTTGACAAATTGAATGCGTTCTCTCTGTGCATTTGCATTTGGTAAATATAGCATTTAGAATATGGTCAAATAACGATTCAGCTTTGATCTCCTAGCCAAGGGGGAAGGAGCATTCCTAGCAAGTACTAATTGGTTATTCTTCTGTCTCTCTGATTTTCATGCTGAAAGTTTCCTGGCAGGCCATGTAAATATTGCCAAGGATAAGTTATTTCACTAATTCTACCAGGACTAAGGAGTCTGAGGGGAAATTTAGCTGTGTAGGTTTTCGGCCACAGGAGGAAATTTCTTCTAACGTTAGTTAAAGCTCTTGATGTTTAAACTTGTGTGATGAAAAAAGAACAAACAAAAACTAACAGCAGTTTTTGGGATGTCTCTAGTCATTTAGAAGATTATGCATTAAAGATCAATGCAGAGTATTACTATATACTTTTTTGTACAGGGGTTATCCAGGGAAGTTCTAATGACCCATCACCTGGAGAGGAAAAGAAAAAAAAGCAAACCACAAACCAACAAACCCAAAGCAGCTGTACTAGGAATAAAATACAGCATACTCTTTTGTCAAAAGATTATTATTGGGGGCATAATAAAACATATTTAACTTTCAATGGCACTTTGCTATTTCACATATTTTAAGCATCTCACTTGTATACTGTCTGCCTAAGGTGAGAATGAGATTCCTTTAAAGAAAGATAAATCCATGTTATTTTCCTCCTTTATTACATATTCATAAAGGGGACCTTGCTGCTTTTCTCCTAAGAACCACAGACAAATAAATCACTGCATTCTGAAGTTGAATCTGCACACAAAAAAGAAAGTCTTCGACAGAGGTGCACCTATTAAAACTACATTCTAGGATTTACCTCTTTTGTTGCAGTAAACATTTGGCTTTAGACATCAGAATTCTGGACTATATTTGACACTGTATTTGTCAATATTCTGTTCACTGTTACCTCATAAGATAGCTGGTTTGAAAATGCGTAGTTATTTCACTGGGACACTAGAGACACCAGTCCTTGTTAGGTTTTTTGGTTTGTTTCATTTTTTGGGTTTTTTTTAGTGAAAGCTGCGGATTTAGAAGTCATTGACCGCATGACATCTCTTAAACTGGCAAGACACTGGAGAGCAAAGGTTCTAGAGAGTAAAATCTGATGTCCTTTGCGATTTTTCATCAAGTAATTCAAATAAAAGGAATTAGGTCATCTTAATGTGACTACATACCATACATGGTGTAGAGCCCAAAGGGCAAGTCAACAAGTCCTAGTAATTAGTTTTGAAAGAGAGCAAATGATTAAAAAGAGGTAGTGTGGATTCCTACAATTCATCAGCAGCTGAAGGAAGTAATCTAATAACAAAAGAGAAACATTGGTTCAGGACCATACTTCAGTCCCTTGTCTGACCAGCAGTGAGTCTGGGGTACAGAGAGAACTCAAAGGGTGCTTGGGTCTTCCTGCTCTTCCACTTTCTTTTCTCTCTTTTACCTTGTCATGTGGTATTGCATCATGGTAACTTCATTAGCTGTTACTGGACTACTGAAAATTCTTCCTGGAGCAGGATATTAATGATGATAGCTGACTGTGGATCCACTTGTCTCAGCGATCACACTTAACAAAAGGGACAATGAACACCTCTTCTCTCTCCCACTTTTAAAGGTGTTCTTGGGCAGAGGTGTCAGAAAAGCTACAGGAAACATTTCTATCAGAGCTTTTGTTCACTGTGCTCTCATGCATCTATGTCACATCCTATCGCCCTTTTGCATCCTCTGCTGCAGCTCTTACTTCTGCCATGCCCTATTCTTGTCCTCAATCTGTCAGTCAGATAGAGATTTCTTTGGATTGCAACACAATATTAACTCTGTATAGTTGCAAATGAAATTTTTAAAAGCTAAGTATAAAAAATATGGCAAATTAGTTTTAAGACACAAATTAAAATCCTCTACAGTCTTCCATAAGCCTGTAGAAACCTGTATCTAGACAGAAAATTATACTTACATATTTTCATAAATCGTCTTTTATTCTGTGTATGTTATGTGTGTTACTAGTTTTAACTTCAAAGAAAATCAAAATAAGAATTAAATTATCCACATTTGTAGTTATGAAGAAGGAAATAATTGTATCCATGAAAGAGGAATGGTTTACTTAATAGATTATTCATTTTCAATAAATAAGTTCCATGGTTCTGTGATTTACTCTGTGCTTTCACAAAAAAATAGGTACATTTTTCAGCCTGACATGAAGCAATATTTGTCATTCATAATTTTTCAACTTGTGTGTTTAAAATAAACAGATAATTAAAATGAAGCTTTATATGATAGAATGCATTTATTCTAATAAGCATTGCTAGTGTGGTGCTCAGTAGCATTTCAAGTACTAGAATTTTCATTCCTCAAACAAAATAGGCCTATTTATTTTCAAGTATCACTGTCACCAAAATTAAAACCCATAGCAGCTTTCAGAATTAATCTCCAGTCATTCTATGTCCCTTCTCTGCCTTTTTAAGCACAAAATTAAATAATTAGTTACATTTTGGGGAAAAAAAACCCCACCACACTTTTTATTTGTGCCTTCATTGTATTGATTGATTGATTTCATTGCATCTATGTTTGCCGAAATCTTAGGTCACTTACATAGCCTAAAATAATTTTTAGCAGCATGAGGGGATGAATCAGTTACCTGCTCTAGGAAAGTAGTCGTTACTGTAGTTGTGCATTAAAATAATAATTCTTTGATTTGCACCATCACAGAACATGCAAATGAAACAAACTGGGTAGTTATGGAGAACCTTATACAATGACTTCCTTTTATTTAAAAAGAATTTATGTCAGGCCTTTAATACAGAAGAATGAAATTTAATTTTGAAGACTCATCTGATTATGAAAATGTAGTAGGCAAATTTAATGTGTGCCTTCAAGCAGATCATTGTGGAACAGTGGAGCGGTAGATTTAGAATAGCCAGGGTATACACTAACAGGCACATCCTGTCAAACACAGATGAGGGGTAATATATGCATGTGACAGCAGACAATCAAGGAATCAAACTCAGTATTGCACATAAGTGAAGATAAAAAAGCAAACAGAGCACTGTTAGTGTTAAAGTGCAGGATAGAGTGCAATGCAGGGAAAATTATTTTAATGCTCCAAGGGGCTTTTAAGATTTTGTTTGGACAGCTGTATGCAATTTTGAGCACATGTATAATCTGAGACCTTAAAAAGACAGAGAGATTTAAAAGGTTCACAAAAAGCCAAACTAGAATGAGTCATATTCAGAGGGTTTGCATGTGCAGAAAGCCAGGCAAAACTGAGACTAAATGAAGAAAGCTGTTTAGGCAGTTATTTTTCAGGTTTCCAAGATGCTGTAGATAGTGAGGACTAATGCACATTAAATCTTGTGATAAGGTTGTGGTAAAAAGGTTAAAGACCAGTTGATGAATGTTAAAATGTAATGACTGGTCAGCTTGTACCATCAGAACATTATAGATAGTAGTAAATTTGGCTTGACTTGGTTTCCAAGTTATTTCATGCAGAATATTTAAACTATAAAACTGCATAAATTATTTTTCTTCTTGTGTTGTGTGAGAAAAAATAGTCTGAAAATGTAAAAAAAAAACCCCTCAGAAATTGTGCAAATTTTTGTATACGTGTGTATGCATATTAAATATTTTATTAATTATGTTTTCTGTAAAAAGCTGAAGACTAGTTGAGGTGTCATCATTATTCAGTGGCTTAAGCACTGGCTAGTCACAGAACACACTCTCAGAATATTTTGAGATGGAAATGCCAAATTCAAGAATTCCAAAAAGCTGTAAGAGGAGAATGGACTCACCACAATAGCAGGCAACCCTACTCGGTGTGCATAATACCAGAACTTCCTCCTCCTAAATAGTTTTAGCAGTCAAATTCAAGTCTATCAGGAAAAGTTATGATTATTGTTGTTTGCTTGCTTTGATGCCCAAACTGCAGCTGAATTGTAATTTCAGTGGCCAAGACCCCATCGGTGTGTAATTCTATAGTCAGTAATTTCACCATTTCACTGGGACCATCCTCAGTGTAAAATCAGGGCACGCACACAGAGCCAGGAACTCATCTGTTCAGGGATTAGAAGAGATGGACATCCAGTGACACTCTGTTATTGTTCAGTCTTTACAATCCAACAGTTTTTACTGAGTTGATGGAAAATAGCCTTCCATTAGGATGCAATGGAACATAACAGCAATAGCTGAAATAAGATATAAGGGAATAAGTAGTAAATGTAGGGAAGAATTCTTTGATCATTAGTTAGTATTTGGCTGTATTTTGACATACAAAGAGATTCTTCCATTCCAGACGGGGTCATTCTTTTTTCGCTTTATCTACAGCACTCATCCCTCCTTGCTCCTTGCAAGTTCTCCATCCCTACCTCTGCTTCCTGAAATTAGAGTATTCTGCCAACTCCCCATTTCTCATTGGTATCAGACAGGTTTAAACTCCACACTTCTTCTGGAGGCTTTCCTGTTTAATGGCCTTTCATTGTCTTGCTAGTGATGTCGGATAGGATTACTTGCTCTATTTTCTGTATGCGTTCCTAAATGAAAACCCTGTGTTTAAAGGCTGTAAACCAATTTTTGTCCTTCTCTGACTATTTTAAAGCTGCAGTCTTGAGGTTTGGTTGGGTTTTTTTGTCTGTTTGCTTGTTTTGGGGGGTTTTGTTTGTTTGTTTTTTCTTCATTTGAAAAAGATTTTTGAATATTTATGCAGACAAATCTTTTTCTTGTCTTCTTTGTACTTCTAGGGGACCAGGGAGTGGGTGCATGGAAATAATACAACGGCAAGACTTAATACTTGTTTGAAAGAGCTTTAAAATGTACAGATCTGATGTTTTAAAAAATGTTTGCTTAAGAATTTAGCTAGTTTCAAAGCAAAGGCTGTGCTTCCCTTCGTACAGCTTTGGACATAAGGCAGCTCTAGGCACAATACCGTGATCTTCCCTAGGAATACTCCCTACTGAAATGGTGGTGTTTTGGGGATTGTTTTTTATTTTCTTTGCTTGGGTTTTTTTTTTATTTTATTTTCTTGGGGGTTTTACTGGGTTTTCCTTTCAAGCTGATAGTGTCAGCTACTGTTGGAGACAGAATATTGACCTAGGTGGACCACCAATTCCATTCAAGTAGTATAAAATACCTGTTTGTATCACAGCAGTGATGCAAGGATCTTAAATGCACTGTTGCTTGACTGTTCTGCATTTTAGCCTGGGTGTTTTTGTGGAGAAATTTCATTAGTACACATTTGAGAGAATGGAAGTGGATATCCTGGCTGTGGTTCTTTGGGGATTTTTTTGGCAAACCATTGCTCTTTGAAGATCTGTAGATGTTTGAATGGTGTACACAGATCTGGGTGAGAGAGATAAGCAGACAGAGAAAAGGAAAAGATGATCAAAAGTGCATGATAAATGCCTGGTTTTGGAATTTATTAGATGGGCCCCACTCATGTAATGGTCTTTATCTTGTCTGGAAAAACCAGTATAATGCTTAAATTACAGTACTATCCTTCCTCTGCAAACTTTATTGCAATTGGCTTAAAAATTTTCTCATCACTCACTTTCTGTTTATTTTGGAGTAAGTGTATTTATTTCTTAATATGATGTTCATATGAGTTGTGGGAATTTTTTATTTCAATATTGATCTAAGTGAGAGCATGTAGAGCAGACCAGGAGTCAGTTCCTAGTTTCTGAATTCCAAGAAAGGTATTTGGAAACTCAGTCATACATTGCAACTCAAAGTATTAAAAAGTCTATTTTTATTTCTCTTCTCTATTGCATGACTTTTCCAATCTACTTCATGCTCTTGCATATATGCATACTTGAATTTACAGCTTTAAATATCTATTGGACAACTGTAACTTGCCATTTCCTCTTATTTTATACAGGCATTTTCCAAGTGTTTTCCAGACATTTCAAATAAATGCCTGCATTTAATAAAATTGTTACCTATCTGTGATGCATCTGATATTGCTCTGTGTAGGCTTTTGCTAAGCACATAATTTTATTCAAGTTTTAATCAGAAATGAAAAATCTGTGAAATAACAAGAGACAATGGAAGATACAATAATCCAGCAAAAAGTGACTTGAGTATAGCTGTTCAATGCTTTAAAAGCAATTAAATTATACTAAGATTCAGGGGGATGGGTAAATATGTTTCAGCTATACAGTAATTTTTAACCCCAGTGCACCAATAAGTATATCAATAAGAAGTTAGCAGTAGGGAAGTAATTGTTTTAGTGTCTCCAAAAATGCCATGATTTAGCAGTCCAAAATGCTTAAAACACCATCCTCATAGTACCACGGTCATGCTTAGAAAATAAGGAATGGCTTTGAAGAATTATGAAGGGCAAGGTGTGGGTATCAAAATTGAAAGAAAATTAAAATTTAATGAGTATGTAAGAGCAGTTCATTAAGCCTCTCCCCTATCAAATAGACATGGTGGGGAGTGCTGTTTCTCTCGGCTGAAAACATTTATGATGAAATTCTTAGTTGTGCACTTCAGTGAAATAGTGAAGCTCAACTGTGTGACATTAGCAGAGGGCTGGTTTTGAGCAGCGTTGGCTGCTCTACAGTGCATCGGTCCCTTCCTTCCAGAGGGCTCCGCTGTCTGAATCCTTAATATCTTTAGGGGGGCTCTTCTGTCATTTAACAAAAAGGCACTGTGAAATTATTGCTGCCTGTTAGACTGCTAAATGCCGTACGCATTTGTATGTTGCTTATGGACAACACTTCAATAAAGGATTAACTTCTACGTTCATTACCAAATAGTTTAAACTGCCAAAGGACTGATTTGTCATAGCAAGCTGACTGCTAAACCTGTCAGACACCATACAAAAGGGAATTTTGGAAGAGTTTGTCAAGAAAAGGTTTATGTGCCGACCACTTTGCCTCTCTCACTCTTTGCTCTCTATCAATATTAACATTATCTTTCATTTGCACAGTTTGGCTGGAGAGCAGATTTCGCGTACAGTAAGTCTTTAGCAGTGTGTAAAATGAAGGAACAGTGTGTATCGCAGTTGTTTTAATATTGTAGGCAATAGGACTGTTTGCTAGCATAAATGTGGAGAGTGCACCCAGCAAATTAGGATGAATAAAAACATGTCTCCTCCCGAGATGTCTGAAGGCTATCTGAACTTAGAGCACGTTTTTTGATTATGGGAAAGAAAGAATATGATATACGTGATTTTGACAAAATGATAGCTGACTCCACAGTGAAAAGTTCATGGGAATTAATACCAAGTCTTCCATAAAATCATCTAGTTACAAAAATGAGGTAAAGCATTCTGTTTATTGTGCTCCTTTTATTATTTCAGACTCTGAAATTGCTGATACAGGATTTAATTATCTATATGCACATATAGAGAGAATATTTTTATTATATTTCAAAATTTTTTTCATTTTAATTTAAATATATTCTGGTAATATGCTCAATGTAATCCTTCTTTACAGCAAAATAAAATAAATATTTAAATAGTTTTATTTTCATTAAAAATATATACTCTTTAACTTTCTTTTTATTTGCTTATATTAGGGCCTATTTCTCACCTCAGACCCCAAATACTTAAGGACCTCATGAGAAAAAGCCATGGAACCTAAATTCCAGGCTAATGCTCCAGCTGTGACACAGGTCCCACTGGCAATATGAGATAACCAATACCAGAACTGTGTAAATCTTTCAGGCAACACAGGTTACTTCAAAAGGTTTGAAACACAGTTTGGATTTGATATGTTTATTGAGACAGTCTTATTTTATTCTACGACAGATATTATAGTCTCTTTTCACTGAAGAGATGCTTTAAAATTAACAGGAAGAGTTCTGCAATGCTATTATGTGTATTATAGGAACACCTATAGTATGGACAGGTAATAAAAACAAATACTTCACAGATTTCTGTAGGAAACTGCCAGATTTTTTAGAAATGTATTTTTAATAAGAAATTCTCTTGATTCATGGACATCTTTATTTTTATATCTGTTTATATTGGTTTATATCACTTGTAATACAACTGTCTTAGCTTCTGAATTCCATCCTCCTTGGCTATGATTGTCCAATTGCAATTCATGAAAAAGAATATGCAGTCATATGAAGGAAAGCAAGTTCTGGACAGTTCTCTCCCACTCAGTAATTCAGGATGGCTGGAAGGTGTAATGTTCAATAAAACATTTCCAGGCTAAGAGCATGGCCGCATTATGTGTGCCAGTTTAATATTTTAATTCCTTACATCCATAATCAAAAACCTGTGTCCAGCAAGCCATATTTTAACACGCATGCAGGAGTTAAATGCATTTTTTTAATTTTAAATTGAGCCGATTTGATTTTAGACCCACTGGCAGTCCTTGTGGTTCAATGTAATATCTGACCACGCTCTCTCTCAAATATGCACAGACTTAGTTATGTCCTTACCTCTCTGTGACTGATGGGAATACCCATCTGTAGGTAATGTAGGCCAAGTAACATCACACGCAATGTTGAGATTAGATGAGAGTGGATTTTTAATGTTAGAGTTAGCTTGGTCACTTCAGGCAATCAGTAATGCAGATAGGTTGAAATTGTAATGAAATATTGTTAGTTGCTTCTGAAGTTAAAATCGTTTTGGCAGGAGATGAAAGTAGCTGGTAAATCCTTCTGGTGTAAAAGAAGAGATGCTATCCTTGTCAACCCCTATTGTCTTCAGTAAAAGCATGTGCTCCAAGCAAGTATTGGGCATGTTCTTTATTATTAACATGCTCTAAATCTCCTTGAATGCTGATTAGTTTATGTTTCTAGTCCAGATGTTTGTAATGAACCTCAAAGTATGATTTATGTAAAGTATTGGATTGAAAAGGCTACTGTTTATAGGCCTTTTGAATATATTCAATAAGAAGCGAGTCAGCATGTGCAAGTCATTACTTATAGTGCTCTCGAATGATCCATGAAATCCCTTCACTGGGTCTGGAGGAGAAGCACAGTCACTATCCTAAGAGTCACACTTGCAGAGAACAGCTTGAGGTCTGTTATCCATTAAGCTGGAATTGGAGAGGGCATATGGGGCTGCATGCATGGTAGAAGGTAAAGATTTCAGCTGGACAGCACTCTTACCAAAAGTTACTGGAATATCTGCCTCAAAGAGGCTGGAGTTTTGGTGATATAATTAGTGCTGTATTATTTGGCCATCCTTCTTAAAAAAAAACCAAAACAAACCCAAACCCAACAAAACCTAAAAACCACCATTAAATTTTTAGGCCATCGAGGTGAAAAAGGAACCAAGTTTTTAATTTTCATGTTGTGAGACAGTAATGTCTTGACAGTTTAAGGCAGAGAAAAGTAGGGAAAAGAAAACCAAAGCCAAACCCTGAAACCAGAACCAACTTTGCATTAATAGAGATATTTGTTTAAAAACTTATTCTGCATTTTTTTCTTGCTTTCTACTTCCTTTTTAAAGGTTTAGTGACATCTGTCCCATGAGTGTGACAAAAATCATCCTATGAGGCAAGAAAATATTGAGTTATAAAAGATCATATGCAATATACAGTTCTACAGTTCTATATTTGTCGATTGTAATTGGAATTTTATTTTCAAGGTTTCTAATCACCCTAGAATAACTCTTCATCTTTCCTTTCCCAAGATAAACAAAACAGCTAAATTAAAAGACCTGCTGAATTGCCTTGTCAGAAAGATACTTTGAGTCGTAAACATATGTCCTTTTCATTTACTGAAATATTATTGCAGTATTTTGATAATCCTTGCTTAGGTAAATTCCTTGTACTCCTTGTACTTAGGTAGATTTGATTTTCACCTAACTTTAAAATTGAATATCTTAAATAAAAGAATAGGCTGTTTCTCTGGATTGCCAAATTAGATTTGTGTGACAAAATTAATATTTATTAGCAGTTTTCACTTCTTAAAATATCTATGAATTGTAATTATGTGAATAATTTCATCTTTGCAGTTTTCTGCAATTAAGATACTGTTTAAATATTTTGGATGTCCTTCCAATATAGTTCAAATTTTCTTTTTGACTAATTGAGAAGTAACATTTTCTATTTCAGTGCATTAAATCTGTGTCAACAAGTCCACTGTTCCTTCTTGGATAACAAAAAACTAAGTTTTCCCTTACACTAAAGAGAGGAAAATCAATGCTTGAGATGAGAACCAGTAATTAAGCCATATTTTCTTTCTAGATAGAATAATTGATGTATTCAGTGAAAAAGAAGTGTAATCTTGAGGAAAATTGTTTCCGGTGGTTGCTACCATCAAAGAAATTCTGTTTCTTTAATGATCCATTAATAACTGTTTTTTTGATTCTACCTTCAGACACCTGAGAAATGTATTTATAGATTGTTAAACCACTTCTGGCTTTTTTTTTTTTTTTTTTGGTACTGATGAAGGACAGAAGTTTCTAAAACTGTGAAAAACTAATTCTAAATTCACTTTACAGCATTTGTTATCTCACAGAAAATGTTTTGCTCAGTTATTGCTTGAAACACCTGTTATTTTGTCTTTATAAGTCATTCAAATTATCATCTGAGAGCATAATTTCAAAAACAAAAAAAACCAAACAAAACCCTCTTCCAAAATGGTAGGCATATTTCTTTCTTAATTTGCGAAGAAACATGTGCCTGATCTTTAGACTGTGAAAGCAAATTATTGTGCTATACCTGATACTCAATATAAAACACTTACCAACTTCTGTATATTATCTGTGAAAATTCTTTATAGAAAAATTTCTGTATGTTCATAGGTGAAGATTGTTAATGATATTTATATCTTCTTGGTCAGACAAATATTTTGGCACCTCATGAAACACACATTGATATAGAATTGTCCAAGAATATAGTTAGTACTGTGTCTGAGTACTGCTGAAAAAGAAAGTAAAAACTTTACTTACGATACCTTCTGTATCTAAAACTCATGAACACAGAGAAAGGATTGGGGGACAGGTTTTATTCTTTTACATTACTGGCAATGTTAATACTTCTTTCAAAATGGAGTTCTTGTATTTTACATTTGTCAGTGGACACAATAGTGAGCAGCGGTTTTGGCTCTGTCACTGTGCGGTATTCCTTCCCTGAACAGTGAAGATAAACATGTGACGCAAACATCTTCTGTCATACAAATGTATGTATTTTTTTAAGTCTGTGATCAAAAGCTTTCCATCAAAACCAGAAAATTATTCTTTAGTCTTTGTTGCCTTGCCTGTTGAACACTCGCAGCCCTGGGCTTCTGTGCAGACTGCTTTCTAGGAGATTCCTTTGTCTTTTTCCATGCTTTTTTTGGTGTCTGCTTTTTTATTTAACTTCTATTCTTGGAACAGCTGTCTCTTCACATGTGCTAGATAACCTCCATATCCTTTGCTTCTTAAAATCTCTCCATAAAGACTGTTTCTTTTAAATAGCCTTCCAGATTTTTCCCTCTATGCTCCCACAGCACACCTCCTTCCATACTTTCTTAATATTCTCAGGTGACAGCATAAATCCTACAAAGACTTGTAAGCAAGCTTGGTAGTATAAACTAGGTTATGCAAATTAAGGTCTAAACCTGTTAGGACAATGGTTTATTTTCTTTTTCCGTGATGCTACAGACATATAGGTACTATATGATGTACTAGTATTTTAATCATTACGATTGTATCATAAATACGTTAGGTAAGTCTCTGAGTAAAAAAGCTGTCTTCTCTGAGCCTTAGCAGTGTTTATCCAGACTTGATACTATTTCAGTGTAGGTGCAGCAGCAGAACTCACACTTTGTCCTTCATCTGTGAGAAACCCTCCTATTGCCCACCAACTCTCAACATTGAAACAAACAACAAAAAAAAGAAACCTTACAGAAAGTAGGCTTGACACATTTCTGTCAAGAAGCTTAGAGTTTAGGGAGTGTGTCCCTTAAAATGAGCAAGGAGGTCTCTCCATCACTGAGTATTGAAGTGGCTCACCACCTCTGGAGCACTGGGGAAAAAAAAAATCAAACCACTTTGTTCAACGCCTGGTACAGGAAGAGGCTGATGTTTCAAACTGTACCATATCTGTGCGCAGTTTTTGTCGAAAAGTAGTTTACAATATTATGGTCAAGACTTCAGTCTGAAAAATCAGGAAATAAATATTGTAGGCATTACTACTACTGCTATTATGGCAGTTTGAAACTTTGTCCTAAACTTGGTTGTAAGGTCAGAGGTATTCAGATATAAATGGGTTAAATCTCGCTGTCATCTGTGTGGACAGTAGTGCTCAAAGTAAACAGTGATTTAGAGAGGAAAACAGGCAAGCTGACCCATTAATATAAAACCAGACAAAAATGTAGTTATTTAAAACAACAACAAATGGTATTTTCTTCATGCAGGTAAACAATTTAATATTTCACAGAGTAAGCAATGAAGTGCGTCCTTGACAGACGGATTCACAAATGGAGCTGCTGTATACTACTTACTATCACATTTTATTACAGAGGTTTTAGCATCAACACAGTACATGTTCAAAATGCTAAAAGTGTACCTTAACAGGAGGTGAAAATCACTGTCAGTGGCTAAAAACTGCCTTCCTTGCACAACAAACTGCTCTGAGGAAGCAGTAAAGATTCTTTTGTAATACTAAAACATCATGGTGTGTGTGCATGCGCATGTGTATGTGTATAACTGTGCATAAAATAATGCAGCATCCTAGACTGTGCAGCTGGAGTGGGCATTTTTAAACAAATCATTCAATGCTAAGGTCTTATTTAGCTCTTGGTGATAGGGATTTACTAAAGTGAAATCATAGTTAATCAATTTTTCTGTGAACTGCTCTGTAAGATTTATGTTTGGAACTTATAGTAGTAATTGTAGACCAAACCTGAGGCTTTTCACCTTGAATTTCTTTGAATCGATTTGGTCTGGCAGATCTGGATTTCAACCCAGTCATGTTTGCATGGAGGAGGAAAAAGAACTGAGGAAATGCTGAAGGTTTTTCAGTCCCACGTTAGTGCCATGGCATCCAAGAGGAACATTCTTGGTTATGTTATATAGGAATGATTATGCAATTCTTCTCTTCTTATCACCTGGATGAAAAAAACCTCTGTTCCAAAGCATCCCTTATATCCCTATACCTCTATTTATTATTGTAGAAGTCTACTCTAAAATTGTTAGACTTCATTTAACTACCGTTACTGGTCAAATAGTTTCCATAGAGTTTCTTTGACTCTTCAGACATTTTGGTCTGGAGTAGAAAATGTTGATTAAAGACCACCATTTTCAGTTGAAATCCTGTAAGAATAATTTGCAAGATTTTCTTACCATTGTCTGATCTATGTTGATGAATGAGTTTTCATAGAAATTGGCATGTTGCACATGTGAGCCAATTGTGTTCCACATATGCAAACTGATGAAACTGATGTTTCCAAACCAGATAAGTATATTACAAATTAACTAATGAATTTGTGAGATATCTGCACAATAGGTTGGACTGTTGGCTTTCCAGTTAGATATTCCAGATGCAAAGCTGTGTACTCCAAATGAGGATCAATGGTTCATGGAACCCAGTATATAAAACATCAACCTACATTTGAATTTTTCTCTGTTCTCCGTTTCCTTGTGGAGAGGCAGTTGGTATTAAAGGATCATATGTGCATGAAGCTCAGGCTAGTCATCCGTTTGTCCCAGCAGAACCCTTGTGTAAACAACAGGAACAGAAACATGGACAAAAATGTGAAAGTCTGACATTCAGGGTAAATTGAGTGAGAATTTTGCAAATTTGACAGGTGATTTAACAGCAGCTGCTGATACTGGTGATACAAGCCAGTGCAGTGCAAGACTTTGGTCATAAAGCAGCAGCCTCTGAATTACTGAGCTGTTAAGCTGGGGAAAAACAAGAGAATCTTAAAGGAAAAAGCATTAAAGGCCTTAAAGTTCAAAGGGAAAAAAAAGAAGTATATATAGACAAGATTAATGGAAATTTTTTAAAGGCTGAGTAGATAAACTTTTGAGCTAAATATATGTTTCCAGTTTATAAGAACATTGCTGAGATATTTTTCATAATTTCCAAACTCATTTGATTTACTGTTGCTGATGCAAACATTACCTCTTGGAAGCTTGAAACAGCAAAAAAAATTTACCATTTGTTCCCCTCCATCGTGCATGCAGATTGGTTTGTTATTGTATGGATGCTGGCATTATTTATTTTCTTTTTTTAGAAAAAACATCATTGAAGCATTTGTTTTGGAAAAAACACATATAAAGAACCACATGGACTTTGCTAACAGGTATGAGAAATTATATTTAAGAAAAGGTAGGTCACAACTTAGGCCTAAAGGTATTGTCACCCTCCCTTAAATTCAACTGGCTAGTTCCAGTAATTGTAATCTGACATACAAGAATATGTGGAAAGATAAAAACACGCTATTTTTATGGAATGGATCTATCACAAAATCCTATTTTTGAGACTTTTTCATAGACTTTGCTGTTGCAAGAACAATTTATCTTGTTCCATTTTTGGTCCTACGTATAGAAAAATTCTGATCTGTGGTCTCAAGCTGCATTTGAACAAATGAGCAGACTAACCAGGACTCTGGTCCTGCAAATTCAGCCCGTAGTGATTGGGGAGTGCAATCACTCCTAGTGATTGCTTTGGGAAGGACTTGATTATGTCATGTCTTAGACCAGTATTACCAGTGGCAAACTTAGGAGAATCGCTACAGTAGCCTATCATACTGAATCAGCAAAAGTGAGATCATACAAAGTACTTCTCTATTCTTAGTGATTACTGTTGGTAAGAGGTAAAGAATGTATTAGGTCATGTTATCAAGTTATCAGAGGATAACTTGTCAGTCAGAGGTACGATGTAATCAGCTTGCAAGAGACTTTCACCTATGTCCAATGAAATGAGAAGCCTGGCTTTTTATTTGTAAACTATATCTCTGAGGGAAATATGCTAGATGGGTGTGCTGTATAAAACCTAGCAGGATTAATTTCAAAGGTATTTTTTAAAAACAATTATTATCACACTATTTTGCCAAAACTTGTTTTTCCTGGGATGTCAATTATTATGTGGCATTTTTTCAGGATCCCTGTAGGGCAAAGAAGAGATCTATATCGGACTCATCTCATTTGGCACTGTGGCAGCTGCACATTTGGACTGATTAAAAGTATTAACAAATTTAGATAAAAGAATTGATAATCAGCTATCCATCTGCAGATTTCTTGGCATTAGACACAGATAGGTTAGATCTGCAATTCCCCTGTCCACATTGTCTATCCTTTTTAATTCTGCCCTATCTGCTGACATTTGAAACAGCTGTTACAGCCTGAAGTCACAAAAAGAAAGATGTTACCAAACATGGATGCTTTTCAGTGCAAGCATATTTATTTTTATAGAATTAGCAAAAAAAAAAAATTAAGTCTGCAGAGAGATAGGTTGATCAGTTGACTAACTTGTGATTAACACATTGGAAAAACCTGCTTGCTAGCTCTTAAGTTCGTGCACTGAATGATTTAAAGCTATGACTTTCTTCAGAGGGAAAAGATCCATTTGCAAGTCTTGCTTACGTACTTGCAGTGAACCTAGAAATGTAAACTGTGATGCAGAGAACGCAATAGAAGAAATTGGAAGGTTGAAATTGGTATACACAGTTTGTCTAAAGCTGGGCAAGTTCTCTGAGATTCTGCCTAAGACAAGATGTTACAAGAAATCCCATGTGCAGTCAAAATCTTACCTAATATGGGGCTGGAATGTCAGTTATTGTGGCTATGTCTTTAGATCCCAAAAGAGCAAAGACTAGAAGGCATTTTAATCCAGATCATCTTTTCTGGCATAGCTAAGTCCTGTTGTCAATGAAGTATAAGAGGTTAGAGCCTGATGAAGACAATGATGATGATTACATATTGAAATGGACAGTAAGTGGATTTTCAGTGGATTTGTTGCTTGCTTGTTATATGAGGCTTTTTATTGGCTTTCCCATAAGAAGAAAGGAAGACATAAAAGGGCACACAAAAATATATAACAAATGTTATGGGAACATAACATATGGGAACCGCTAGAATTTNAATATATAACAAATGTTATGGGAAAAACAACCACTAGAATTTACTTCCCTTAAAAAAAAAAATTCCACTTAGAAAGAAGGAAAAGTGAATAGGAAACCGTACTGGTTGCTTGCTTTCAAGAGTTCCATTTTGACTTTTCTACTTTTACTTGTAGTTGCCTTTATGCTATGGATGGTTAGCAACTTAAAACATTATTTCAAATATAGCCATAAAAAGATAAGGGCTTAAGAAGCAGTTATATCTTGAGCTCTGCTTATACTGAAAAAGCACCCAATGCTTTGCTCTCATGGTGGCTCCACTCTACCTCAATGAATTTTTAGCCTTACCATGTAAAATTTGGAAAGTTTATTTTTCTTTGGACTGTATTTGTGAAGTTCTTTTATCATCTCAAAGCTGCATCCTCTACTGCATGCTGTAGCATTTAAAGTGTTGGAATATCATCTTTACTGTATTTTATTAACAAGTGTAGACTAAGGATGGAAGGAGTGAAGGGTTTGATTTTGATGTGAATTGTGTTTAGATTATTACTCTGCTTACCTGCTGGAACTTCACCTTAATTTCTTATAAAAATGTCTGCAAGCTTTAAGAACAAGTTTATAAAACCAGTTTTGGAGTATTGCTAGTCAGCTCTGAGTTCTGATGTTTGTGATTGACTAATGGACTCTCCATTACTGCAGAATTTTACTGATAATACAAAGCACGCTTTCCAGATTGAACAAGTTCAGTCATGTCTACTCTGAGCTTCAGCTATTTATTTTTCACCACCATTCATTTTAGGAGAAGTAGATTTTCAGGTGTTTATCCAATGCAATTTCCTGCCACGGAAATATCTTTTGTTCTATGTATGTGTAAACAATCCACAGCCATTACAAATCTTGCTTTCACTATTACCTGGACATGCAAGAGATCAGATATCTGTGTGCTATATAGTAAACAGACTTGGGAAGCACAGTACGGTAGCTTTCTGGGAAAACTCGTAGAAAGACTATTTTGAAGCCAAATGCTTCAAAATCTTTCAATTTCAAAAATTGCTGGTAAAACATATATTTTAATGTTGCGTATTGTAAATATGATATATTTTGGTTGCACTAGTATAGTTAATTTCATGATAATTTCACATTTTTTAATTTGTGAGGGAGAGATGGTAATGTGTAGCCCTTTGAAGAGGAGGGATGCAGCAAGTTTTTTGTTAATGTTTTCATTGTAGTGGAAGCCTGGATTTGTTGCTTTGGGCATTTTTCCCACCTTCTTGTTTTCAAAGAAAAATCATTTCACCAAAAAATCTGAGAGTTGTACAAGCATATGCATTTTTCTCATGGTCATGGATCAAGACGTCTGGTGATCTATGGATTCCCTTGATCTACAGTTCAGAGGTGTTGAGAAAGAGCAACCAGTATTCTCCTTTCTGGTCGATTAACAGTCTTTTGCTCCCACTTACAAAATAAAATTTAAAAAATCTGTATAGATATATCTCTTATGACTGTAGCAAAGTACCACTATAATAAATTGGTTTACAATGTCACAACTGATGCAGGTTTTTTGAAGGAGAGCCATGCAACCTCTCTACCTGCCTGCCAAAGGGATAATGCGTAAGTGTTATGTAAGGAAACTATTTGTAGAAGGGCTGACCAAATTCTTTACATTGTGAATTAATAATTTCTAATTTTCATAAATGAAAACGCTGAAGTTATCTAAAAGGCTGAAACCTGCTTTTCATAGTGTGTATTGCCATTTCAGGGAGTGGCATATTTGAAATTTCGTTTCAGAAAAGCAGTGCTGTCATCTTTCACAACCTCTGTTGAGTTTCCTAAAATACTGTGTGATGCAAAGTGATCCTAAGTAAACCCATTTGTAAACTTTTTTGTATACTATGGATCCTGAGAACACGTCTAATGCAGTATATCAGCGCTAAAGAGATGCTTAAATGTTCTTCTACTGGATGCTACAGAAGTTGAAGGGTGTTCAGAAGTATGTTGTTGCAGCTGCTGTTATTCTACTAATGTAGTCATACTACAACTGCTTTCCAAGATTTTTGAAAGCTAATACAAAGAACTAGGCTCTTAATTCCGTATTTTTCATCCAAATAACTATTTTTTTTCAAGTGCAGCAGGTTTCCCCTGAAAAATTCAAAAAACTTAATCATAATGTTATTATTTGCTAGCTAATAAGGAGGAGTAAGCAAGTGGAGGTAAAGTACACTCTTTATCATAAATAAACCCAGCCTCCCAGCAACCCCCAGACTTTACACAGAAATATTCTGGATTATTATTTTTAATTGTATGCTCCAGTTGCTACTATTGTTCCCCATTCGCTGTGTATTCTGCTCCTCACAGATCTTTGAATTGGAATTATTGAGATAACATCTGACGGCATTATAGAAGTGCTAAAAATGCTACTTTTTATGAACAAAAATTGGATTTTAAAGAAAAGTCAGTGACAGTAAGACGAGCGAAGGTGTGGCTGTGGAATGATGATCTGACAGTTGCAGATGTGTGATACTTCGAACTTGCGTGTTCATTAACAAACAATTACATGGTTCGAAAGTCTGCTAAGGCAGGCAAATTGCACCTATTCACCTTGACACTGTGTAAACATGAATGTGAAAAACACATTCAGTTATTCATAAAATAGCTGCAAATGAGGGCAGCCTTCAAATATCTGGGCTTGTACTGGTGCTTTCATGGACTGTTATTTGTGTATTTTACTGTTATAGTGTACATGGGAGAGAGATATGGCAAAATGAAAACTAAGGAACTAGCAGCATACTATACTATGGTCCTAAAGAGAACTTTTACTTCCTTTCTCCTTTCTAAGAGCTAATGCTGGGTCTGAATGATGTCAGATCTAGTGATCTCTGAATAACTGTCATGTACAAGAAAGGAAAAAAATTTAACAGAGGGAGCTAGGGTATGATCTTGTAAGTGGTGTAGTATTTGCAGCCACATTTAGAAGGGAAGCTGAAACCACTTTTGTTGCTACTGTGTTATGTTGTTAGGGAAAGAACCGCATACAAAGGAAAATGTGGCACATGTAGAGAATGACAATTTGGGTCTACCAAAGAAATTAATAAAAAGTGGTAATTGTATTCATTAATATCCTCCCCTACTGGAAAACAAAATGCGAAAAGACGGACCATTACAGAACTAGCACAAACAGTTTGCAATTATTAGCAGCCCTGCTCCTGTCCCTCCATGTCCCTTCATGACATTTCTTCTGAACAGATTGCAGCTCTCACTTCACCTATGACTAACTGTCTAAGAATCACACCACTTACAGCATAGCTACCTTCAGTCAGCGTGAGGGTATTTTTGTCTTTGCAAGTATTGGACAAAACTGTCCAACAAATTATCTACATCGCTTAAGTATTAATGTATGTCACTTTTATTTTTCCAAATAACACAGGTAATATCAGCCTTACAAGATAAAGTATAAGAGAAGGCCAAAGCACCGCAAGAATTAAACATCTCATCTGAGATCCTGCAAATGTTTGCTAAAGCTAGCCTCACACTGCCATTTTGATGCTAATTTTCATTAATATGCAGCTGCTCTCTTCTTCTCTCGTTGCATACTAAGAGCAGTAATTTCCTTATTAAAGTCTATTTCTGCTAGCTTCGCGTCCTAAAGTACAAACCCATTATTGTTTTATGTGTAATTGATTAAATCAAATAATGTATTTGGTTCTATAAGCTTTGAAACTAAGAATGATATCTGTAGTTTGGTACCATTATGAAATATATTTGTGATTTTCACTGTTGCCCTTGTGTGTAAAAGTCTTTATATAATTCAGCAGAACACCTTTGGGCTAGGAAAGCATCTCTTCTTCTATTTTGCTTCTGTGGAGAACTTGCCTGGTAAAATTACAGTACTGACTAGATAAATATCCCAAACAGCAAAGCACTGATAACCTCCTTGCTGGGTATGTGTAGGTGGTGCCAGGGAGTGGACAGGAAGAGAGGAAAAGGGTTGTTTCAGACTTTTCTGTCAAAGAGAAAATTTAATGAGAGGGAACTCACTAAATTACTCTGTTTTACTTAGTATGTTTCTTCTGCCAACCAAAGCAATTAAACTAGTAGTTCAGTTGGTAGCAGGCTGCCTGAAGGTAGAGGAAAGATTGACAAGATAGCCAATGGAGACTGCTAGTGTTGCACAAAAATTAAAAAAAAACCTTTTTCATGTTTTAAAAAAAGTAAGAAAAAAGCAAAACAAAACCTGTAAATCATGTCAAGAACTACGTTGACAGCAAGTTATTTAGAAATTGCTGGTCTGGACTATCTGTGCAACTCTCTGTAATCATTCACTGTCTTTAACTGTGGTGATGACGTGACGTTTCGTAAGCCCTTTGTTTCAGTCCTAGCCCAGAAGCAACCTGTGGTGGGTTGGAGAGGAAAAGGAGTAGAGGGGATGCAGGCAATAGTAGGAACATTTATTTTAGATGAGGGAGCCTGGTGAAGGTTTAAGACCAAGTTAAATAGATGGTCATAGTAACTGCAGCTGTGAGTAGTAAAAGATCCTTTCACAGACTCTTTGGAAATTTTAAGAGATTTCCTGTCCCTGGCACTCACTGAGGTGCTACTCTTGGGATGTACCTGTCAATTTATGAAACATGTTACCAACAGTATGCGATCAGCCAAAGGAAAAAAATCCTTGTAAAAGCATTGGACTGAAGAGGACTACTAAAAATCTAAACAGGGTAGCAAAAAAGTCAAAACACTTATTTACTCTGAGGACTAAGGATAATAACACTGGCATCTCCTGTTCTGTTCTCTCATCAATTCCTTGTGAAATTTGTTCCTCCAAAATTTGGGCATTTGGTATCTCAACTACTTATGGAAGAGCAGGTGGTTGTACGAAAGCCATTGCTGATCAGTCCACAGAACACATCTGCTACAGGCTCTACTTACAGTGCACTCCAAAACAGATGTCTGAAAGAATGTATGTCTTCTCACTGCTATCCCTGCCTTCACTCCGCTGAAAAAAGTTATACGGTTACAACAGATGCTTGTACAGCTTCTGACAGTTCCTATATTAGACACAACATTAGTTTATTGCCAAAAACAGATTTACTAGCTCAATGCTCTCCAGTAAAGGAAGTAAGCTGCTGTAAAGCGAATAGCTTTAATTATTCCTGGATTCAAGACAGGAGAATGCCATGAGGTATTACACTTACGAGGGCAGTCAGAAATCAGAGTTCTCAGAAATTCTGAGTTGGATTCCAGTTATTTTTTATTTACTTCTAGGTTCTAGGACTAAATCTGTTTTCAAACTTAAAGTTTAGATGGAGGTTTTAAAGAAGACATTCAACTTGCTTAAAATGTAAAAAAAAAATAAAAAAATTCCTGCTTAAAATGCAGAGCAATCCTATGCAATCTGCAGTGCAGTTCACTCATTCTTTCCTTGTTCCATTTGATTAATGAAAGCAATGTATTTTCTCTCCTTCTGCCAGTGATTAATACTTCTCTGCGCTTCTTTGGTTTTGGTGGCAGATTGCTGGGGGAGAGATTCCACAGTAAATTGTTTTTGATATCAAGTTTTAAATAGACTTTGCCAGACTGCTTGTTTTGTGAAAAATACTTCTCCAGTAGTGTATTACCTGGACTGTGTCTGCTCTATGTCTCTCTTAAAGAGAAGGGGAGTTCAGGAGGGCTCCTTTCAAAGCTCCCTTCCCTCACTGCAGTTGATAGTGCAAGGTGAAGGAGAACAGCTTGGCTGCTGCTTCCTTCCCCATGTCTGCGGGGTAGGCATGTCGGGCAGTGGGAGTAGCGAGCAGAGGCTCAATCATAATTACATGCTGGTTCTTCCAGGTATGTGGCTTGAGTTAAGGCCATAATGGCTGTTTGGTGGGGAGGTAATACCTTGAAGCCGTTGCTGTTGGTGACAGACAAAAGTTGCTCCCTGAATTCTGCGTGGGGAAGTACTGCCTCTAGTACTGACTAGGTGTAATTCATATCACCTAGACCTTTGGTGGTGAGGCAGGGCCTATTTTTAAATAGTATTTTGGACTACTGTCTACACTAGTGATTCACACAGTGCCAAGGGTGTTCCTGAATGCAGGAATACAACCATCCATTCATTTCTACTGCTACAGCTGTCTCTGGGTGACTTCTGGCCAAAGCTAAATCTCCCAGGTATCCCTAGGCAGAGTCTGGAGTTAATACGAGCCAAGGAGCAACAGGCGGTTCATGTGCAGCTGGCCTGCTTTGCAGGATAAGGGTGTTTAATAATATGTGTGGGGACTGCTGTGGACAGGTTGGCCTCCATGCTGCAGAAAGGTACGTTCAAGGCAAATTCACAGTACTGTAGTACATCTTACAGAACCCTTTTCTTTAGCAGGCTTTTAGCTTTTAAGGGATTGTTTTCAATTACTTGGTTTTTGCTGGTGGTAAACTCAACTGATGCTCAATTTCTGCTCATGCGTTAAGATTAACTTCAATATATTGTTGACTGTGTTTGCTTTTACTTAAAAGTTGGGAAATGCATACTGAAGCACATGCAGATGTAAAACTGGTGGCAGTTTGCTGGCGTAGTCTTTGATGTTGCCAAGCGTGAGAGACCTATGTATAGTATAATACAGCTGTCCTATACATGTGATCAAACCACCATATGCATGTTTTATTTCTTGTCTTAAAAGCAAGGTTTTACATTGCAGCCTCCAGAAGAAAAACGGAACGATCAAAATTAAATCTAACACCCTTCCTTATGCATAACCTTCAAGTTAGAGTCGAAATAGCAAATCTGTTATTTTAGCAGGGCCGCTGAGACCACAATCTGCAAAAATCCTCTTTGCGCTTGACTGTGAGCTCCACCCTTTAAACAAGCACTTTGTTCTGGTTTCAAATTGAATTTTTCACTACATGAGTCTCATTAATTAAATGGCAAGAGAAGCTTCAGCCAGTGACATGTTCTTCCCCTACAGCTCCTTGCGCGGGGACCCTTTTGCTCGAGCAGTTTTTCTTCTGTGTGGCTGAAGAGAAATCTATACGATAGAAAAAACAGCTCAGCACCCAAGTGCAGTCATCACCAAGAGTTGCTTAAAATACATTGAAAAATAGATGCCTTACCCATCATCGTCTCCGTTCCTTCCAGTCACATTTTTGTCAGCTACATTTGCCCCAGAACCCAAAACTCAGATGCAGCGTGACATTTCCCTACCTTCCTCCTTCCCTTTCCACAGGCTTTTTACCCCTAGCTGTTGCTGTCGCTGCCAGCTCCATTCAATTAACCTCAACAGGAATGTAGTCATCCCTCTGTGGTTAATCCTGTTCAGGATTAATGAACTGTGCTTTAAAGCAAGGGAACTGCTAGTAAAAATGAGGTGTAATTTCGTTAGAAAATTGTGTACTACTAATTAACGAAGAAGGTCATTTTAGGACTTGGTAGAATTGAGTTTAACTGGAGGAAAAAAATTCCACAGAGCAAATATGTGAAGTTTGCTACTTTCTCTTCACTCTTGCTCTCTCTGTGAACCCTTTCTGTCACCAAACGTTCATTTTTCTGTCTCACTCCCATCAGGTCCCCACCAAGGCACATCGCTGAGAAGTATGGAGCAGAGGCCGCAATAAAATGAGGCCACTTGTTGTAGAGCCACTTATTTCTTCATGCTTTGTTGCTGAGTGATGAACACTGTGTATAATGTGATTTATTTAAGTGTTAAAAAACAGGGACTGGTCAAAATACTGAGGTCATTGCTTCTCCAGTTAGAAACCACGAAAATTCCCGGTATTTGGTTTTCATGCAGGTCCTAGGAAAGTTTTCAGTCTTTCTGTTTCTCAGTAGTGCTTATTCCATACATTTGAGGAAAAGCTTGGGCAATACCTTAAAAACGTTCAGTCTTTCACTTTCTGATGTCAAAAGCAATCATGATGAATACCTAGACCAAGCAAGGTAACGAGCAACTTTAGCAAGAAAGTGACTGATAAACCAGGGCAGTGACAGGGGAAGGGCGAGAAAACAGGTGAATAGCTGGTGTTTGAAAAACAAGATCAGAAGAGGCAGCTCATAAAAGAATTTCAAATTCTGTTCCTGTTTGGTCATATACAACTTTGTTTATTACTTCAGAGCTCTTGACTCTTCCGTTATGCCATATTAATTCGTATCCGTCCTGTAAAAGATCAGGTACATATCATTATTTCCAATATTTCATGTTGCTTCACTGAAGGAAGTCTTATAAATTAATGAAGTACACAACTGTCATTCAGATATTTTGATCTTTTATACCAAAAAACCTATGATGTACGGTAATTAACTCTCTAAGCCATGCTGTTGTAATTATTTTTTTTCTTACAAAAAATTACATGGGTCCTTCTAAGTTCTAAAAATATATTTCTTTCTCTCCAAGTAAAAGATAGCCATTCTGGGAAGGATATATCTATAAAAAATAGATTGAATCCAGGTTTTAAATATAAAACTAAGTCTAATAAATGGAATTTTCATAATATGATACCAAAAGAATTTTTTGTACAGTGTATTGTAATGGGCCAAATATCAACCAACCACAAAATATGCCAGTTTGTGTTCTGCACATAAAAAGGAGGAGGAGTCGATACATCTGAGTCAAAGTTCCTCAAAGCATTTTGCTTAAGTGCCAGAGCGAGCCAATGTGCTAGCACACATGCTTATGTTTTAGCATACGAGTTCAGAAAGTCAGCCAAGCATGAAAAAACTCAGTTGCACAGTTCTTTTTGAGACAGTACTTTGTTTTTAATATACTCCACTGTTATATTTATAGATTCAAAAGAAATTGCGTCTTATCTTCAAAAGTAATTACCACAGAGGACACGGAACAGGGGATTTTTAAAGCAGCCCAAGGAAACCAAGGACCCGGTTCTTAGTAGGCAGGAAAATCACGTGCAGAGACTCTTTTGAACATGCCAGTATCAAGCATCCATACGGGAGCGTTCTGTTACTTGATGAAGGTTTACTATAAGTGAGCCAGCTGACATTTTTGCAATACTAAGAGGTCTTATAGTATAGTGAAATATTTCGTATCCAGTTCTGTTTGTCATGAGAAAGAATGTGCTTTCTAGTGTCTGCAGGGGACTGGTTTGGATTATTTTTTTTTTCTCGTTTTCCTGGACAGCATTATGGGCCAAATGCTCAATCCTTTTATGTCAAAGGCAAAGTTTGATTTAAATAAGAGCAGAATGCATGCGTACGTGCTAAATCAGATATTTTTAAATGCATGCCACTTGAGATAGTAGAAGAAAAAACACACTCATAAATAGTTGTGATTTGTTTGAAGTCAGAGCACTTTTCTCTCCGTGGGTCTATTTATAGTTTCAGGATAAGAAATTCGTATGCTTAGTAGCAGAAGCTGATGAGTGAGACTTTCATAGACTCAGAAAAAAAACATGAGTTGTAATTTTCTGTTTCTTCAGCCCAAAGAAAATTCATGAGTCCTGTAGCTGGGATATAAAATTAATCCTGCTTACTTAGGAGAACCTTAATCACACACTTGCAGTTTTCCATTTGAACTATTGTGTATGTAGTACTCGAAGGAGTCAATTCCCACAGAATATTTTTCATCTAGCTTTGTCTTCTTGTTAAAATAAATCTTTGATTTTGCCAGTGAGCAAGATTAGTTTTTAATGTCATTTTTTATTGTATTTTATTTTGAAGTTTTTTCTGTTGCTATATTAAGATCAGGAACACAAATGGATTACTGTGAATCCTGAAGTGTTCCCTTTTTTTACTGCTGGACTCCAGTTCCATACAATATTAGCAATCATCTTCTATGCCAAAGCCAACCAGTGACAGTTGCAATAATGAATATTTGCTGCAGGCCACTGGTATGAAAATAGCACAGTGCTGCAAGCCTGCGTCACCAGAAACAAATCTTCCATTTGACTGTGACTGAATTTCCAGCTCAATTTTAGATCATTTATTATTTAAATAGTTCTTAAAGCACTGTCATACTATAATGTTAAGAAATGCTGATTCAATCCTCAAGGCCTTCGTACTCCTTTTTGGTGGTAGTTTTGTTTTGGTTTTTGTTTTTTAAGAATCCTTTGTACCTTTAATGCTGTACGGTGTATTTAGGGCACTGAACTGTGTACAGGCAGCAACACTGTAATATATTCAGAGACACATGCTGGTTAGGTTAGAAGTTCTGGTGAGAAGAGGGTTTGAATTCTGTATTTGAAAGCTTACTTGACAGTTTTTAGAATGTTTTCTCCTTAATTCCTGAAGATAATTTTAAAGGTTATATGAAGAGGGGCAGCTTTGCATCTTTAAATGTTATGGCTTTTAGATGGTGAATTTGGATGGTTTTCTTGTATATGTTTGGATGTCATGAATGCATTTGCATTAGTGGAATATATAATGTATGAGTATAGGGTATATGAACAAAATATATGCTCTCAACTTTGATATTTTTGTTAGTTGAAGAATATGCTGATGACGTTTAACATTTTTTAGTTTAATTTTTATACAATGCTGCTTTCATGCGTGCGTATCAAAATACTTTCAAAAGGACTAGCATAATCGATTGTGTTTCCTTTTCAATTTAAAGTAATTACATGGTGAAATATTAGATCAACAGAGGTATAAAAGGTCAGATATTTGAGGCAGAATAAAATCTGCAGTTATTTAAGCTTTTTTTGTTGTTCATTGCCTCAGTTTTTCCTATGGAAAATAGAGAAATTATGATCTATATTTTGCTAAAGGGAAAATCCTGACCCTTCTACCGCGAAGCTGGTAACGGTGATTGATGTACATATCTAATTTCCTGCAAGATTAGAATGAGCACCACCCTTGCCATCAATCCTCAGAGAATGTTAATGTTTTCTTTCTCTTTTCCTTCCCTCTCCCTGGTGCCATCTGCCTTCTGCCTGTCTTTTCACCAGGAAAGTACATTGGCTAGATGTACTACTATACAGTAGTCCCAGAATGGAGAAGCTGAAGCTTTAGAAGCAGTGTTATGTACTTCTGGGAGTGGGCTTTTGAAGAAAATAATTTCACTGCAGCAACTTTGAGCTGAAGGAAAGCCAATATCAAGACAGATTCTCTGGGATGGGAAAAGAGTGACTAGTTAAATGTGTAATTTTATGGACAGATCTACAAAGGTTTCATTTACTCATCAGATTCCAAACAAAAGGTTTAATATTTCAAAATAGTATTTTTCTTTTACTAGTATTTTTCTTTTATTATTGTTGGTCTGTGAAAAGTAATAAATAAGTACACAATTTCAAGCAAGGTAACATCATTCCTTCTGCACCAGTATTTGACATCCCCTGTACCTTCAGGATTTAACCACCTCCAGACTCACTCTCAGGAAAAAAAAACCCCAGCTTTGATTCGATCTTGAGTGGGACCTTATTTTTTCTATACACTTTAATGCCTGGCAATATGTAGAATACTCACATGACAAACTCTGTTTTCTTGGTTTTGTGAATAATAATTCTTAAAGACCCTCTAGGAGAATATGTAGAAACATTACAAAATACACAATATATAAAAATTGACAGGGCTTGAAGAGTCCTATCCCATTGACTGAAAGGGGATCATACCTGGGTTGCTCCTGCAGATATTTGTTCAGACAGTTCCAAGTCCTCCAGCAGGTAATATTTGCGGATCTCTGTAGGTAGGCTATTCTCAGGCTTTACAAACTTTAATATTAGAAGGAATTTCCTGATGTCTAATCTAAGTCTCTCTTGATGTAATCCAATAGCCCTTGTCCTATTAGGAAGGAGGGATCAGGGGAAGAGTTTATTCTCTTATTTTTAGCTACCTTGCACAGAGATGAAAAATCTTTACTGTTCATCTTCCATATTCACAGTCCCTGTTTTCTAAACCTCTAATCTGTTTTGGCCTTCTCCCTCACAACCCCTCTCTTGTTGGTTTGCATTTGTATTGCTGCTGGATTAACAGCAAAACAATTACTTGTTAATTTTTAAGTTGTGGTCCCCAGGCTGGACACAGGACCTCCAGTGCTGATTAGAGGAGAAAAAAAAAACTTCATAAATCTTTCGCTTCGCACTTTCAATATGGTGGGGACTTGTTTCATAGCACAATGATGCAAGAGATCTGTGTTCATCTCTTTGCCCGCTACTGAAAGCTTTTTCTGGAAAACAAGCAAACAAATGAACAGAACCACTCAAAGTCAAACAAAGAAAGAAACCTCCCCAAAAAGAAATTCTGGGACTGTTGTTCTTAGTCCTGTTTTAATAGATCATATTAATCCTACTGAGTGTGGATACCAGCAATTGTCTTTACTGAAAAACATGTAATTTTCTAGACTGTTTCTCCGATGCGTTAAAACTGTTTTGAATCATGTCTCTCATGAGTGTTTGCACTTGCTGCTAGCTTGCTGTTGTCTGTGAAGTTCTTAGGCATGTTCTTCATTAATACGGTATTAGTCTGACACACACCTCTGCGGCATCAGGTTGTTGTGTCCCTCCTGCATCACAGCACATACTAGATCAATATGCGAAATAATTTTTGTTTGGCCTATTCTAATAGATGGTGATGAATAAAGTACAGGTAGAGCACCACTAACACCAAAGGCTGTATGAAACGTAAAAGAGCTGTCTGTGTTAGAAAGTACCCAATTCCAGTAAAGCAACTGAGATTTCTTACAGGGGGGAGTTTGCTGCTCAGTAGGCTTAATATGAGAAAATACAACACTACAAAGGCAGAACAGCTCCTGTTCCACCTTTCCCTCTCCTGTCCCTTACTTGGTGTCTTCTCCTCTGGCTCAGTGCTGGATCTTACTGTCTTCTGTCCTGCTGAGTGCTTAACTACCAAATGATACTGCCATATCCAAATGTCATGTATATGTTATTCAAACCACAATATCATGGTGTATTTTCTCTCTCTCGGATTTGAAAACTGCAGAAAAAGCGTGAGTTCTTAGCTGCAAGCACTAGGTTTCTGAACAGATTTTGGTATATAACATGCTTGCTAGTCTTCCAAACATACCACTGATATGCAGAATGGAAATCTTACTATTGTTTGTGTAGTTCTCAGATATAGAAAGCTCTATATTTAATTACTATTATTAGTATGCATTGTAATTATGTAATAATGGATAATAATAATCTATGGATATATGTATACTGTGTATTAATAATTACCTTCATTCATTTAATATTCATTTTGTTTAATATCAAGTGAAGAATCAATGGGGTTTTAAAATCAGATATCAAGAACAGACAATTATTTTAATTTAAAAGAAATATTTTTAAATTTTAATTTAAAATAAATACAAATATAAAATTTAAATGAATTTTAAGTTAAAACTTTAGCTTGGCTACTCAAGCAGAAGTATTATGCAGTACTATGGTAGTTAATGCATCTGAAGTGCTGTGTATAAATTTTAACTGCCTATTGTACTGGTAATTTACAGGACCTCTTTTAGTGGATTATCTTTCAGTTGTACAGTACAGTTTTAATGACCTGTCTTTTCAGTTTATGAATTCTGTATTTACTGGGTGTTAGCAGAATGCAGGAGACAGAATACGTGGCATTTCAATACATAGGAGTACTGTATTTGGTAACCATACAAAATACAAAGAATAAGGTCAGATTTAGTCCATTACCATTAGTCAAACCATCACCAGCATGGTCTGGCTCTCCGTGCTGTCACAGCATTAGGATACAAAGAAGCAAATGCCAACGGTCACAGCCTTTTGGTTTGGTTTGGTTTGGTTTGGTTTTGGGGTTTGTTTGTTTGTTTGTTTCCATCTCTTTCCTTTTTCTACAGATGTTACCGCAGGGACACCAGCAATATCAACGACGACAACCGTGGAAATCCGGAAGAGCAGTGTTATGACAACTGAGATAACCTCTAAAGTGGAGAAAATCCCCACGACAGCCACTAGCAGCACCACATGCCCTTCCGTTGAGACTGAGGAAGAAAAAGCAAAAAGACTGCTGTACTGTTCACTATGCAAAGTCGCTGTCAACTCTGCCTCACAGCTGGAGGCGCACAACAGTGGTGAGATGGAGCAGTGCTTGCTTCCTTCCTTTTTTTTCCTTCTGTCTCAAGAGCTCTGCAATTATCTTCCCCTGAATAGATTAGATCTCTTGCAGCAGGGGACAAAGAGGTGGCAGAAAACTGGCAATTACATGGAGTTCATTAACTATTAAAGAATAAAAATGACAGGCAAAGAGGCTTTCATAAAGAGCAAAGAAAGGAATTTTATTGCATGCAAGTTACCCATTTTCTTACATTTTAGCTTTTGCAGCTTCCAAACCTTATAGAGCTAAATGACAGTTCATGCTTCATTACCTTTGGTGTTCAGAGTTTGCATACTTTAGTTTGTGCCAGCTAGCAAACTGAGTATGAATGCCATTAGTTTTGTTTGAAATCTAACAAATTAAGGCTGAAAGAGGGAGTGTCAGTCAGTCAGAGTTCAATGACAAGAGTTAGAATTCTTAGCTCCATATTGTTTGTTAATAACTTGTTAAAATTATGCATATTTTCCTTTGTTTTCATCAACTGATAGCAACTGCTGCATGAGAGTTGAATGGGTAATTGCTTACCTCCATTTTCCTTAATTTTTTAAGCCTTTTCTTGTTATTAGAACTAGTAGCATCAATAAGTTCTAGTAGTGGAGTGCCATCATTCACAGTCACAATTTTAAGCATCTTATTCATTGGCCTTGTGGTGAACAGGTTTAAAAGATTTTGGGATTTAATATGGTGACAAAGACCACCTATAACAGTCCTCTAGAAAAACTCCTGAGTTGGGTGTTAGGGGTTACCTGCCAGCAGGGTAAATAGAGTTAGGAGACAGGCAGAGAGCCTTAGGTTTGAAACATAGAGACAGTGATGGTATTAAGATGATCAATGGTTTTATGATGTAATAAAAAGAGAAATAACTTAGCATGTCTTAAATCCACTTAAATTAAAAAGGAAATGATAAACTGTTGGTATTCATGAGAAACAAAGCCTGATCAATTTTGAATACTGTGTTTGCTGTATGAGAGATCTTCAATTGGTTGAAATTCTACTTCATATAGCTGTACCCGTTTAACCTCTATAACTTCATATGAGGATTAAACCCTAAACATTTTTCTGATCAAGATGAGAGCCAAAACATTATTCTGAATATTTAAGCACGACTCTCCAAGTTTTTGCTGTCTATGCTGATAAACTGTGTGTGTGCTCACGCATGTGCTTATTTGTAAAAGTGTACACGTGGATGCACATAGCGATTATCAGTGGAACACTGGTTCTGTACACAGTAGTAGTCCATTATCATCACAGACTACCTGTGTGGAAGTCAACAGTGTAAGAAATTGTTTGGTCTGAATGAAGCTAAAGCAACAGGGCACTATTGTTTTCTATCCAATCTTTATTTTAATAAAAAACGCAAGTGCACTTTTCTCACATGTATGTTTGTCACACATTTTGGTTTCTGTCCAGGCCATTAAAGATCGATAGGTTGCTGCCAGGAACCTCTGCCTCTTTTTGATTTGGAGACTAATTAATTAATTACAGATTTAAGTGTAAGCTACCTAATACATACTGTTTGTCAATCCATTCAGTAGGACTACAAATCAAAGCCAACTACATCTTTAATAGCTAAATTACTCTTCCTTTGCAACTACAATTTGGGTCTTATTAGCAGCAGGAGTTAATGAGAAAAGTCACACCCATTTAACTTCACATCAGGATACCTGATTGTGCCACTACTTACTGGTGTGGTTGCTTTGTTCTAGTGCATTACCTGCAGATCTGTAATTTAATAATTAAATATCAGATGTGAAATACTGTTGGTATGAATCTGATACAGACAAACACAGGCATATTCCAAGGATAGCACATGACACCAAGCTGAGGTTCATACGATTTTCTTCTAAAAAGAAAATAAAACAATGAATGCAACCAAATTGCCAAAGTTGTTTCTGTTTCCCATTTCTAATGTCTCCAGGGACTAAGCACAAAACTATGCTGGAAGCTCGGAATGGAAGTGGAACCATAAAAGCCTTTCCCCGGGCAGGCGTAAAAGGAAAAGGACCTGTGAATAAAGGAAACACAGGCCTTCAGAACAAAACATTTCACTGTGAAATATGTGATGTGCACGTAAACTCTGAGACACAACTGAAACAGGTACTCAGCTAGCTTGCAGAGTGTGAATCCTTGGCTGTTCTTTGTTTTCATGGTGATAAAGTACCAACACGATCAGCATGTGTCAGTCTAACGGTTCACATCCAAATGGAGCTTACAGGTTTTGCCCTTTGTACTTGCCTTTCACACTGTGTGTTTTGTTTTGGATATGATTTTCCCTGGCACAGAATGTATTTTTTCAAAAGCTCTTGATTATATATATGTCTTAAAGACCTATAGAAACTGTAAGCTGTAACATATTACAACTGTCTTTAGACTACTATATTTGTCGTGAGCTAATAAACCCTGCCATTTAGTGTACTGCATGATATTTGCCTCGACAAGGATGTGGAGGTGTTTGCAGCCAGTATTCTTGTAAAACACTGAATAACCTGCTCAGAAATGCAGGATGGAGAGGATTTGTAATACTTTTTTATCAGTGTTACTCTAAACTGAGAAACACGACCTCTAAATTGCAATTACACTAAGTTATGTTCAGTCATTCTTCAGATGAACAAAGCCTTTGTTCTGAAAAACACTTAGTTTAATTCCATGTGCCTTTTGGAATTAAATACTTGTTAAGGAACTTTACAAGAATGAAGATAAATTCTGTAATGGACAATAGCAATACTTGTCTTCTGCTTTCAGGGGAAGAAAAAAAATTCCAGTTCTTTGTCTCTTTTTTTGGTGAGAACTCTCTTGACAAGGAAAATGAAGTAAAAATATGGTTCTGGAAAAGGTCCCTGACATCTAATACTGCAATAAAGTCTGCATAGAAAGATTCTTGTAAAATCTCATAGATTTTATGGAGAAGATAATGGATTTTGTGGGTTTTTTTTTGACTGTCACTTAGTTTGATATGTAACCATCTTTCAGCTGAAATCTTAAAAGGATGTCTAGGCTTCTTAGGGATTTAAACAATTTTGTGACCTTTTTTTTTTTCCCCCCTGAGGAAGGGATGATCGCCTATCAAAAATTCTTCCAAAACTTTCTATCAGCAGAGAATTTAATTTGATGGATGCTTTATAGAGATAGGGAGGAATTTTTCAAAGGCTTCTGTCTTTGACCTGATTCAGGTCCTGTTGACGTTAACAAAGGTGAGAAACCAATTGACTACCGTGGAAGCAGAGTTGAACTGAGCACTGTGGAAAATCACAGTCCCAATATGTGATGCACAAAGGATCGTTCAAATTGGAATAGACCCTATTTCCATTCGTTACTGGGTTAGTCAAAGTAATGCTGTTGTGGAGAGCAGTAGCCTTCAGTATTGGAGCACCTTTGTGTAAAGCTGAACCTGAAATAATCTGTTAAAGAAATATCTTTTTTTCTTTCTTTCTTTTTCGTACCCCAAATGTATTTTAACAGCACATAAGCAGTAGAAGGCACAAAGACAGAGCTGCTGGGAAGCCGCCGAAACCTAAATACAGCCCTTACAACAAACTCCAAAAGGGAACACATCCTCTAGGGGTAAGCCAATCACCTTTTAATTTTACTTTTATTTGAACCCTGCTGAGCAGGGTTTTTTGAAAATGTAAGTGGAAATATGTTCAAAATGAGAGGAATAGTGCAATCTGTGGGAGTATGCAAGTGTCTGAATGAGCCCCTGGAAGCCCACAAGGGACTTTGTACATACGTGGATGGGTGGGAACCTACAACCCGTGGGTCCTTGTTTTCTGTAGCTGCTTTGCATAACCTCAGAAAAGAAGCTTGTTTCCAAGGTCATTAGAGAGCAACAGACAAAAGTAACATCCAGATGTCAAACAAGATTTTTCCAGTTTTCACTGGGGATAATAGCGATGAAATGACTAAATAAAACTCTATAAAACATAAAACCTTTATTCTACCCTTATTTAGAAAATTAGTCAGATAACAATTGAAACAATTTTAAAAATCCATTTCTCATTTTATTCAACTCAGTTTCAGGATGGTTCTGGTCACATTTTCAACTGCCAGGATTAACCATCTGAAACACAGTTCTCACTAGCTTCAGAAGCTGAGAAAAAGGTTTACTTTTTAATAAAAAATCCTGCTAGGACCCTGCCTTTTGTTAAGAAACAGCTTATATTGTGGGTGGGATAGTGAAACATCTGACATTTATCTCCACCAGATAAACTGCATGATTGCTTTATGTGCCATGGTGTTTTGTAAGGGTTTATATATAGTTTTGGCAGGGAGAGGACATTGATTTATTTGCCTCATAGAGATTAGCCCCTTATTCCTTGACCATCTTCTCTAATGCAGGCAGAATGTGGAACTTGTTCTTTTTTTCTTTTTCTTTGAAAACCCAGTTCTTTCTAAGTTGAGTTAAAGCCCTTTTCTTGACAACAGAAAATATGTCCTTGTTGGAGCAGCCCTCATGAGTGGTATTTTCATGCATGATTCAGTTGGGTAGGAGCTTTCCTAGATGCTGTAGCATAATGCAGTGCACCGTTGTGGTACATCGACTAGTAGGAAAAGAGCCCCATAGGGTTTTTCAGTAAGCCACCAGGAAGACCAAGGTCTCCAGTACATATAAGCTATACTGAAAGGAATACAAAATATGTAGTTAGGTAAGTAGGATATGGAATGACTAAATCCTCTGTGACAGGATTATTATTCCTTTAGGAAATTCATTACTGTATTTAGGAAATACATTACTGTTGCTGTTGTGCACAGTTCTCTATTTGCCAATTTATGTAATGGTGCTTTCTGAGAACTCCAGCCAAGGATCAAGGCCATTTAGTTGCTGCATAGACAAATAAAGGCAACGTGTCCTTTTCCTGCTCCCTCGCTCCCAATTGTTCACAATACACAAGTCAGGCCAGAGGTGAGCAAAGAGTCAAAGGGGATTTAAGAAAGAGTAGAATGTAGTCTGCTCTGAGAAAGAGTAAGAGTAGTCCTCCATTTAATCTTTCTGGTTTTGAGTAGAAAAAAATACCAAAATTGCTGTCACTTGAAATGCAGAATGGCATAGCAACAAGGTTGAAATGGAGGTGCAACGTACTGTATATGCTAAATATTACTGGTTTTGCAGCTATCTTGAAATCTGATGATAAATTAACTTCAAAGCTGTCTAACTTCATTAGAACTTCCTGATTCCTCCAAGAGTAACAAGATCACAGAATCACAGTTGCTATAAAGTCACATAAGATCTTTGCTCTTCATGACAAAAAATGAACATCACTGTATTTTTTTTCTACGGAAGTTAGAAAAAGGACATACTACATTTTCATAGCTTTTCTAGACAAAACACTTTCCAATACAATGCTTTCAGTATCATTTGTACTGCTCTGTCTAGTCTAGTTTTGCATGATTCAAAGAAAGAAACTTTATGAATTCCCACAGTACTTTTTCAGAGTTTAAGAAATCTTGTAATGTTAGGATTTACTTGATACTTCCTCAAGCCACAAATGTCCAGCATGTATAAAATACTACACTGGAGAGAAGGAGGTTATCAGGTGTTTGATAGTCCAAACTTTCTGCAATAAAATAGCTCATATGAAAAACATCCTTCACTGAGAATTGTAGATCACAGTCAGAGCCCTGTTGTTTTGCGCTGTGGTTTTTTGTACTTTGTACTGAGATATTCTTTTTTGAGACTTCTTTTTTTCTTGTCAGTTCTAAACAATGCTGAAAATAAGTGTTTACTAAAAAAATGTAAGGAATGAGGAGAAAGTCACATGCTCAGCAAGGAAAGAAGACAGCATGGATTAGTGGATGTAGCACTGACCAAGAAAAAGATCAGGTCATTGCTTTTCATAGGCACCACGAGGAAGTTTTTATCTAGCATTCATCATGTCCTCTGTTAGGAGAATTACAGAATCTGGTTCCCTCTGAGTATCTCTCCCAAAGCTTTAAAGGACCTTGAGGCCAGCAGAGTTGCCAATGGGTATTAGAAAATCTAAAAAATCCAGTATCCATCTGGCTGGTAAAGAACCAAGGATTTTTGGGCATATGGTCATTAGTGTAATGGCGAAACTCACTGGTGGTTCATCCCAGGCTACTCCTGTCCTTACTTTCTGACTGTTCACTCACCAAGTTACTGTTGAGTGGAAAGTATCAGACTGATATAGTGCAAGTTAATTATTTGAAAGCCCCTTTCAATTCCAGGATAAGAAATTGTGTTTCCCTGTAACTGAGAAGTGTCCATACTTACACAAAGATGTACCAATACATCAATACAACATATTCAGGTTTATGTTCTTTGTGAAGGGCTTCAGGTCGTGCCAGGACCCAGACCAACTGAATGTCCATCAGAACCAATGGGGACTTTTCTTCATCAGTGGATGAGGTTTCTGTTTTTATCTCAGAGCTATAAAACCAAAACAAAGGTATTCAGGCTCCTGGCTTCTCATTAGAAATGGCACTGAAATCTGCAGAAATCTATGTAGATGACGATGAGGTTCATCATCATCATGCATACCAAATGTAAATTCTCTTAAATAATAATGGACCTCTGTGAGTATTTTCAATCAGTCTGAGAAAAGCTTGAGCTTATTTTTCTTTTTGGAAACTCTAAATGAGGAGTTTTTGAAATTGTTTTTTTGTTATTAGAGACAGGAGTTAATAAAAAGGAACTAGCTGGAGATCTTAATTTGAAGTAGAACTTGCATCCTAATGATAAAAACAAAAATACTTTCTTAGTCAGAGTGGGGAATAGGATATGGTAGCATTCTGCTGTGGTCTCTATCATAAAGCAGTCCAGATGGAGATCTTTTAATTGATGGTCAGTTCTTCCTTATTTGATTCTTGCAGGGTACATGCAGCTGTACTTTGGTGTAGATTGCTCAGCCCCTTTTTAAGTTTGCTTTGATTTCTAATCTCATATTAAATTATAAGTCTCAGTGACTAAGCATGAGCCCACAACCAAGAGGATATTGTAACTCCTTGTCCCTGACCAAATCCTGCTCACCCTTGTCCAATGCACGAGACCATGTTGCCTGTCACGACGCTGCAGCTCATAGAGTCAGTAGCCACTACAAGGCCCCTCTTACTTGATTTTCCACTTATAGTCTTAAGTCAAGCTCCCTGCCGTGTAGCTAATATGAACAAATTATGTCTCTCTGTTTGTTTGTTTTCTCTCTTCCCCACAGGTAAAATTAGTATTTTCAAAGGAACCTTCAAAGCCGATGGCTCCACGAATCTTACCAAATCCACTAGCAGCTGCAGCAGCTGCTGCTGCTGTGGCTGTGAATTCCCCCTTCAGTCTTCGCACAGCCCCAGCAGCCACCCTTTTCCAGACTTCAGCACTTCCTCCAGCACTCCTACGACCAGCTCCAGGGCCTATACGGACCACCCATACTCCCGTGCTGTTTGCTCCTTACTGAACTCCAAACAGGAATTAATTGTACTGCAATAATTTTTCAAATCAAAACAAACAAACAAAAAAAGAAAATCAAGAACATTGAACTATGCAGTGTTTATTTATAGTTTAAAGTCTATATGAAGAGCCAGGACTTTTGATAGAGAACTGAACAAATTCTAAAAGGGGGAATGGGCAGTATTTTCTCCAGATGAGAACATTCCTCTTGAGTATTGATTGTTTTAGAACTGATCTCCAGCATTGACTTGTAGTGACATATAAAACTTATGAAGCCTTTTGACTGTGCTTTTTGGCACATATTTCCCTGCAATGTCTTTCCTGCTTTATGAAACAACTTACAAATTTGTCTAAAGGGCATTAACTGGTTCCAATGTACATAAAATACTTTATTCTGTAGATTAAAGAAGAAGGAAAAAAAAGAAACACTGTGAATAGTAGTACCCTTACCAATCCTCCTGCCAAATCAGCAGTTACTGGGTATTTATCTGAACAAAAGTAGATACAATAGATGTCTTGTAAAACAGTAGTATTGTGTCTCTATCTATGCCACTAGGTTTCTAACTGAGTTGCGAAAGATAAAATGAACAAATTATGTCACTTTGGTAAGTAGTCAAAAATGATGACAGTAATGTGGAGCTGTTCCTGGTGAACAAAAATTCTTTTCCTCACCTGTAGAGGAATGGTCGTGAAGATAATCTACGGTTAGGGCAAAGTAAATGATAACGAAGATTTAGTGAGAGGAAAAAAAAAATCAGATGCTGTACACAGAGTAGGTCAAACTTTTATTTAACTGGGAAGGTATGTGTACAGTCTGTATATATTCAAAAGATGTAACACATACAGGATAGATCAATGTTTAAGGCATGCCAGTGGACAGCAAAAAATACACTCTTGTCATGAAACAGGCCTGACACTTCAGTGCTGAGCAGAGAGAAGACACAAACGGGTTACGCATAGTCATGACTAGCAAATGAAAAGCAAGAGAGAAATCCTGGCCTCATTTAAGTCAGTATAAGGTTCCTCCTGACTGCAATGTAGCCAGAATTTCATTCCAAGAATGGCACATATTCTTTTTATATCACACCAGTGGGAGAGTCTGTAGATACAGGTAACATTTTTTGCAATAGGCTTAGTCTTAGAAACAGATTTATTCTCTTGTTTTATTTCCTACTGATGTGATATAAAATGTCTTGATATACCTATAAAATGTAAACAGCAACACATGAGATACATATTACGAGATAACTGCACATTGTGGGTTTGGAACAAATACAACCTTTAGGATCTGAAGGGACCCTTGAATTCTGTAGCTGACCTTTATGTATGGACAGCTTAAAGCCTTATATATTTACTGTGAGGCTTAAAGGGGTTGACTGTGTCCCTTTAAAGTAAGATTTATCAGGGGTATATATAGATATATTGTATATATGTTAGAGTAAGAAAAATAACTTATAAACAGAAAATCTACTATATAAAATAATTATATAACCATTGAGTTTCACATGTGGGTCATTAAGTGGTAAGTAACAAACAGCAGAGAAAAAAAAATAGACTTCTTGAATCTGATTCTTGCTGCCTGCTTTTTCCCATAGGGAGCTGAAAAGTATCTATTAATATTATGGAGTGCGCTGCTGAGTCACACGCGACCACTCTGATGTGTAGCTAAGTGAAATGCCTACCATACATTTAGGAGGAATAAAATTTAAAAACATAATTTAAGTTTAGATGGGGAAATTATTTGAAAGATTTTATTAAAAGGTAGTAATGCAAAATATTGACCATGTGGTTGCTATATAGTACTGCCTGTGGTTAATATGGACAGTTGGGAGATACAGAAGATCGGAATATACAGCACTTTTGACTTGCAGTTCATCAGTGAGACTTCCATATACATTGGTATTTGCCATTTTTTAAAACCTCTCTGCATTTAGATTTTATAAAAAAAAAATATAAAAAGAGAGAAAGAAGAGGTTCCATGGATGTCTGTGTCCAAAGAATTCCAAAGAGATGCATTTATTTATCTAGAAATATTAAAATAAGTTCTATATTATGTATTTGTATTTCATCCAGTTTATTTGCAAACGTTTGTGCCTTGAAATGAAATGGGCTTTTGTTTATATTTAATTCACTTCTATGTAGCCATGAAAAAAGATGCAATGATGATTTCAGGGCTGGTTACTAGCTGGATTGCTTTGGCCCACTCTCCAAGACAAGAAGAATATGAGTAAGTTCCTGAAGCCAAGTTTAGGCACCTAAATAACTAGGGGCTGACATTTAAAAGGGCTCCCTACTCTACAGCTCCCAGTAAAGAGGCAGTAAACAGGCCAGCCTTCAAAACCTGGGCCTAAAACTCAATTTAGAAAATGTTTCCTTTTATTTGGGTACATAAATATAGTGTTATAAGGTTCAACTCCTCTTTGCAAAACCATGGCCTTGGTCTTTTAGGTCTGCTTTCGACCTTCCATCTTTTTGCAGAAGTTGTAGTGCCATTGCCAACTGTGTTCGGATTCCTCCTTGAATAGGGCACCAGTTTTCAAGCTGTGCTCCATGAACCACCATTTACCTCCACAGCCTTTCGTAATAACCTGTGTAAGTAAGAGCTTGCTAAATGAGAAGAGGAGGACTGATGTTTTGGGAAGGGAGAAGGTCTGGGCAGGTGATTTTTTTCCCTGTGATAAAACACGCAGATGGGAAAAGGGGAGACCCACAAATATCCTGTAGGCTCTTATGCACAGCCCTCTGGTGCATGGACACCTGCTGTACGTACATCCTGCCATATTGTTGTGATGCCATCAAAATCAACAGGCTGATCCTTGCCAAAATGTGGCCTGTGGCATGTATGGAGGCACAGTACTAAGGGCAGAGTTAATAAAAGTTTTGCTAGAAATAAAGAGTGTCATTCCAACTACTTACATCAGCTAATCTGCAATGACACCTTCAGTTTTCTTGGACCTCTTTTGTCACAGTGCTCTATGGAACAAGTTTTTGTTCACACAAGTCTCTTTTAAATTTCAGCTGTAAACAACAAACTCAATTCTTTTTATGTCTCTTACTCACTACCTAATAAAGGATAAAGCCTAAATGTTAGAATGTATAGTGGATTTTCTGTGCCTTGCTGTTCCACCCCTCTCTTGGTCAGTAACAAGTCAATGTACCTGGGATGTCAGCACAACAGTTTTATTATATATACGTCAAGGAAAATACTGGCACAGCAATCTGATTGGGCAAGGGGAGCTTTCAGTCAAGGGTATGTCCACAGCAGCCGACAAAGGAGCTAGCAAACAGAAGATGCTTTACACCTATTTGTCAATACATCCAATATGGAGAGCACTATAAAAGAAAAATGTGCCATTATATTTCATGTTACAGTAACACTCCAGGGCCAAGAGGAAGCCTAAAGCACAAGGAAACAGATCATTTCATCGAAGACACTGTCACTCACTGGAATAACAGCATGATATAAGCCTGCAGGGAAATGGCTGGGTATGAACTCAGAAAAACAAATAGGTTCAGGGATGTTTTCTTAAATTCTATACAAAGTGATAAAGAATGACTATTCTGTTCTGACCCAAAGAGATGGTATTTTTGTGGGAGGGATATATATTTATATTTTTACCCTATATGCATTTTTTCCAACTCTGGGTTCAAACCTTTGTTCTGAAGGATCATCATTGCTCTGAACCATTAAATCAGTTACTGTCTTGAAAGCTGGTGTAAAAGCTGATGTGAGAGGTCAGTAAGCAAATGGTATAAATATGATGATCTAAAATGAAAAAAAAAAAGAACTGGCCATGTCAAGGAATATTGTATTTGAAAAATATACATTTTTATTTTAAGATAAATTAAAGTTATATAAAATTAAGAATAGCTAAATAAAGTTAATATAACTAGAAGGATTACATTTGTCATTTTAGTACTGGGATATTACAATTGGCTCTGTATTTTAAAAGATGAAAAGATAAAGATGCTGAATCAATGCAAGGATGCGATGGGTAGATTTAATGTCTCACATTCATTATCTTCCAGTTCTAACAGGAATACTGTAACTGAGTGGACCTACCCTTAGTCACTTCTAATCACCAAAGATACAATAGAGTATTGGCCCAATATTCCCTGAAAGCCCAAATCATGCTTCTTAGGAGCCTCTGCTTCTGCCTCCTGTCTTAAGCTAGCTGAAATCTCAAACACACAGATAAGGGTTTAGCCAAGGACAAGAGCTATATGTACTCTCACACCTACAGGTTTATTGAAATTCAGGACCATTTAGAAGTAAATGTAACTATCTGGAGGATGGTTATTACATAGCCTGATCTGAAATGTCAGTGGCTGAAAGGGTCTGTGCTCCAGACTGAAATAAAGAATACTATGAAAACCATAATGCTCTTAAACCTGGGACTCCTGAAAGCAACTGAAAAGATCAGTGACTTGAGTAGAGGCAATTTTTTGCCCTGCGTGCCTGAGGCCTTTTGCAGTCATGCTGTTTACTGCAATTAGGTATCATTCAACGCTGATTCAGTATTGATATATTGATAAAGAAACCTGGCTAAACCTGAAACATGATTAGTGGCTACCTAGTTCCAGTGATCAGCTTCACACTGGGATGATGCTTGGATGGTGAAGTAGGAAGAGTCAAAAGAGTTAATGTAAAGAAAGTGGTAAAATAATTTGATCCTTTTTCCTTGTGCAATGTTCTTGTAGGGAACTTGTGAGGCATTAACAAGCTGGGACATTCAAGAGTTCCTGGATAAAATATAGATACCTTGAATGTCATAAGATCTTCACTTTAAAAATAATTTTGATGAGAAAGATGATGAGAAAGAACCCAAAAGACTTTATTTGGCTTGGGTACTTCAGGGACATTGTAGGGATGGTTTTCACACTATTCACACTGTCAGCACACTGACATTTGTGCTGTGCACAACAGAAATTGAGTATTTGACACCCATAATTAGAAACAACTGTAGTTAATAATGTTCATTGCATAGGTATTGGACACGCAATTACAGAACACAAGAATTTTCCTTGGAAATTCATGCATTCATGCCGATTCATACCAGCCAAGATACCACTCATCTCATCAATATATGGGTCTCCAGAAAGGATGTCCATATTTTTTATTTGCTTTCATTACTATTTGTTTTTTTCTTCTATTTCTTTATTCATAGTTTCCTCTCTCATATGAACAAACAGAATCCATAAGTTTAAATATGCACTTAAGAAGTTGGCATTCATCAAGCCCCCTGTTGGATCATTTGATCAGAGTCAATAAATTGAATAAAAAATTTAAAGCAGCAGTGCCATAGTAATAGTAATATGTTATGAACAGAGAACATACGCATACTACAGTGCTCTTTACCTAATCTAGTCAGAGTTTTATGACACAGGCAGCTTTTAGTCTTTCACAGTTCATCTTTTGGGATTCTTCAAAGGTTTAATTAAATGTAAATGTTATTTCTTATGCTCAGTAACAATAACTATGTATTTCTGAGTGCAAAGACAATAGGAAAAAAGGATAAAAACCATAAACCGTTTTCTCACTACAAATGCCTGCAGCATTTGTTAACAACTTCAGCCTTTTCTCTGCTTGCGGCTGATGGCTGGCATTTGCCATGGGAACAGGTCTCATTGACACGTGTATCAGGTGAAAAATATCTGCTCAAAACACAGTCTGCCAAGTGCAGATGTTCTTTTGAGGCATAACAAAGTGGGACATGATAGCATATGGGCAAAGCTATGCCTTTATAACAGCCTGTTGTAAGCCCCTCAAAACTGCCTGGTGGCTCAATGGGGAGAGGTCACATCCCAGCAGGTTCCTAATGTGGTCATTCTGTCATATTTATAACATAGAGGATGTCAATTTGAAAACAAACCCTGGTTTGATGATTTTTTACAAGTGCTTCAGTTTGGGGGATGATGCCCCTCACAAAGTGTAATCTTTCAGAAATATTTTCAGTGTAGTCTTGTCCATGACATTATTGCCAGTCAAACTGCTGCCTGAATGTGTTTCGTCCATCAGAATAAAACCACAAAGGTAAGTTTTGGTACCCAGAAGGAGCACCTGAGAACAAAACATAAAAATGTAGTGACCCTCAAGTTGGGTCACTTCTTTCTTTTACTTCCTGCAGTTGTCTAAGTCCTACCTCGCTGAAATGTACGTGTCAGTTGAAGAGAAACAGCCAGTTTGTTTCTTCTACTGTTTTTATAGTTTTAGAAAGGAGATGGAAACAGCCGTAGCTCTTTATCCAATGATTTACACACTAACTTCCATGCAGTCAATCAGACATATGTCTGCACATGTATTACCTCTCTGTATATACATAGCTCTTAGTTCCCTTCCATCCCTCTCCTGAATCATGTTTTGTGACTCTCCAGCAGGATGAGACACTGCAAAGAGCATTAAAAAGGAAAAAAAACCAAAACCCAACCCCAGCCACACTGGGGTGTGTAATATGGTCTATGGGCATATGCATGTATAACATGGGTATGTCGTATAGTACCCCTTTATTACCTTCAGTGGTATAATCTAATCAAGCATGTGGCTAGAGTTTTGCACTGAGCCCCTCATTATACTATTGGCTGCTTCAAATGGTGACCACCAAAACCACTCTTGTTGGCTGTGCTACAGTTAAGCCTTCTCCCTTTCTGTGTAAGATTCTCTGTTCTCTTCTGGGGTATTTTGCATGGCAAATGAATCCTTGGAAGAAAAGCTGGAGCTATTTTCGTCTCCTTTACAAAGCTATGAAAAGCAGTAGCAAAAAAAAGAAAGAAACTGACCTTTCATGGTTTTTTGATATCTACATTCCAGCTAACTGTCAGGAACTTCACAGCTGCAGTAAATACTTTAGAAGCCCTTCAGTTCTGCTCCAGGAGACAGGATGTGATAGATCACTATTGCATGCAACAGGCATTTAATCCAGAGCAGTGCGCAAATCATCTACTTTCTGCCACCAACTCACTAAAAACCTTAAACTTCCATTAAAATCCTCAAAACCTACCAGGGCCCACTGAAAGGACTGGAGATGAAGAGCACACATTACTTGAGGTGGTGTCAAAGAACTGCCAGGAGGACATGCAGGTGAGTCCAACAGCTGCATGACATTAGGGCAAGAGAGGGTAATGGTTTATGCAATTTAAGGTAGGGAAGTTCCTTCTAAACCCAAATGTGAGAACAAATTTAACCCCTATGAGTTCACTGCAACAAGTGGGGACTGGAGAAGTTTGTTAGTATCATTGAGCAATACGTTTCCAGCTGTTCACAATCTCCAACATTGCAGTAAAAGACCTCAAACCCGAGGATTACAAAATACTCTTCCTAGGCCTTATAGATAACCAGTATAAGCCCTTCATTTAGTGACACAATGCACATTTAAATTAGTGAGTACTAGGAGTACTGAAGGCTTCACAAAACTGGCCCTGATCCATTCACGTGTCAGAAACACTGTAGATTCAGATGACATTTTTATAAGTCCAAGACTAAAACTTCACGGTCTGGTAGTCTGTAATAGTAGTTTTGACTGATAAATAGTCAATATAACGTCTCTAATTAAAAAAAGGGTGGAGGGAGGTGACTGGGGCAATTATGCCTCGCTATTTAAAACCTCTGATACCTGCCTAAGTGCTTTTCAAAGGTCAGAGTTATCAACCACATGGAATAGTCAGTGGGCTAGAAAACAACTGTGTCTTCTCAAAGGTAAGTTAAGAGAGACAGTGTTATGAAATTTCTTTATCAGGCAAGGGTAGATTATTTGTTCCAGGTTAGATTAAGTATTTGAGATGGTGACCCATAAAAATTACTAAATTTGTACTATGAGGAGTCAGAGAACAATTTTGAAAGCAACTAACTGAAGTGAAGGCTGTGTGGATTGTAGCGTAAGGAATGTTATTAGAGTGGGGAGAGAAGGTAGAAGGCTGTTCCTCAGGAGTGAGCAATTTTAGGCTGTATCTGGTTTCACTGGTGATTTTGCACACAAAAAAAGCATGCACTCATAAAATCCTTTGATAATGCACATTAGGAGCTATCATCAATATAGAAAGGAACATGGTATTTTCCAGAAAGAATAGACTGACCTTGAGAACTGGTATAATAGAAAGGAGCTGAAACTCAATAGGAAAGAAAGGGACAATCATGTATTTAGAATCTAATAACAAGCAGCTCTAAGAACTCAGCAGTTAGAAATAGCTGAAGAAGAGCACAACCCATAGGTATTACCATTGGTGATCATGACTTACAAGTTTGCTACAGCTGTTTAAAAAAAAAAAAAAGTTCATTCAGCTGTATTCTACATTATTCTACCATAAAATAAAAACTTTATATTTTGATTACTTCAGTAATCAAGAACAACAAAATCTTTTTAGAAAAGAGTTGAGGTAAATTTGAGAGCCTAGTAGATGAGAAAATAATATAACAACATTTATATGCTTAGAATAAAGAGTGGAATGCTGAGGGAGAGAGGGATCCAGTTGCTCCCTTCCTTCACATCCTGGGATGGAAACAGTAGCAGCCATCAGGAAGAGAAGCAAGCTATTCAAGTTAAGAAAGTGTTCAAGCATAAGCACATGAATAAATCTCTATACACTCAACAGTAAAAATTGGCTGGAAATGAGATGTTTGTAACTGTTAAAAGACAGAAAAAGTGTTAAAGGGTTCTAAGCAAGCAAAACCAGGTGCTCCTCAGGTGGGCTCCATCCTGGTTACGAACGGGGTTCTGTGCTGCCTTTGCTGTGGCAGCAGATGACTGGGCACAAAGAGCCAGTCAGCTGGTCTGTGCTGTTTTCTCTCTGTGTCCATACTTAGTGCGTTGCTCCAGAAGACGTTAGTGACTTCATGATTTGATGAGTTGGGGAAAGAAACATAAGAAATACAGGGGTTGGTGTTTCTTAGGAAAAAGACATCTAAATCTTGCCCAGAGTCTATTTCACCTATTTATTCAGGTAACAACAGTTGGTCAGAAAATTAAGTGTTCTAAATCTGAGTGTAGGTAGATATGTTTGGTTGTGGCTTTTTGAACACTTTATGTCAGCTGGAACAGTCTGTCACATCCTTGCTGAAATAGGATTCAGTATAGTTTTCACAGAAAATCTCATGTCAAAATATATCTATCATGATCAGTTGATAAGCATAGTTCATACATTTGAAAATTCAGACAGATGATCAAAAATATTTAACAGTACTGAAAACAAAAAAGCTGTCTTTAGTTCACTGAATTCATTAAAATGTGCAGAGTTCAGCAGCCACGCTTCACAGATTCACAAAATGGCAGGCATTGGAAGGGACCTCTGGAGATCATTTAGTCTAACTACCCTGCTAAGGCAGCATCACCTAGAGCAGGTTGCACAGGATCACATCGAGGTGGGTTTTGAATATCTCCAGAGAAGGAGACTCCACAGTCTCTTTGGGCAGCCTGTGCCAGTGCTCTGTCACCCTCACAGTGAAGAAGTTTTTCCTCATGTTGAGATGGAACTTCCTGTGTTCCAGTTTGTGTCCATTGCCCCTTGTCCTGTCACTGGGCACCACTGAAAAGAGTCTGGCTCCATCCTCTTGACACCCACCCTGCAGGTATTTATAATCATTGATCAGATCCCCCTCAGCCTTCTCCTCTCCAGGCTAAACAGACCCAGCTCTCTCAGCCTTTCCTTGTACGAGAGATGCTCCAGCCCCCTCATCATCTTGGTAATGCTCTGGTGAACTCTGTCCAATAGTTCCCTGGCTTTCTTGAACTAGGGAGCGCAGAACTGGACACAGTATATCAGATGTGGCCTCACCAGGGCGGGGTAGAGGGGGAGGATAACCTCCCTTGACCTGCTGGCCACACTTTTCTTGATGCACCCCAGGATACCATCGGCCTTCTTGCCCACAAGGGCACACTGCTGGCTCATGGAGAGCTTGTTGTCCACCAGGACTCCGAGGTCCTTCTCTGCAGTGCTGCTTCCCAGCAGGTCAGGCACCTGTAATGGTGCCTGGGGTTCTTCTTCCCTAGGTGCAGGACCTTACCCTTGCCCTTGTTGAATTTTATATGGTTCCAGTTCTCCAGCATGTCAATATCTCGCAATGCAGCCTTCTGATACGTTGGCCGCTCCTCCCAGTTTTGTATCATCAGCAATTCACTCACTCCTCCCGTGCAGTAGGATGGGGGAAAGAATCAAAAAGAAAAAAGTATAAGTTGTGGGTTGAGAAAAATTGTCTAATAGAACAAGAAAGGAAGAGAAGAATAGTAATGATAAAAGAATATACAAAACAAGTGAGGCACAGCACAATTGCTCACTACCCAGAGCTGATGCTCAGCTAGCTCCTGAGCCATGCCACCTCCCACCCAAGTCCTCTAGTTATATACTGAGCATGACATCGTATGATATGGAATATTCTGTTGGCCAGTTTGGGTCAGCTACCCTGGCCGCTCCCAGCTTCTTGGGTGCCCCCCACCTTCTCATTGGCAGGCCCGTGTGAGAAGCTGAAAAGTCCTTGGCTGCTTGGCAACAACTAAAAACATCAATGTGTTATCAACATTGTTCTCATCCTAAATCCAAAAGGCAGAGCTATACTAGCTACTAACAAGAAAATTAACTCTATCCCATCTGAAATCAGGACAAGACCTTACATGATAATTAGATAAATAAATTGCTACTTGACATCTGTCTGTATTTTTAAAATTTTTCTCCTTTCAGAAGTCACAGATTTACCCTATTCAAGGGGGGATGGATATAAACTTCATGCTCTGACACACTGTAGTTACATTCCTACTCTCCATTCAATGCCATATTTTGCTATCAACTGAAAGGGGAAAAAAAAACCCGAAACCACCCAACATACCAACTAAACAGTCTCCCCCCAAATAAAATAAACCCTCAATACCTAAAACCTGTGAGTCAAAGCTCAGGGTTGTTTTCAGTACGTTATTAGTTGATTTGGAATAGTCTTCCATATGAAGTGTGTTCCAAAACATTTTCCAGAATTAAAAGCTCTGTGTGACTACAGCACAAAAACATAATACAAAATGTTTTGGCTAAAAAAGGAGGCCTTCTGTTTTCCTTACAACTGAAGCCAAAACAATTTTAATTTCTGGCTACTTAATTAATGTTAAATACAGTTTAGACTGACTTTCTCATCAAACAAATATTGCAACATTTGTAGATTTGCAGTTTAGTCCATTGTTTTATCTTTAATTTGAGCATCCTGAGTATGAGAGCAGTTAAATTCAAAGTCTTCATATATTATGCCATCTGTTAATGAAAATCTGTATTTCAGAGCTATGCAGAGTGTGGTTGATAATTTTGTCATTTTACTATAGCTTGGCCATTTTTTATTTATTTTTGCTGTATTGGTGCCTAAAGACTCTGATCGTGATCATAAAATAAGAATTTCTTTTTATGACAAAATAGAGGTCTTAAAAGTTGTTTTCATTACACCCCAGCATACACTGAGAAGCTTTTGTAGTTTTTTTTTTTTATGAGAAAAGAAAGATACTGGCAGTCTGGGATATGAGATTAAAATTCATCTGTTTGTTCTGATTCTGTCTGGAGACCTGAACTTGTGTTAGGACCTACTTAAGGCTCCCTCCTATATAATAAAACTGTTCCCCCAACTCCCACTTTTAAGTTGAGTTGATTGATTCCTCCATTACTATCCACAGTAGTGTAGATGTCTACACCTCCACAGTTACCTTTCACTAAATGCAGATTTAAGGACTTGATACTGCTGCCCTCTATTAAAAGTCCACTGTAAGATGAGATGACTTTGTGCCCTGGAAATGCTTACTTTCTCCACAGACTGCAAACGCTTTTGATGATAGATGAGAGGTAGAAAATTGTTTGAAATTGATGGAAAAGTTGGCCAAATATTACATGTCAAAAATTAATCTGATCTAAGCGAGTGGCTCTTTAGTTCAGGATGTGGGACAGTCAAGGTGAAGTCCAGCACGTGGCAGAGCATGCTCAAGAAACTGAGCCTCCCATATGGTAGTTTTTTTTTTTTATGAAAACAAAAACAAAAACCCCAAAAAAACCCCCCCAAAAAAAAAAACACCAAAAAACCCCAAACAAAACAACCCTGTTAGTAACTTTCATTTTAATCTTAGAAGTGAAGATTACTTATTTTTTTTTGCAGTTCAGGCTTTATTACATCAAGCACTTTAATGTAACTGTTTTGAACTAGGATTTTTTTATGGGCTTTGTTTTCGTGCGTTTTTTTAAAGCAAAAATTAACATGCTGGAAGCTCTCCAGAGAACCAGGATGCTTTTCGGAGAGCAGCAAGAGTGGCCTGGCCCGTGAGGCCGAGAGAGCTAGGAGCCAAGGGTAGCAGCAAGGTGACTGAGCACAGGCCCCACCAGCAAAGGACTGGTCCCACAGCAAGGTGAGCAGAGCAGGTCTGGTGACAGTGACCAGGCAATCTGAGAGTCCAGGACTATCCAAGGCAGAGTCAGGACAAACAAGGTGCAATGCTGGGCATAGGTAGACCTACAGCACACCTCAGTCATCCTCCAAGGGAAAGAGCCTGAGTTTAAATGCAGCTTCCAAGTCAAGGGGTAGAGGCCTCAGACAAGGTGTCTCTCAGCTCCTTCTCTCAGCTTAGCTGTTCTCCAGCAGTCTGATCCCAGGTTACGTAGCCATGCCCTGTCAGAGTTGGCCTTCAGCCCAAGCAGCTTTAGCGCTGGGAGGGGAAGGAGGAGGCTGCAGGTGTACATGGGGCCCTGGCAGTGTTACCACATACTTTGTAAAGAGTAGAAGAAATCATTTTTGACTCTAGAAATTCCGGAGTTCAAGGGTGGGAAAGGGAATGGATGTACAGACCTTTACGTATAATCACAAAGACGGATAGAAAAAAGGCAGTTGAGCCCTTCTCCCCCAACCAGCATTTCAGTGAAACACCAGTATTCGCGGCATGGGATCATCATGCTAAATCAAAGAAACGGAATTCTGCAGCAAATGAAGAAGGTCATTGAGGACAGCAGGAATAAATCTTAAAAACTTTTATATGCCCAATGTTATTTATACTTCTGAGAACTCTATTATGCCTTCCTTACTTCCAACACCACTCAATTCACCCTAGGAAACAGAGTTCACCCTATTTGTTATCCCCCTTAAAAATTCTTCAGTTGAGAAACCACAATTGTTTAGGAAATTATCAGAAGTCAGATGTTTCCTCTCACTGAATGGAACTGTTTGTTGGATGAAATAGGAAGTTTTCATTCTGGGAGGGGGTGTGTTCTTTTGTAAAGGCTGAGCCCATTTGATTTGAAAGTTCAGAGCTTCAACACAGCTTCTGTTTTTTTCTAGGCCTATAGCAATTTTTGATGGCTGAGATATGGCACGTGTTTTAGGTTTGCATGGCAAGCTAGCGGGGGGAGGGGGACACAGGAGTGGCAGCCTCTGCAAGATGCTGCTAGAAACTTCCCCTGTGTCTGGCAGAGCCAATGCCAGCGGCTCCAAGAGAGAGACACCCCTGGCCAAGGCCAAGCCCATCAGCAACAGTGGTAGCGCCTCTGGGGTAACAGAGTTAAGAAGGGCAAAAAAAAAAAAAAAAGAGGGAGCTTTCTGAGCCAGAGAGAGGAGTGAGAATATGTGACAAACTCTGCAGACACCCAGGTCAGTGAAGAAGGAGGGGGAGGAGATGCTCTAGGCACCAGAGCAGAGATTCCCCTGCGGCCTGTGGTGAAGACCATGGTGAGGCAGGCTGTCCCTCTGCAGCCCACGGATGAGGGATAATGAGGAGAAGAGATTTCACCTGCAGCCCATGAAGGACCCCACATTGGAGCAGGTGGAGACACCTGAAGGAGGCTGTGAACCCATGGGAAACCTGTGAGCTGGAGAAAGTTTCTAGCAGGACCTGGGGCCCTGTGGAGACAGGACCCCATGCTGGAGCAGGTTTCCTGACAGGACTTGTGACCCCATGGGTGACCCTCAGGGGGAAGGAGCAGCAGAAACAATGTGTGATCAACCCCCCATTCCCCCGTGCTGCTGGGGGGGTGTAAATAGAGATTAGGAGTGAAATTAAACCCTGGAAGAAGGAAGAGGTGGGGGGGGAAGCATTTTAAGATTTGGTTTTATTTCTCCTTTCTCTACTCTGTTTTGCTTGATAATAAATTAGATGGATTCCTCTTTAAGTTTGGTCTGTTTTACCCATGACAGTAATTGGTGAATGTTCTCTCCCTACCCTTATCTTTACCCATGAGTAGTTCGTTATTCTAATTCTCCCCAGTCTAGTTAGGGAGGAGGAGAGCTAGAACAACTTTGGTGGGCACCTGGCCTCCAGCCAGGGTCAACTCCCCGCAGCATGTCATTTGGAACGTAAATGTCATTGTCAAACCATAGTCGGGGGATGACCCCTGTTAAAAATGGCACAGTAAATATCTGCTGTCTTACCAGAAAGAACACAGCTGTGAAAATTTTCCATAAGAAATGCTATTTCTACTTGCTCTCTTCTTTAACGTCAAGCTCCAATAAATGAAACACTTCAGTCATGCAAAAAAAACTTATTTCCTAAACAATGTAATTGTTGACAGTTGCATGTCATTCTGATAGAAACTATAAATAGCTTACTACCGTTTTATAGAATCAGAGTCTACCAATTGTCTCAGGTTTTTGCTTGGTTCAAGTATGGTGGCTGGAAGCTTCCTCATCCAGAGACACTTGTTGATTTTCAAAAGGAGTAACGAATACTATAACTATGATTAGAGGGGCCCTGCCTCCAGCCAGGTGGAGGAAAGGGACAGACAAATTTATCGAACTGTGTGAATCTGATGGCCTGGCACATCAGACCAGCAAGACTATAAGGCTTTAGTGGACGCTGGTGCACAGTGTGCCCTAATGCCATAAAGCCATGAAGGGGTAGAACCCATCTATATTTCTGGAGTGATGGGAGGTCCCAACAGCTAACTATACTGGAGGCTGAAGTGAGTCATCCCATTCTGACTGGCCCAGAGGCTTCGTGCATCCTTGACATAGACTGCATCAGAGGGTACTTAAAGGACTCAAAAGGGTACTGGTGGGCTTTTGGCGTAGCTGCCTTGGAGATGGAGAAAAATTAAGTTATCTACTTTGCCCAGTCTCTCAGAGGACCCTTCTGTTGTGGAGTTGCTGAAGGTGCCAATCGCTACCACAATGGTGCACTAGTGGCAATATCACACCAACCAAGCCTCCCAGATTCCCATCCATGAACTGAGTCGTCTATTGGAGAGCCAAGGAGAGATCAGCAGAACCTGCTCATCCTTTAACAGTCCCATATGGCCAGTGCAAAAATCTAATGGAGAGTGGAGACTGACAGACTGCCCCAGGCATAGAATAGAATAGAATAGAATCATTAAGGTTGGAAGAGACCTCCAACCTTAAAAACAGCCTCACCATTTGTCGTGGACTGATCCAGGCTACACTGCAACAGCTTTGGATCACCTGCAATACACTGATGACATCATCATACGGAGCATTAAAGCAGAAGTTACTGAGAAAGGAAAGAAAATAATCTAAATCCTTCTGATTTTGCTATAACATGAAGTAAGGCCAAGGAACCTTCCAAAATGAGCTCAAATAGGAAACCCCAGTCACCCAGGAATCTTAGAAGTGATCATGGGCTGGTCAGAAGGCAAAGATTTTTGTAATGTTGTCAGAAGAGGAGGTAAAGCATGCTGAAGAGGCCCCACTGTATAACAAACTGTCAGAAAATAAGAATATGCCCTATTCACTCATGGATCCTGTCACATTGTGAAAAAGCATTGGAGGTGGAAGGCTGCTGTATGTAATCCTACGTGACGAGTTGTAGAAACTGCTGAAGGAGAAGGTGAATTAAGCCAGTTTGTGGAAGTGAAAGACATCCAGTTGGCTTTAAGCATTGCTGATTGAGAAAAGTGACTGATGCCTCTGTGCTGATTCATGGATGGTGACAAATGCCCTGTGGGGTTGTCAGCAGCAATGGAAGCAGAACAGCTGGCAGCACAGAGGCAAACCCATCTGGGCTGCCCCACTGTGGCAAGATGTTGCTGCCTGGCTAGAGAAGCTAGTTGTGAAAGCATGTCATGTAGATGCCTGTATACTCAAGAGCTGAACCACTGAGGAACATCCAAACAACCAGCATGTGGATCAGGCAGCTAAGATTAAAGTGGGTCATACAGGTCTGGACTGGCAACGTAAGGTTGAATTACTTATAGCTTGATGGATCCATGACACCTCAGGCTATCAAGGAAGAGATGCAACATAGAGACGGGCTCGTGATTGACAGGTGGATTTGACCATGGATACTATTGCACAGGATATACGTGAATGTGAAGTATGCACTGTGATCAAGCAAGCCAAGCTGTTAAAGCCTCTCTGATATAGAGGATGATGACTAAGATATAGATATGGAAAGGCCTGGCAAACTGATTATATCACACTCGCACAAACTTGCCAAGACAAGCACCATGTGCTTACAATGGTGGAAGCAATGACTAGGTGGCTGGAAACATGTCCCATTAACACTAGGACATCTACTAATTGAGCTAGTCCGACTCAATGAAAACTTCCACGCACTGTAGAACAGGATAAAGTCCCCATAGCGTGGATGAAGAATATGTTGGGGAAGATAGTCTGGATTAGCCCTGTTTCAGACAAAGGCAAAGCCATTCACTACATTGCTTTTGCTCAAGGACCTGCGTGCCCTTGGTGGGTGATGTGGGAGGATGGGGCAGTCTGATGTGTACCTCAAAAGTATTTAATTTTTGGTGAAAATAACCAATAATTTAAATTGTATGATGTTAATTGCTAAATAATCCTGCCACTGTATGTCTTAACTACTACAGTTGCTATATGCTATATCAATGATATTACCATAAGAATCACCTAGATTAATGAAGAATGAGCTTTGATGAAACTGAGCAAAGTACAGCAGTGATGGAAACAGAACTAGCTTCAGCATGTGACAATCCAACACCACACATGATATCTCCTGCCCTGAAAGACTGTTACGACAGATGGAGACCAAATCCATGGACTTAATAAACTCACTGGACGTTTCAGAAGGATGGTCCATAGACTAAGGCAATGGTATCTCTGTATATATATCAAAAGACAGGGAAAGTAGGGGTGATTTACTGAAATGTATTGGAAAGTGTGGGACCTGGGCATGATGTAGATGGTAGAGAATATTGTAGGTGGATACTGTCCTGGTTTTGGCTGGGATAGTTAATTTTCTTTCTAGCAGCTGGTATAGTGTTGTGTTTTGGATTTAGGAAGAGAATAATGTTGATAACATATTGATGTTTTGGTTGTTGCTAGGCAATGTTTACACCAAGTGAAGGACTTTTCAGCTTCTCATACTGCCCTGCCAACAAGGAGGCTGGCAGTGCACAAGAAGCTGGGAGGGGACACAGCCAGGACAGCTGACCCAAATTGGCCAAAGGGGTATTCCATACCATATGATGTCATGCTCAATATATAACTTGGGAGAAGCTGGTCGGGCTTGGACCATGTCTTGGGAACTAGCTGGGCACTGGTGGTCTGCTGGTGATGAGCAATTGTGCTGTGCATCTCTTGGTTTGTGTATATTATTTTTTTATTATTATCATCATCATCATCATCAGCCCTTTCTGTCATTAAACTGTTTTTATCTTAACCCACAAATTTTACCTGTTTTCTGGTTCTCTTCCCTATCCAGGAGTGAGCAATGGGTTGTGTGGTTGTTTTAGCTGTCTGCCAGGTTAAACTGCAACAGACACATGGAAACTAACAGCCTAAGTATTTCCACGTGGCCAAAACAAACTAATGTGTCCCAGGACTGCTGAGCAAGAAACTATTCTGGCAGCATAAACATCCTCTTGTAGCTATTGAAGAACTGAAGAGCTATGTCTGTGTGCTCTTACTTTCACATTGTTCCAGTCTCTGTTACACTTTGCGATATAGTATAGTTGAGTTGGAAGGGTCCTACAATGTTAATTCAGGGTTGACCAAAAGATAAAACATGTTATTAAGGACATTGTCAAAGTGCCTCTTAAACACTGACAGGCTTGGGGCATCGATCACCTCTCTAGGAAACCTAGATGTTCCAGTGTTTGACCACCCTCTGGGTAAAGAAATGCTTCCTAATGCCCAGTCTGAACCTCCCCTTGGTGGGCAAATCAGTGGTGAAGAGAGAGCAGAAGTGAAAGAAATAGTCCTCTTGCAAAGTTTCAGTGTTTGGTGTTTGTTTTGTGGGTTGGTTTTTGTTTTGTTTTGGTTTTTTTTTGGGGGGGGAGTATTGTGTTTGTTTTGGTTTGGGGGTTGGGTTTTTTTTTTTATCAGTCTAGTGAAGGCAGATGGGAGATTGCTTTTTACACTGATCATTCTGGGTGTTGGGCAATTATTCAAGAGAGGCATCTGCTATTAAATGCGGATTTTGAGGAAGTGCTGTGTTTGTTTAAAGGAGAGTAAGAGCTGGTCTAAGGCCCTATCTAGTGGTTGAGCTGTCATGAAACTGGTGAGTAACCACCAGTTACGGAGCTTAAATAAACACTGGCTTGCAGGCTCAGCCCAATATAAATGGTAGTATTTCCCAAATACCACTTCCCATACAAACTACGTGGGAAGAAAATGTTTACATTCATAATCATATATCTCCCTTTCCATGGGACAATTTATCCCAGTCTTCTGACAGCCTCTACAACTGCCCACCAACTTCCTAAACCAGATTTCCTAGTCTTGTGTCCCTGGCTTCCTCTACACTCTCCCAAAACCAGAGATTTAAAGAATCCATGCTGTTCACAGCACTGCTTGGGATAAATTTCTTTGCTGGTATTGTGCTTGGCCTGGGAACATATGCAAGTCAGTAGGAGGGAAAAATTTCTTTGTAGGACAGACAATATTCAGTTAAGAGCCTGCTTAGAGAAAAGTGGCTAAAAATGCAGTATCTCTCCTCCCAGAAAGGTGATATCATTTGGGAGATACTAGGCTCTAAAATTTAGAAGTTACAACACCCGTGTTATAGATCTGTGGTTTGGAGTAGAGATCAATTCCCCGTGCAAAACGCCCTTCTTGTTGTCCAGTAGACAGGCAAGTCAGCAGCTGACCAATCCCCTAGCATGTATGTGAAGAGTTAGGAGGTGCTGTGGGAGAGCGTATGCATACAGTTTCTACCTGCTTTGAATTAGGTATTTCATACCATAATGTGCCTATATTCCTTTAAATTAGTATTCTGAAATCTGGAAAATCGTTAGGCATAGATTAACATTAGGATTAGGCTTCAACGTTGTCAATACCTGTGTTATGGGGCTTGATGCTTTACAGGAGAGAAATGCAGGCACTTGCATCATTCAAGCACTTCCTGAACTAGAGAGAAGGAATTTTGTGGATCAAAACGTTCAAATAATAGTTGCCCAAATTCTGCTCAAGTTTCATGTTTAATATTTAGCTTCTTTTTTGGATCCTACTGTTATGACCTAGCTGCTAGAATCTCTAGAGGCTTTGACAACGGTACACATTGTGCTCTTCATATATTACTAGAGAGCAGAAGGGGTGACCACAGCATAAGAGATCACAGATCTTCTTCCCAAGGGTGTTCAAAAATGAGCCTAGAGGGGCTGGCATGTGTGGATGTGTAATTCATCTCTGTCACTACAAGTGTGCGCAGGGGCAGAGGAAAGATCAGAGAACTCTTGCTTTTATCCCACTTGGCTCGCAAGTCATTTAACTATTAGCAACATGCAGATTTGAAACAAAGATAAGCAAGACAGAAAATTATTTAATACAGATGAAACAAACTCAAAGTAGTATCTGTATAGTAGCTGGGGAAAGTTAGCCTTACTATTTCCCTGTTTATTTAAAAGGCTGTGCTTCTGCCGAATACTGACCTGTCCTAACCACATCAGACATTGGTGGTAGTCTCCCTGGAATTAATATATTTCCTTAGTTTCCTTTCCTCATTATCTGTTTTTCACTGTTCATTCCATGTTCCCTGGTTTAGCTGTGTTGTGGGAAGCTTGCCTAGTTCTACTTGTTTCTGCAAAATAGAGTTGAGGCATCGCTAAAAACAGATCAGATCAGTGCTGCCTTACCGAAATCCTGGGAACAGAAAGGTATTTAGGTATTTGATCAGGTATTTGACCAGTTATTTTTCTTCTGCTCTCAAATGGTAATGTGTGATTAGTAACTACTTAAAGAGATTAGAGTCTGCTATGGTCCTCATCATCATAGTTACAGGTACATCAGTCTACTGCAGTTGTCACAGCAGACTTACAAGGCTACACAACTGCTATTACCCCATAAGGATTCAGAAACTGAGACATAGCTCCAAAATGAGACATAATTGTACCTTTTCCCCATAAACATAACCACTGCAACCTTAATTTCTCTTAAATAGCTGCTTAACTCTAAAGATGCTCAATCCGTACCTATGCTGCAGTTGCCAACATTCAGTTGTCAAATCATAGACTAATTTAGGTTGGACTTCTGGAGGTCGTCAAGCCCCAAGTCAAAACAGGGTTACCTTTCAAGTTAGATTAGGTTCATCATGATTTTGACCAGCTGAGTTTTAAAAATTTTCTAAGTTAGGGGGTGAGTTTCCCCCATTAGCCTTTTCTCCAGGCCAAACTAACTCACTCCCTTGTACTGTTGTGTGTGCTCTACACCCATAACCAGATGGCCCTACACAGAAAACCTTGTGGTATGTCTATATTTCTCTTTAGTGAGGACCCAGACTGAATGTAGTATTCTAGGTATGGTCATACAAGTGTAAATAAAGGGGAAAAATTGCTTCCCTTCATCTACTGATTATTCTTACAGATATGACTGACCCTTGTTGTTGCAATGGTGCACTGCTGACTCATGTTTAATTTGATGTCCACTGGGACCCAAAGTACTTCTACAAAGCTCTTTTCTATCCAGTTTGTCCCCAGTCCACCATTGCTTCCAGTTCCCTCGAAATACTTCTTTTTTTTCTTTCTCCTCCCCAGCACCCACCCCCCCCCAGGCATTAGGTACTTTACATTATGCAGACAGCTGGTGGAAATCTGTTTTCAAACTCTGGAAATCACTAGACCAGTATCTCCTCCCAAAGTGAGACGACACTCTCTTTGTCCTTTTTATTCCTGGTTTAGAAACTCTGGTGGGTTTTTTTTTTCCTTTTTTTTTTTTTTCTTTAATATTACTTCTTTGAAAAGAAACTATATCAGAAATGTGTAAAGACATTAATGAACTTGCTGCCAGACTTTGGGAATACATCTATGCCAGCATATAAAGACTTTGTTTTTGTTGACACAACGTATAGAACTAAAATGAATCAGAATAAGATTTGTCTAATTAGTAGTGTCACTCTATGAAGAGCTGCTATCATTTAGTTGTGAGATTTTTATTAGTATATAAAATGACTGCTTTTAAATGTTTAGTCTGGAATTAATTTCAGAGTAGGTGCTGGAAGGTGCTTCGCATACTACTGCATGTCACAATCATGCTATGAAATAAAAGTACACAATGGTGAGCAGCATGAATCTGAGACTATAGTTAGTATGTCACTAATGTGGCCATTAAGTTTTCATGTTAAGATTTATTATGTTGTCATTACAGCACTTTTCTTCTTGATGTATCAAACCACTGCTACAGTACATATTTGTTGACATCTCATCTGTTTTAGAGAAGGGAAATGATTACAAGTTACCAAGGAAACTAATAAGAAGTATGTAAGGAATGGGCTGCACAATTCGTTTTGCTAGATAGCAAGTCACTGCTGTTCTAATTTCAATTATATTACACCTCCTTCTCATGTTGATAACATAAAAACAAACCATGTACCATTTCAAAAAGAATTCACATAGTTACATTCATTTAGTAAATGGAAATGAACACTGTTTTGTAGCTTATACAGATGGAAGATCTAGAGAGATGTGATTTGTTGAAGGTTTTGTGTACTTTATAAGTGCTGTATTTTATGAGTTTGTAGAAAAAACGTTGTGTTGTGCTAAGTTCACAAGACTACACAACCACAGTCCTTAGCATCTAAAGGAGTTTTTAAAACTGGGATATTGAAATTTGTTTTTTACTTCAAATTGCCTGTGCAGTTTGATATAAAAACTCTCACTGAGAGCTGTTTTTCTTGTGCTGTTTTATGGAAACAGAAGTTTGGGGTAAAGCAGATCAGTGGGGTTGAAATTGATTTAGGCTGGTGATTCGGATAAAATGGTTCATCCACCCCAGCTCTTGAGTAAAATACTTATGAGCTGCACAATGCCATAAGTGAAAACCAAATATTAAATTTTTTTGAAAGTAAGAGGAGATCCTCAGGGGACTGTTACCTTTTGAAGCCATAATAGCTGTTGTTAGGAATTGTTGTGGGTACTTACCGTGGAGGGAAAAATTATGGACCTTCCATAGCCCTAGAGAGCATTTGTTCAGGGAACTGACCTTTGGGCAAGGGACCATTAATTTTTAAAGTAATGCTGAATATTCTTTGTTATTTTCTGTCCTGTTATGAGCCTGACATATTCTGGATGGTTTGTTTTATTGAGCTGTACCACATCCCTCAAGCTTTCCCATGTTTGTAAGTTTCTATCCTCCCTGAGTCCACCAAAATATCTGCAAGGCAGCTGGAGAATAAAGCAAATACTGCTGCTGCCACCTACTCACTCCTTAAATTGACTGTCAGTGGGCACAGCAGGCTGGGAGGGCATGTCTGGGAGCTGAGCAGGACATGCCTCCAGCTGATGGAGTGGAAGGTGGAAGCAAGGCCAGGGATTTGAAGAGATAATATAGTGGGGCAGTGCTGCCATGATGATTTGTTAGATGAAAGTTTTTTCTCACTTTTTGGGTTTGCTCGCGATGATAACAGGGCTGCCTTCACTGTAACATTTGCTCATTACAGCTTATGCAGAACAAGATACATGTGTGCTATAACTAAGACCAGACCATCCCATATTGTTTTCTTTGTGTATGCCATAAAAAGGCCTATTCTTAACTTCTCGTATCAGTAAGGCTGAAATAAAAGTAAAAATGACTGTTACTTGATACCGATAACCTTCAAAAATTTTGTGTTAGCTGGATAACATATCTTAATGCCTGTGATAGGAAGATCAGACAAGATGGTCTGATCATACCTTTAAAATCTGTGAAACCATGGGAAACAGGAGGGGATCTGCTGAAAGCCTTTTTTAGCATCTTTGTTTGGACAGCATTTCTCCAAATGTATTTTTGTCAATGAGGTTGGGGGCGGGGGGGGTGGTTGACCAGTTCTATAATGAAAGCTGATAATTGCCTGTGGCAAAATTAGATCATCAAGCTGTTATAAACTGTTGGTGGAAATGATGAGTTATCCACCTTTTATCAGCAGTTATTGAATTTTCAGTGTAATAATTGTTGATAGAAATATAAAATGGTAATTCAGAGTATTGCTTTCAGTTAACAGTGTGAGGTTTTTTCCCCCGTCTTTCTGGTAATATGCTGATATGAACTCCTGGTGATCACACTGCAAGCAGCACAATAAAAATTGCACAAGCAAGTGCATCCTGTTGAGCCCCTGTCCAGGCAAGGGACCCAAACTGTGCGCCAGAACATGAATGTAGGGAGCCATGGAGCCACAGTAAATGTAATTTTACAAGCCAAAGCAGTAACTGAAAGGCAGCATAATATTGAAATGTTACAAGAATTTTGGAAAAAATGCTTTGACAAGTTCCAAAATTTATTTTTATATATAAGTACATAAATGTCTATATAAACAGGTTTATATATGTATGTGTATATATAAAAGTTTGTGGAAAATTTGCTACAATATTGCAAATCTCTTGTGCTAGTACAAGTGAGGCAGTGTGTGTGGAAAGCAGAGGATACCTGGATAAGCAGTGGATTAAGTGGATAAGAATGTATAGATGGAAAGAAAAACATGGGAATGGTATGTTCAAAACCAGAATAATCCAATTCTTTCTTGGTTTTCAGAACTCTAGTTCTACCTTGCCAAACCATATGATGAAAGTATGGTTTTCATTGATCCTGTCTATAGTCCTTATTTCCCACAGGCTTGACTTGAATACCTGGGCTGGTTTTGCAAAAGCCCTCAAAGCTTCAAGGGACATAGTGGGGAAAAAGCTTCATGGCTACTTTTTCTAACATACTTCCACCAGAAGGTGTAAACCTGTTGAGAATCGGCTGCACCAAAAAATTAGAAAATCACTTTGTGATGTGAATATCAAATAAAACAACAAATATTTTACTGTTATATACAGCCATGAAACCTTTATTCTGTTTCGCCATGTTTGCCATGGCTGAAAACGTAAATATATGGTGGGATTACTTTTCAAGTATTCTATAAAACTGGAAGGTAGATTACCGCCACACTTACCAAGTTTGGTGTGCTAGTCAATAAAGCATGCAAATGGACCAGTAATGTGAAAATACACACTGCATAATTTACAAAGACGGAATAAGTGTTACATTCAGAAAAGTATTTCCTGCAGAGGAAAATACATCGTCATAAATGAGAAATTGTTGCAAAAAATACAACTGTTGAGTGTTTTAGGAATTAGAAATGAAGCTGAAGTGAATGAAACTGAACAAAAAAGTAATTCTGTAGCATCTTGTAAAAAGTAACCAGGATTAAAATTATCACAAATAGTGTATTCAGAAAATAATTATGAAAAGACAAAATGGAAATACATTGTTTAAAAGTATTAATCAAAGACAATAGTTACAGGATGATTTTTATGCCAGTCAATCAAACTTCAGACGAAGGAAGAAAGCAGCATTAAGTTTAGATTCAAATTAGGGAATTAAATTATATAGTAACTCAGACAACTATTTCTGGATTTGTAAGTAGAAGCCAGTCCATAATTTTCCCCTGTGGAATAAAGATGAGAATTTCAAAGGATTTCTCCTGGCTAAATGCATTTTACATAAATGCATAATGCAAAAGTATAAGCTGCAGGGAGAAACATTCCGGTTACATACAAAGTTAAAATTATGTGACATTTAAAGTATAGCTCAGAATATGCATATATGGAACACAGTGTGTTTATTTCTTGGACTCAGATCAACAACAAATTACTTTCACGGCAGCTGCTTTCACAGAAATGCCTAAAGGGGTCAAGGGGTTTGGGTTTTGGGGGGGGTCTGCCCTTGCGGAGATGAACTGTTCTCTAGCTCTCAAAACCACGAGTCAGTCAGTTAAGGCGGGGGGTGTTGGTGTTTGGGGAACAACCTACCAAAACATACAGGGGCAACTAAATGAAAATGGAAATCGTGATCGGAGGCATGAAACTCTTCAGTATGCAAAGAGAAACAGAACGATAATCATTAAGATCTTATATTAAGTGGCTGGATTGGACAGTACTTGTAGCGGAACTGGTGTGAGTTTTCACTGGAGTTTCTATTGTACTTTCAGAAAAGTGATAAGGTCATGCTGAGGAGAATAAATTAAATATTCATGTTTTCCTAATGAGCATCAAGGGTCCCTCTGTTTTCTGTTTGGTATTATTCTGTCCAGGCTACTTGAAATTAAATCACAGGTGGGAAAGCCACAGGGAATAACACAATGTTGATGATAAGGTGGTATCAGAGACTGACAGGAGCCTGTGGGAAACGACAAGACTAACAGATTAGCTACTGGCAGCAGACCGTGTTTACTCATGGAAGGATGCTTACTCATCCCAAAATGGAGCATAGAATCAAAAGGGATTCTAAAATTTGAGAATTTCTAGTCTTGGGGAAGGCCTGAATTGCTGGTGTGATGCTGGGAGGTGACACAATCAAAGATGTTAAAGGATGAAGAAGAAAGGGCAAAAAAGCAGTCTGTTTCCCATTCAAAAGTATGGTTAGCTTCTTGTCAAAACATTAACATTTAGGAAAATAAATATTTACTTTAGACACTTAAGGCTAAACTTTAAAAGGTGCAGTTGGACTGAACTGGAACATTCCCTGACATCTTTGCAGAGCCACCTTTGAGTCAACAGTCTCACATGAAGTACTGCAGGCTCCTGAAACAACCCCCATCCTGCATGTGGCTTCACATCTGCCTGAGAGGTGGAAAAGCAAGACCAAAGGCCCTCTAAAGCCAAGGAGGTAAAGCCCACACCCCACTGCTCTAGGAACAGGGTTGTTGCACATACCTGCTATAAGTTCTCTGAACGCACAGGAACAGAGACTTGTGAAAATGTTTGTTAAACCATAACACAACCGCTAAGGCTATCTATTCAGGCGGGGCAAGGGAGGGCGGCCTGCTCTGTGATTCTGCATCAAATGCTCCAAGGCAGTTTCGACACTGTCAATCAGTATAGATGTGGGGTATTTGTTACAGACAGAACTGCTTTCCTGTCATGCTGTTGTGCAGTCACTAACCTGCCTAGTCACATGAACTGTCTCTGTGGCTTTAGTTTTTTGAATAATAAACCTTGCTGGGCACCTTCTGTTTTTGGAACATGTAATAAGGTATCACAAGGGAATCTTGATCAACCATTTTGCATTTGCTTTCAAGGTAAGGAGCATACTACGGCCCTCCAAGCTTGGTTAGTGAAAAACAGTACGTGAAGCAGAATTTTGCAGTCTATTCTGGGAAGGGGAGGATCACATTGTACACAGAGATCAAGATTTACATACACACTCCCCCCTTAAGGTAGATGAGGAGGCAGAAAAATTAATTTGTTGGATGGCACAGAGTAAACCCAAACCAATTTCAAGAAATGCTAGGGAATAACTATAGTTGCTATAGTCTGCTGCTTTGACTTGAAAAACACTTTGGTAGGTTCTATGAGGATAGACCCAACCACATGTCTAATAATCTTTCCTGATAACCTGCTATTTATATTGAGCAAGAAACACTTGCATGATTAAAAGTGTGTATTGAAACAATGATCCTACAGAGCATCAACTGCTCCTCTGTAGTACAAATGACTAGATCTAAATCCCTCAAAATATATTATCCCATCAAAAAGTTACACTTTATTTCCTTGAAGCAATGCTAGTTGTACATACTGTCTTATAGAGTCCAGTTTTCCAGTCAAATTCATTGACATGTATTTGGGTGGCAAACTATTTTTAAATAATGGAAGACTAGAGATAAATCGCTATCATTACTACAGAAGGCAATGCCTGGTGTGGGACCATTCACTTGATCCACACACAGTACACACTTAATAATCTCAAAGTTTTCTATATTCAGCTTCATTAATGTAGACAAGATGTAGATACAGCAGTGGTAGAATGAATAATTTTAATTAAAATTCCTGGAAATTAAGGAAAAGTATCAGTGCACTAACTGGCTCTCATTCACCCTTGCAGAAACATATTCTTTTAAAAAAATACTTTGGTTTGAATTTCAGTACTTGTAAAAGGTTGAGATATACAGATGGAGACACTGACCTTTCTTTTTCCTCCGTAGGTGAAATGGAACACATGCAATGTCCATGCAATCATCCAGAGACACGAAAAAAAGGTGAAGCATACAAATGTTCCAGTGATGTACAGATAAAAGTCAGTCTTGCAATTCTGTGAGAGAAGAGGTCATGTTTGGGACTTCAGTCAAGCCACCCTGGGAGTTTTCTAAAAGACCCTGAATTACTCCTTTTGACAAAGCAATTAAAATATGAAAAGCAGAGGAAGTCACCCAGTACATACTAAAATTTATAGAGAATGGAAGGTACTTTGACCCTGTCAATATGACTGAGAACCGAACAAAATCCTCCCCAAAGGGCCTCCTGTGGAAAGAATGGCAGAGTTCAAACCAGCATTTAATGAGGTGCTTCCAATACAGAACAGCACAAGTCCAGTGTTCGAACTGCATGCTGGCAGCATGAGTAAAACCCCAGGTCATCCCTCCAAGCTTGCTGCTCTGCCCATGACACCAATAACGCCTTTTTCTGTCCCACTTCATCTTGCACCAAGGGAGGGAAGAAAGGCCTCTAGCCTGTTGACTAAAGTATTTAAGTGACAGGTTTGCACTTCATTAGCCTGTGGATCATCCTTTCCTCTTCTGCCTAGTGCTGGAAACGTAAACTATTATAAAAGAGCTAAGTGGTAAGAAATCACAACCCAGGTATGTTTTACCAAATTATTGCTATCTCTATCTTTACTTGGATTATGTTTGATTATGACAGCATGCATAAGTATCATCTGGAAATGTTTCCTGGACACTTATGCCCTGGGGTACTAAGCAGAAGAACAACCAGGTTCTGGATCCTGATTAAGCTTGTGAGGGCAAGCAACTGCAAGCTGCTTGGAGAGAGGCTGCACACAGCTAGAAATGGACCTCTCGCTCTGGAGAGCCTCTATAGCAGGTCAAGATGGTTCTGTAGGGAAAGGATAGCTGAATGCTGACTGTTTAGGGGTCACAGCACACATGTTGGACTGCACATGTATGAATTTTGCCCAAGTCCAGTTTCAGCACAGCTGAATAGCTGATGTAGGTGATCTAATAGCTTTTTAATAGACCTAGGTCTGTGTGCTGAATTATGACCTTCTCGGTCCTAATTGGTTATGATCAGCCGAGAGCTTTCAGTGCTTGTTCACATGGTGCTTTTAAGACCTAAGAACATATGGGGTTACAATGACGTCCACAAGAATTATGCACGCATATTGATGGGTGATTTTATCACCAAAAATATGTGTATAACATGTTCACGCTGGCCCCATAAATAATAGCATGCAGCATTTTTTAGCAGACTAATAGAGAGGTTGTCTCACTCATTTTTGGCCAGCAGGAAAGCATTCAGCATATTTGATGCTGTCAATTACTTTGTTTTGAATATGTTGATATATAAATCTCCTACAATTTCCTTTTGCTTTTCTCTTGCACTCTTTTGCATTTCTGTGCTGAGGACAGCTGTCCAAGAGCTGCACAGCCAACAACTGCCCTGCCAGAGGAGGCAAATGGGCAACCAAGCACAGTCATGCAGCTGGTGGGGCAGGGGCCTGTTTCGGCAGGCCTGGAGGTGGCCACCAGTCTCAGCTGAGAGCCCACATTGCAGTGACAAGGCTGAGGCTAGACTGAAAAGCTGGCCCATGTGTCAAGGTCCAGGTCTAGACTGTTGGATTGCAGCCCAGCTGAGATGCTGCTGCACCATAGCTCAGGCAGGGTCTCAGGGTGAGAGCCTTCACTTACAAGTGGCCCCCAAGAAAATTGTAGGGGAGCATCCTTTGCTGGGACTATCTCCAGCTTGCTTCATTGCAGCTTGCTTTAAGGCCTCCAGCTGTGCTGTTTGGATGCTGGCCTCAAGCCCAGGCAGCTGAAGCTGTGGATGTGGGGGATGGCTGGTGTCCTGCTCACCTCCACACTGCAGCAAAAGCAGATGGGAGGTTTCTGCCCACACACTCTATTTTTATTCACATGAGGGAAGACCTCTGCCCCAGAGTTCAGAGCTCTTTGCAAACTTGAGATGCCTGATTTCTTGGGTTTTCTTTTTGTTTGGGGTTTTTTTTGTTTGTTTATTTGTTTGGTTTGGGGTTTTTTTTTTGTTTGTTTGTTTGCTTTTTAGAGAGTGAAAAATATGCTGCCTCTGCTTCCTCAGGAGGAAATGCAGTCTTAGCAGGTCTGGTTGCACATGCAGGACAGATTCCATGGCTGGAGACTTATATAGCAGATAATGGATAGGTTAGAATGGGACGAGCTGACTTCAAAGCTCTCAAAGTGCCTGCCAAGTGCCTGGCCAGACCCACCCAGTTATGTGCGAGCACCATTTGCTATGTGGATACCATGAGCTCTGCCAGTCTTCTCTGTGGTGCCCCAAGGTCAGGGCACTCAAAGCGGGTGTAAACAAGGAGGGTGGCTCAGTGGTGCAGCCCTGCAGGGCCACCTTTAGGTCCTGTTGGGCTTAGTGCAATAAGGTGTGAAGCACCAATGATTCCTATTGGTTGAGGCAATTCTGCATATTATTAATCTCGTCTTTGGACTCGCCGTGAGAAAACACTGTATAAATTTAAGTAGTGACCACAATGAAATCCAGTACAATTAGATGAAGTCCTTCAATGTCAGTAGACCTGATAGGATATCTTATAGGAATATTTTTATTCAAGGATTTGACTAGCATATAATGGGACTCATGACTGGGATAGATTTAGATACATGTGCTGATCTCTCCCACAAGTACATAGAAAAGATTTTGCGCTTTTTTTCCTGTTTGGTTTGGTAGGTGGTATAAATCCAGAGATGAATGAGGTACTGCCATTGGCCAACAGAATTGGATCTATCTTTGTATTAACAGACTTCTTGGAGTTGTAGAGATTTGTGGTCCTCTTGACAGTCAGCAAGAGAATGTGCAGGTTTAGTTTTGAGGCCGTCCTGACAAGGGATTTCCTGACAAATGATTCTCTCGTGAGACTTTTGACATGTAATTCAAACCGTCCCTACAGCATGTATACTGCACCCTGATGTGCTATATCCTGGTGAGCAGGTTTGGGAAAAAAAAACAGCTGTTGGAAGAAGAGCAGGTGTCATTCCCATGGCAGGGATAAAAATGAATGAAAGAGAAAAGAAATCTGTGTGACCGATGAGGTATAACAGCTTATGTACTTTCGTTAAAGAGAGGAGAATTCTGCTTAAATCAATCACATGGAAGTACTCAGCTCAAAAAGGGAAAAAACCTCCTTAAGCTACAGTTTAGATTGAAAGTCTTCAGTATGTGAACAAGAAAGCCTGTTTTTACAGGGTTTGAAATGAATCGTGATTACTGAACAAAGAGTGTGACAATCACTTATTTGAGAGAGAGGGATGCTTTGAAGGTCTAAATGTGGTCCTGAGTACTGTCGCTTATCATGCCTGAGTGTTGCTATGCTGTACACAGGGGCAGTTAGACTGAGTGTCTAACTCCAAGTGTTACAGAAGTGTATGTTTAAGAGGCTCTGGTCTGCATTAGTTAGGACCAGCCTGTGTTCTGTTCAGTGCTTTAAGGTAGATAAAATCCAGACCCTGAAGCAGACCTCTCAGATGCTCTGACTCCGAATAACCCAGGAGCTGGCCAAGGAGTGTATAAACGTCTCCCTTCTCTGCAAATTGCTTCTTCAATAATGATATATCATAGTAATCCTTTCCTCAGGGTTCTCTCCAAAACTAAAAAGCCTAACAGCTAATCTACCCTAGGAAGTTAAGGAAATATAACAACAAGAGGAGGAGAAAGGGATTTGCTTATCTTATATGATCCAAGTAGTTCCTAGTATGGCTTGAATAAGTTTTGTGTAACAGGAAGGTATTTCACATGTTATACATGCATTAAAATCCCTAGCATGGCTAAAATTCATTAAAGACACAGTAGTGTTTTAATCCAGGGCAAGTTATGGTGCCTTAATACAAAAAAAAAAAAAAAATAAAATATCTGAGCACAGAAAGTAGCAGTAAACATACTTCAGGAACCTGGTCTAGTGGAGGGTGTCCCTGCCCATGGCAGGTGGGTAGGAGCTAAAAGATCTTTGAGGTCCCTTTTTAACCCACACCATTCTACGATTCTATGAAACAAGTCACATCTCAAAACTTGCCTTTGGCATTTTTCTAGATATGGACTCCACTTGTTTGTGATCACTTCTTATGCTGAGCCCTGCCTGCTGACTTTGTTCTGGGCTTCACCTATCAATTCCTGTATTCATACACTTAGCCTACAACCAAACGGTTCCAAGAGTTGTGTAAAAAGTCCTAGCAAGGCTGCACATCCACAGACTATGCTCTTTGAGCATTCATTAGCATCTCTGTAGGAGCTGCTGGCCTTTCTGTATTTTTGGTCTAAAGTACAATTTGTCATTTCTTTACTTACTGGTTAACTTGGGAAGCTAAAAATCAGTCACCTTTTTGTTCATTTAAAAAAAAAAGATAAAAATAGAAGTTTGGCTCAAGATATAACAGATCTAGCCCTATAGATGTTCCTTTCATGTTTTGTTGTGTTTGCTTCCTGATGTTTCATGAGGAGAAATTAAGCATAGAAATATTCAAAATAATCCTCCATAGTGTTTTTTTAATTGCATAATACCAGATGTTCTGAAGTTAACCCTTTTTTCTCTTTCCTTCTTTTTCCTCCCTTCCCTTTCCTTTCC
>VWZZ01001175.1:0-27486 GCA_013399095.1 Psophia crepitans | reverse complement strand
AAAAAAAAAAAAAAGAGAAACAGATTTTCAGATACTCTGCTACTCTGCTTCTGGCTGGAGGTACTGCCTGCCCAGCATTAGTCTACCTTGTGGCTGGGGATTTTATTCTCTGTCTCCATTTATCTCCATTGTTACATCCTCATTTGTCTCCAAGTTGCTTCACAGCAGACTGCTGCTGCGGCTTTGTGTGCCTATCTCAAAGAGGGCGACTGTTCCTACAAGGAACAATGTCCCTGGCTGTACGTGGTTGGAATCGGATAAATGAAAGATCCCAGAGGTTGGAGAGAGACTGTGGCAGGAGAAATGTGCCTGAAGCAGGAAGGCATTTGAGCTGGAGAGAGGGCAGATACTAAGAACTGTTAGGAACAGAAGTGATTTTTTTTTTTTTTAAATTTTAATTTTTTTGTCAGTTAAAAAAATAGGTTGATAGTTTAGATTGCCTCAGGCAGAGAAAATAGTTTTACGCAGAGGAAGTACAGAGGCTGGTGACAAGAAGGCGGCAGTCTCGAGTGATGAAGTGAACCGCTGGTGAAATGGAAGGTATTCTGCATAATCAGTGCCTCTTCCAAAATATTGGTGTTCGGTTGATTGGTGTAATATTGCTGGAGATCAACCTGCTGGAGAGAGGTAAGGTAATGTGAGGAATACGAGGAATATCAAATTACCCGTCTGACAAAGTATATGAGTGTAGTGTTCATGAATATTATAGTGTGTTACCAAAGCAGGTGCTAAGCTGTGTCTGCTTGAGAAGGAGGATGAATCCTCTCTTTCCCTGATGTGATTTCCTGCCTAGGAAGTGAGGCTGACCTCTGTGCTGAGATACAGACCTATTAATTATCACGGTTTCCTTTGTATGAGCTCCATCTGTACCAAGTCCTGAACCAGGGTACCGGAGAGGTACCACTGTACCTCTGACTGTGCCATGAGCGTACAGCTTGGCTTTGGGCACTTCACTGGCCTGCACTTCTTTCTCCCTTCCTCAGACTCTTCTGAGGGCACAGGTGATCCTCTCCTGTTTCTGGCACAATCTGTGTGAACTTGGCTAGGGCTTTGAAGCTCTGCTATACTCAACATAAGTTACTTTTTTTTTTTTTTTGCCAGATTTTGGTTGAGATATCTCAGGATTTTTGGATTAAGCTGTATTTTTGACACGCTTTCCCCATTCCTCTAAGGATAGAAAGAAGCGGTTGGGCACACCCCTGCAAGAGTAGGTGTAGGGGATAGGAAAGGTGCAGAGGAGATGTAGAGATGCATGGCTCTGGCAATCTGAGTTACTGTGACTTGATCAGATCCGTTGTGTCATGGTGACTGATTGTATACAAGTCCTTGCCTACCAGAGGCAGACAACAAGGCAAAACATCTTAGTTTCAAGCCTCTTCCAGCCTGGTAATGCTGTTGTGTGTCTAAGCAACTTGTTGTTTTTCAATTATAGCTTTGGATTTTTCTTCTTCTTTAGAGTAAACAAAATAAAACAGCACAGAGTTTCCTGCTGGCCTGCGTATTCTACAAATGAACCACCCTTTCCACTACCCTGCTCATTACTGGAATTACTCTTGACAAAAATATTTAGTATTTTCGTGTTGGCAAGCTACGTATTAGGGAATGATGAGAAAAGGATCATCATTAAGATGAAAAAAGAGGGCACATCTGAGGAGATAATGGGAGTATGCTCTGAGGGAGAGAGTTAGAAGTGAAGACTGCTAAGTATCTGAAAGAAATCCATGTTAGGAAAGAGGGCAAGGAGATAGAGATCTGAGAGAAAGGAAACTGCAAGAAAGAGAGGCTGAGTCAGTCTGAAGAACATTGTAGAGAAAAGAGACCAAAGTTATCCATGTGCTGTGTTAAGGTTTAGACTGATTGTCACATTGGTTTTCCAATAAGGGCACAGTGCAGGTTATTATCAGTAGAAGAAGGGACCCTAGTTCTGAGGTGTGATGCTCGTACCAGATGGCCTATAATATTTACCAGCAGTTAAGGGACAGCCCTAGTTTCTTGTACTAAAAACAATTTAATCATTCCCCAAAGTTTTTCTAGACTTCTTTGCAAACCCTGCCCTCCGTATTGCTGTAGCTACCTCACCACTAATGTTTGAGCTCGCTGATAGAATGGCCTCACAATTGTGAGAGCAAGTTAGACATACTGCTGGGTTTCAAGGAATTTATGATATGCCCACCTCTTTTTTTGAAAATATATGTAAACTTGTAAGTAATTTAAATGCTTTGAAAAACCTACTTTTAATCTCAGTACTCTGAAACTATGAGTGGAAAGATGCTTATGAGGTTACATTGGGTAAAGCCTTTGGCACTGTTCACTACAGCAGTAAAAATTCAATGAGGAAGTGTTGAAATTGTGTCAGAGGAAATTGTTCCAGCAGGGAACTTGAGACTATAAAAATAAATATATATTGCTGCATTGTGAAATGTTAATAGGCAATTTGAAAAAAAGACCTTGGGCCTTGTAGTCCAGATGTTAAAAAAATTTGCAAAATGTCATTTAAATTGTTTTCCTTGTGATACACTCAAGGGTGAGGCAGAAAGCTTGGCATCTATTCAGTCTCACTAACCTTGAAATCTCTGGAATAAATCTCTGGATAGCAGGACAGAGTTCACGCACGAAGCCCCCTTTTTTGGCTTAGTAGAAATATAAAGACAATACAATATGGAAGGAAGATCATAAGAAAGTCTTACGCTTGGCACTACTTAGGAAATCAGTGCTAAAGGGAGCTCATGTAATTATTCTACATTACAATTAAAAATAGTAGGAAAAAAAAGTTATACATGATAAAGCACAGGACAATGTAAAGTCTGGTGTCAAGTTCACTCAAATTAAACCCATTTGCCAGGTCCTGCAAAAATGAGTGTTTTTTACAGAACAGAGAGTTGCTCCAGGAGCCAGTTACCAGTGTTTCTCATGCAGTACATCACAAATGTACTGCAAAACATAGAAAAAGTGAGGCACAGCTTAACATAAATGTTTCCTTTTGCTTGGCTCATTTTGATGTTAATTGTACAGACCTGCAGCTCTCTTTGGGTGAAATTTCTCTCTCTGCAAAGCAGAAATGCTTATGTTACAATTAAAAACCTATTTTCAGTGCTCAAGTGGGACTTCCATGGTGCATAGTCCCCGTATTGAAGTAATTTCCGTGTTATTACTTTTTCAATACTTCACGTCTGCAGCAGGTTGTACCATGTTCTCAGCAAGTGTTTATGTGAGGAACATGGCTTAAAGCAGCATATAATTTTCAAAATAGAGGGTAAAAGAAGGGGTACGAAGATTTTCATGTGGCTATTGTTACAGTTCACCCTTGCTATCTGGTGCTCTGTGCCATGGCAGTTGCACAAAACACATGAAAATGAAAAACAATTTAAAAAAAAATAATATTTTTTTTAAGTCCAACCTTATTCCAAGTCAAAACAAGGGCAGTATAGTGAGTTTTAATGCATCAGAAGGGTTAATCTGGAATTGCCTCTTCTGGATAATCTTTTGTGTTTCCTGCTGTTTTCTTTAAATACTTCCAGCTGCATAACTACTGTAATAGCTATCCTAATTTTCAGCCAATGGCCAAGACAACATGAAACTTCACTCCGGGCCAGTTTGATTCTTAGTGAAAGCTAAAGCACACATTTAAAATTCTAGTAGAATACAAAGGTTTCTGCTAACCACAGTGGTATAAATTTATAATCACTAATAAAATTTTCTGTCTTTTTCTGGTAAGTCCCGTAAATTAACATACTGTTTCTTACAAATTATCTTGGGTTTTGCAGGTACAAGAAAGAACGGAAAAGAGAGCCTTTTGAATTGATACTATAATTTGGTGTGCAAGATTGTGTCGCAGTTGCCGACAAGCTGAACATCACGTATTTGGTTCAGGAAGCGCATCCATGTTGAAATGAAGTTTATATTCCTAGTCATTATGGGAGAGGATGAAAAAAACCACCTCACTGTTTTTTAGTGAGGGTGATATAATGGATACATCAGAATCAATTGCAGTGGGAGTAATGGAGTGAGGCTGACCACATCATTACTCTGCAGACATTCCTTTTGCCTGCTCCTCCCAGTGCTCACAGGATCTGATTTTGGTGGTTCATTCCTTGTGTCACTTCTTCAGAAAGGCGATTTTGTAAAAATACATTTTCCTTTCAGGCATGCTGTTGTGAGGTTTCTTTTCATGGAGTTGGAGGGTACCAGTGAATATTAGCAGCTCAGGAAAAAAAAAAAATCTAAAGCATTTATTTTTTTTTTTAATATTGGCATAAAATTGGAGTGACAGTAGGGTTTAACAGCTTAGGGCCTGGACATCCCCAAACTTTGTTCCTAGCTCTAGCAAGGCTCTGATCATGCTTCTTTTTCTTTCCCTACCTCCTGGCCATTGTGTTTACTTGGACTCTAAATCTCCTGTGCACTAAATCTTTGTGCAACGCATGGTGTGCAAAGAGGCCATCAGTTCAGCTGGTACTTTGAAGGCCTAAGGTCGGAGGTGGCTATAGCGATGACTTAATGTCTCCTGCGTGGGCAAAAGGCTGCGTCTCATGATGCTACACTTAGCCTAATAACTATGGATTTTAGAAAAAAAAAAAAAGTTAAAAAGTTAAAAATCCAGAAAGGTTTCCGAACAGTGCTTTCACCCTGATAGTCCACAGTCTGATTGTAGACTATATTTGTGCTGTTAAATGCCTTGGGAACTACAGGCCACTTTTGGTTTCATATCATAAGTAGGATGGATTATGTGTCTATTAGAAAACCCCAGAACAGGCACAAAGAAGTATTTGGAACAAATGAATGTCAAAGTACATCCCTTGATTAGTGCAATACAGCCAAGTGGGTATTTCGAAGTGGCCAGTTCAACCCAAAATAGCTACACTGGCTGCATGGGAACTATTGAATTCAATTATTTTCAGTGTTTTTCCCTTGACTAAAATATTGATCTTAAACTAATTACCTGTTACTAAAGGTGACTAAATCCAAAGTTATGCATTTGGGAAGGGGACTTGAACATGGCCAGGGGGTCATGCCTTATAATTGAGGCTTAATTAGAAACAGAATAAGGATGTCACAGATCTAAAACTTTAAATGCACTGTTACTGTCAGAAACCTTTAATAATGTAAATAAAGAAAATGAAATTGTTTTAAATTAAAATAATCACTAAAGTAAAAACATCTGTTTTACCAAAGAAATTAAATTCCAAAGGAGCAGATAGTCAAATTATCTTTTTAGTTTCTGCTACTTTCAGTGGTATGTGAATTCCAGATTATGTATTTGAAACAGATAATTTATTAGATGGTGAGAAAGGCAGAGCAGACTCTGCTTGCAAATACAGGTCTGTCATGGGCCCTATGTGTTTGGGGTGTTTTTTTTCTATTTTATTGTCTCACAAAATGAATGATGACGTCCATGATGACAGGAGCAAAACATCCAGGAAAAGCATAGCAGGACAACAGGTTGCCCAGGGAGGTGGTGGAGTCACTGTCCCTGCGGGTATTTAAGGAAAGGTTAGATGCGATACTGAAGGACATGGTTTAGTGGTTAATGGGGGGGGGGGACGACGGTTGGACTGGATGATCCTTGAGGTCTCTTCCAACCTTAATGATTCTATTCTATTCTACTCTAATAGGACACTATTAAAGACCTAGAAAGTCTTTAGCTCAAGAGCACCACCAGAGCTCGGTGTAGCACTGTGCCCACTTCCTCACAGAACCAACAAAACTCAACTAAAAGAAAGAAATAGTTGTATTGGTCTTTGTTTTATTAAACCATGTCTGCCCTAGTCCATTAGCAGCATTCTATGGTAAGTAATAATGAAGTAGACAGACTTTCTAATTTAGTAGTTCTTCTCTAGCTAAAAGAAGTGGTGAGGAATGAATTTATTGCATACAGGGCATCAAGAAGCCATGCTGATGAACACTGTATCTGTGCTGGCTGCATGGGGGAGGATGAAGAGGGTAATAGTCCTGGAAATGCTAGTATGTAATGTTCCAGTTTTCTCAGTGCTCAGTCCAAGGAGTTCAGGTGCCACCCAACCTGAATTTTGCCTTCCTCCTCTTTTACCATAGCAAGACAGCTCTTATCCACTACAGCCATACCTTTCTGATAAGTGAGATACTGGGTTCTGACTGCAGTGCTATGGTCCACCAGAACTTCTTGTACAGCAGCAGCACAGAAGAGATTTTTGGAAGAGCTGGGCAGAGGAGGCCCTTTTAAAAGGACCTCCCAGGAGAGTATTTCTCTTCTCATGTTTAGGCTGGAGGCATGCAGTGGCAGCAGCTGAAAGAGCCACAATCCACAGTAAATTGAAATTACCATAAAACCATTGAAGTCATGATGCCCAACACTAGATAGTCAAGGTTTTTCAAGTATATTAATTTGTATAAATTCCCTGCAATAACTGATAAACTTATTTAAAGCTCAATAGGTATAATGATAAATAGGATTAGTGCAGGCACTTTGAACTAAAAACCTTATAAAATGCTAATAATTATGTATAAGGGCAGTTAAGTGCTACACGAGGCTCAGAAAAGATGTGAGTAAATGGTCTGGAAGGTCACTGTGGACGGTTCCATCTGGAGGGACCTCAAGTCATGTTGCTGCACCTGGAGTCTAGGGCAGAGGATCATTTTTGGAGGCAGATGCCTTTAGCATCATTGTCATAGCCGTAAGATCCATAACCTTGACTGTGTAAGAGCTAAATTTACAAAGACTGACAGTGCTTTAGAATTGTGTATAGGAGGGAACTGTCTCAGAGAGTTCCCAGGACTGTCTTCTTTCTAACACCCTGCCCTGAGAGGCTGGATTTCTGCTCACAGGCACTGGGTGGGCTCAAAACAAGGGCAATCTGTATTAATGAAGCCAGTAAAGCCTTTCTCTATTTTTGTTAGCAGCAAGTTGTTTCAGAGCTTTCTGGCTCCTGTGCCATCAATCATCAAAGCAACTCAAACTGTTTAGTCTGCTTCTGGACCTTTTCTTGAACTATCCATCAGGGGGGCTTTGGGAGTAGAAGAGCAGTGATTCTTAACAGAAGAACAGAAAATGGAGCAATAAGGAAAGCTAAGCCAATTTCTTTGATTTCTTTTGTGAAATGAGACAAAAGAGAGAAAATGATACTGAGCAATCTAAACTAGGAAAGTGAATAATCTGACACACTGCACGTTTTCAATTCATTTCGGTGAAAAAGAGGCTCTTTGCTGCTACTGTTTTTCGAGTTTTATAAAATATCCTTATGCTGTTTGATGTCAGTTTGGAATGCTCTTGTGTTTACCCTTTTTGATGACGAGGCACAGCATGAAATGGGCTAAAGAAATATTAAAAAAACCCCCGCACTCTAGGAACAGAGTTACTTCTGCCTTCTCTCTTGTTCCTGGCAGCTGTTTCTTAAGTTTCTTATTTCCCTTCAACTTCAGATTTCCATAATCTCCTAAGTTTCTTCTGTCTCTGCCACCTCTTAAGGCAGATGGAGAAATATGTAGCATAGAATGATATTCATTAGATAGATAAACTTCACAGTTACAGAAGTGAAAAAATAAGAGTCTGGCAAAGAGGTAAGTTTGAGACTTGTTTTTCAGTCCCTGCTTTGATAGAGATTTCATGGATCACCTGCATTTAGCTTACCTCCATCTGAGTTTTATGAAAATAGAGATGAAAAGTACGTCCCTACTTTTCACAGATGTTATGAAGCTAAGTAAGAGCATGTGGTGTTCAGTACTTTGAGAACAGGAGTTGTATAAGTACTTTGGATAGGTGTCTTAATCATGTATCTCTGATTGCATCTTCTGAACAATCTATCTCACCTGTTATCAAGTAGCTGCTAACATCCATCATAATAAATACAAAACTCAAGCACTACAGAAATGTTTCTTTGAGATATTTTTGAGAAAGAGAGGTTACATGACCCAAGTTAGGGTAAATAAAAATCCTAGTGTTTTATTGTCCACACAAATTGGATGGCCCAGCATAGGTCTTGTTATAATAATTATTAGCATTCTACAGCTCGCAGATCCAAATGTGAGAAAATTACTATGTCCTATGTTCTGATCAGGCAGATAGATGGAAAATTTATTATTGAGCTCCATGAACTACTACGGGCATAAGGTACCATTGATTGTCCCTATTTCTTGTGGTGTGCAGTCCATGGCAAAAGCTGCCTACATGATTAGGTCCAAGCAAGGCAGATTTGAGAGCAATTTTGTAGAATCTTAAGGTTGGAAGAGACCTCAAAGACCAACTAGTCCAACCATCCCCTACCACCTATATTAACTACTAAACCATGTCCCTAAGTATCGCATCCAGTTTCCTATGTTTAACCCAGAAAGGTCAGCAAAACATGTATTCTGTCTTCAAAAAACACCCTGTCTTACTTTAATCTAGCAGGTTGCCTGTTTAGCTCCCATCACCACTTTTTTTCTGAGACTTTGTGTTATCAGGTGGATTTAGTGCTGTACTCAATTTAGCGAGCGCTTCACTATCAGTTTTGTTTACCTTTTTAAAATAGTCTTGTGATTTCTTTTCATTTGCATCCTATTCTATACAAGCACAGATACAGTGTACACAATGCACTGTAATTAACAGAGAAAAGTCTGAGGAAGGCTGAACATGTTCTTATTACCTAAATCCATCTTGACTGCCTCTGAAGGGAAATGTGGGTAGTGCTACGCCCTTTGGGAAAAACTTTTCTTTGATTAGCCCTATTGGTCACTGAAGGTCATTTTTTATTCTAATGAAATACAGCTGCAGGTGCCTTTTATCTGTAAATAAATAAGCAGCTTGTGAATGCTGAAAACTCCTGAGGGACTGGTTTGTGTGTTCAGTGTTTCTCTTTGATACCTAAAGCAATGGTAAATAATTATTTATGTCCTATGTGCAGGAACAGAATGTCTGCACTCATTGAATATATCTGATATAAATTTCCATGCTGAAAATGTCTCTTTTGCATCTCTTTCCTTAATATAGACTACTTAAATTCATAAGCCAAACTTTGCCTTTTTAAAAGACTTGTTGTGTAATATAAGTCCTTGTGGTATTTTTTTTCCAGAGGTTTCTCATGCAAATCAGGGGCACTCCATTTTGAACTGCTGACCAAATATTACAGTGTGCTTTTGGAGGAATACACTTAAGTCTTCAGATTCAATTACTGGAAATAACCACTTTACCTGTAACTACTTTTATGCCCTTTAACTCCAACAAAGCTAAGTTGATTCATTTGAAATTTTAAATTTTGTTTTGTTTTGGGTTTTTTAAGTATAGCACCAGATTTTTTCCAAAGAGTTTCAGAAAAAGAATGCAAGTTATTAATGGATAGAGTGAATCTAACTCCTTTCTCCTTTGAAAGATTTACCTCGGACTTTTCTGGATCATATTTCCACAGTGAACTCCTACTTAACAGAATTGACCATTACAGGTTTTGAGGAGATAGATAAGCATAATAGAATTGTGGTTGTTATGCAGGAATACAACACCACCTATACTATATCAAAGCATCATGACTGAATAATCATAAATGCATTTTTCAGTATATAGACTGTTTAAATATTTTCCAATCTATCAGATATTGCTTATAACTGGAAAGAACTTTGCTACACCTGTTATTCAGTAGATAAATCAGTCATACTATGTTCTGAAACTATTTTAAGGAGATGTTTACAGAAATGAAAATGCAGTGATTTCATAAGCCATTTCAAAACTGTAACAACTGAATAATTGGCACTGTTGTGCATGTGCCTTCAGTTTATTCAAATAAGTGGGAAAATATAATTTCATTCTATATGGGTTAAGACTTATTATTTCTGTAAATAAATACTGTTGATTTTTATTCTCTACACTTTATAGATTCATAAACTGGGATTATCTGCTGTATTCAGCAAAGATATTATTTCATAAATTTTACTGCAGAAATTGAGGAAAAAGAAATTATTATTAATTGGAGGAAATGTTTTCATAAGCAAAGTTGCATTTTTTTCCAGTGAAAAACCCTTTTATTCAGGATGCATAAAAGTCTCAGAACCCATAAATTTTCATAGAAAAACCTTAGTCTTCTAAATTAACTAGATCGTCTGAATCACTGTACTTTGTACTCCTTACCAAACAGCCCTGCTTGCCTGTGCAACTGGCCCTGTATGAAGCAGCATGTCTAATTTTAACTGTGCCTTGCATTCTGCTTATTTCAATGACAATCAAGCATGGTTCTGACATTCCACTTGTCCACAGCTAGTTTCCTGAGCTAAGGCCTAAGGTTATGCCATAAGAAATAAAGCGTGTGTGGGCAAACCCACAAAAAAGCAAAATTGTTCTCTTTGATGAGTTTTCTGATTTAGTCTCTTTGAAGCTAACTAAAACCAATAAAGCCGTCGCTTCAACATCAGCTATATCTTTATGCCTAAGAAGGTAATTGAAAATGTCTTGGACAAGTTGAACTTCATCAGCTGAAAACACTGCCTCCTTAAACATGGGTCTACTTTGAGAAATGGCTGTTTAAATGGCACTTTCAAATGAACAAGTCTTTTCCTGTGTACTTTCAAGTGATAAGGGATAATGATAAGTCAACTGCTGTTTCTTTCAGTTATTGTTACAGAGACAATGCAACCATGAAAAGTGAGAGCTGATCCATTCTTCTTCCCACGCACTCTGAAAAGATCTTTTCACGTTGCTACAGATGGATGTGACGACATGAACCCTTCCCCTTCTGGGTGCCAGAAACAGCCTTAAGGCTTAATTCAGGCCACAGAGTATTTCTTAGGTGCAAAGGGTGGAAGAGAAATTACCTTGCAGCTTTGAAAGTGTTGTAAGAGTTATGCTAGGGGCAATTGTACTAAAAAAATGTTGAAGGGCAAAAATATATAGTAATCCTATATGGGAAGAGCATCTTTACAATATCAGTTAAAAAAACCTGAGTTTTGGTAAAATATGAACATACGATATAAAGGAGTCTTGGGACAAAAAAAAGGCGTTATTGCAGGAACAATAACTGTTGAGAATCAACATTTAAATCCACTTTCTGCAATTTGATGGGACGAGATTGTCTTGCCATTGACTGGAATGTCATACACTCAGCTATGAAAGCAGGTATAAAAAATTTCCAGCTCTACCCCTTCCTTACAAAGCAGAACATGAAACAATTGATTCATCTACTTTTCAAGCCTGTTCGTGTGATAGCCAAGGGCATTTTTTGCTAGGTTTCCATACAATTTGTGTGTGCTAATATTGTGGTGATGGCTGAATTTGACAGGCTTAGTTCTATTCAAAAGTTAGCTTCAATTCTATAATTAAATAAAACTGAAACGCTGATGAATTTTGTAATTAATAGTGAGAACATTAAAGGCAAGAAGGAAGATACAACTGGCAATCAGGCTAGAAAGACTTCAGCCTTTGAAATGCAAACTCTAGCAAGGAACAGCTACAACAGTGGGATTAGCAACAAGATTAATGTTTTAGCCATCTTTTGTTCATTTGATTTTATTGTATTCTGATTACAAGAGATGATGAAAAGTATTGCTTCTGTGTGTAGGTCCCTACCTAATTTAAAAGGACATAAAGGAATTTTCTGCTATTTTATTGTGAGAACTTCCAGTAATTTCCTCAAGGAGAGATCGAATTAAATATGCCCATACAATGAATTCAGAAAATGATGATTCCAAAAATATCTGGGGAAACATGACAGGGCACAGACAGCTCCATACTTGTTCTTTCAGTGTGCTCAGTGTCCAAATAATCTCAGGGTATAGAAGGCTACCCTGTGAAGGACTCAGACCGAAATGAAACCCAGAGGAATAGAGAACCTCTGTGTACTGACATTTTCAAGGGTTCCAGCAGTTACCACCCATTCTAGTTGAACACTGCTGACTATTTTCAACCCTGCTAAATACAGTGTTATGCTAAGCCACAACGGGGCTGAGTAAGGGCTCCCATTTATCCTCTTTGTCCAGTCAGAAAAATCCTGGAAGACACAGGACTTTATGGTGATCTGCTATATATTACAGTTAATATATGTAAAGAGTTTAAATTATATTTAGACTTCAGATACCTTCAGACAGGGCCGACGTTCCCCCTACTTAACTGCATGGCCTGAAATCTGTGGGATCTTGACATTTGTTGCTAATTTTATTTTATATTATTGAAAACTTGGCTCTTCTGAACGGAACTATAATAAAGATTCATTCCCACATAATTTTTTCCATGCTTCTGCCATCTTACAATCCATTACAAGGCATTCTGATTTGGAATTTCAATTTTTGTTTAAAAGCTTTTGTGATACTGTATTAAGCTAGGCCAAAATTCAAGAAAATTTTTATTTGACTTTAAATACATGCCTAAACCTTACCAAGCTCAGGAGTTGAAATGGAGGTTCATGGTACACAAGGAATACAAATGTAGAGACACGCTGTGTAACTCAAGTCCAAACTTACAAAGAATATGTGAAAAAGCGAAATTATAAAACTACAGGTAATAATTGAATAATTGTGGAATTGAGTTGCCAGGGTACATATGTGTGATTTAATCATGTTTTGTGTAGCAACAATGTGGGAAAGTGCTGCCTAGCAAGCTTTATTTTATTTCTAGAAACAACTGAGTGCAGCTCCAAATATTTCAGTATTCAAAATCTTTTACATGTAGGAGGTGATTCTAACACTAATCTAAGAAAAATCTTTCGAGATATATCCTTTTTTTACTGGATTTTGGTTAGATGTTAATAGTTTCATAGAAGAAGAAACAACATCTATTTCATCTTTCTACTCCAAGGCAGCATCAGCTCTACCTACTCTTTTCCTGATGTTTACCAAGCCCATTCTTAGTGATCTACACTTTTCCCAGGCAGTATGTTTTAGGATTTCACTATCCCTTACCATTTAGAAAGTCTTTGATAATGACTAACCTGGACTTTCCCTGGTGCAATTTCAGTCCATTACTTCTTTTTTATCCATGAAGAGCAGATTATTACCAGCTCCTTGCAGAAGCTTTTAAAACATTTGAAGTCTGCTCACTGAGTTTTCTCTTTTCTAAACTAAACACTCTCAATTAAGGAGGCTGAAATGGATTAGTACTAAAATCAACCGTCAAAAATAATCATCCACTGAGAACCTAAAAAGCTATTTATAAAGCTACCTCATATCACAAAAAGAACTGATTACAGGCTATTTAAAATAAATTCTTTTGATGTTTTTCCTGGCATGAAAGACTGTCAGGAATGTTCAGATTAAATGTCTTTGTCAAAGAGAAATTTTTATTCTTAAAACTTTTATTCCAAAACATATCTAGTTTGGACATTTTTGAAAAGGAGGTAGAGCCTCAGTGGGAAACTATATGTCACCCAGCCCTGAAAAGTGAATAGTATAGCATTATTAGCTTGGATAGCGTTAAGCTGAGGTTAAGGCCCTTGCTGTGAATGATATGGGACATGAACTTCAGCACCTTGTACTGCAGGTGAGTGTCCTAACCTTTTGCTGATGTTTTTCCTGGGCTGGGGAAAGGTGCCCTTTCTTTCGATTTTTCATTTTGACAGGACTTTGTTTTGTCCTGGCCACCACTTCTAAAACGTTAAATGTTTTCTGGGTGAAAACATTCCCTTTCCATTTCAGACCGACAGCTCAACTATACACAGCAGAAGGAAGAGCCTTTTATGGAGCCATCAAGTGAAATCAGAGAAGAAGCAAACAACGTAAAACTGTTGTGTGTTTCTGACGTTCTGGATCTAATTGAGGAGGTAGAGGTATTCAAGTGCTGTAACAGGGGAGTAAGAATTTGCCTACCTTTTTTAATCTTGCTGGACATGGTGGTACTGCAGAGAATTGCCTCTTAAGCAGAGACCCTGGACACAGTAGGAATGGGCAGACCCTTGGCGACTGGGAACCGTGGGGGACTCTCAGGCTAGCAGGGCAGGAGCTTTTCCAGTCACTGGTAGGTCCCAGGCTCTCCCATGGTCAGTGGAGTGCACGGCCTGGCACATAGCAATATAGCTCAGGTCAAGAACTGAGGGAGGGCCTGAGCTTAAATGCAGGTCCCAAGTGAAGAGGGGCCCTAACAAGTTGCAATCAGACCACCATGCAGAAAACCTGCAAAAATCTGAGGTTTTGCTCTATTACAAGTGTGAGGTAGCTGCATGTAACAAGCCTTTCTTGTTCCTTTTGCTAAAAAAAAAGGTGTTTGTTTTTTTTTTATTAGAGAGGTTTGATTTGCTGTGAGATATCTAGGAAAAAATACACCCAAATAGTAAAACCAAGGAAAAAACCATAATACTGACTTGCTTGTTCAAGGACTAGACTCACAGCTCTATTCTCTGAGAAGAAACTTCGTTGAATACTCAGAATTTACTGAAATGTTAAATTAAAACCTCTCTACCAGAATATTAAATACTCATAGCAGTGGAATGAAGAGACATCGGAGATGCGGGTGGTGAGCTTTTTGTGCTGGTTAAACATTTTCTTCCACTACTGATATGAGGCTGCCCTAAAGTAACCATCTTTCCTTCTTTTCCTTGTTTTCTTCTTAGCAGTCTTTTGCAGTTCTGCTCTATTTTCAGACAGGTCTTTTTAAGTAACACTCCTTCTAAAGAATAGCGAGTGTTACATACACATCCTGCACAAGAGAAACTCGGCAGTTTGTTTGGTTTTTTTTTGACAGAGGAGCTCAAAACCAAACACTTGTGTGTGAACAGCTTATGGATTTACAATCCTCCAAATATTTAATTTTTTGTTTCTTTAAAATTCTGCTGTGTCCAAGAGAAGGTTCTAGTGGTCTTAGATCTTGTTTCCTGCAACGTTGATCCACATACAGGCAAAGCAGAATTGACGGCTTGTGCATCTCCTTGCAGACATAAACTTTGCAGGGAATTTATTGAATCCCTGACTGATTTGGCCCATGGGAAATCTCTGAATCCACTTTGTCTTTTGCTGGTCCTCATTTTATTTGTTGTCAACAAGATAAGAGGGAAGAATTCCTATGGGTAGGAGTATTACCTTTGTCTTCAAGCTGAAGACATTTCCATACCCGGTTCAGAGAGGAGGCATGTAATGAGACAGGCATTTTCTGTTTTGCCAAAACTGTGGTGAGATGGTTGTCACCCTATATCCCATGTAACATTAAAAAAGTTACTAAAATGAGCAGTGGAACACATTGTTCTGAGTCTTTCAATATCTTAATTTTCATTCTGTAGCAAGAACAAGGGCAGCATTGCATATTTGTCTGCTGAAAATATTTCAGATTTTGTTGAGAAGTGTGGGAGTCCATTAACAGGAGCAAATACAGAAGGTGCAAATGCGTGAATAGTTTACCTGGGGGTTCAACAGGATACTATGGCAGGTGTTTCTTTCCTTCCCCCCCTCCCCCCCCCCAAAAAAAAATTTAAAAAATTACCAGGATTGAAATAACTGCCCTTTGAAAGAAGTAGCCAAGTGTTTCATGTAGACACAGTTATATAGCTATAGACACAAGGATTCCTGCTTCAGTTCTTGAAGGTGAATAGACAATTCACAGCCAACCACATTCATAGGCAATCTGTAAGAAGAAAAAATCTGAATCTCAGTTGAAGCCATCATTCTTGAAAGGACAAGTAAGTCATCTTTTAGTTGTGAAAATTTAGTTGTTTTGCCTATGATACTTTTTTTTCTTTCTCACATTATATAGTGCCTTTCTTATGTTATATAATAAAGCTCTGATGCAAACCAAGCAGGTTTTTTATCAAGTAAAAGCAAGACACTACAAGGAGGGGAGCCATTTATCAATACTTTTGTCACTCTACTCTGAGCCCTAATTAGAATTAATCTCTGTTTCAGGATGACTTTATGATTTAGATTCCCCACCTTTCACTTCAAGGTAGAAAAACCTGCTTTGCATTTTAAAATATATAACGTATCCTTATTTTTAAAATTAATTTGTGGTGTCACTTATGGTGTGTGTATATATATATATATATACATATACAGAGATATACATATAAAAAATCTTGACACTTAATAAATTGCCATCTGCATTATAAACTAAAGCCTCTGTAAAAGTAGTACCGCAACAAAAAAATACTCATATCGAAGTCACGGGGAATACGATGAAGCGAAAAGATACAAAGGAGAAGATTCACCTGCCATTTGCCATGACAGAAAAAGAGAGCCATAATTTTTTTATGAGATGCTATACAAGGTAGACTGGCTGCTCAAAAAATCTGCCTCTTTAGTAAGAGCAAAAAGTTTGTCATCCCAAATCACCACAATAAACCAGCTGGTCTGGTACCATGCCATGCCTCCAGCAATGACCTGTGTTGGACTGGAAAAATAAACAAGCAACCTTGTCAATTCTGCAGCACACTACACATAAGTCCACAAGGATTTTTTCCTGCAAGAACCAGGTGATGCACTATTGCCGGTTGCTGTTTTTCCTCTACTGCAGCTTGAGATCCTCACCATGACTGAGTTCCATTTTGCCAGTTGCAGTGTGCAAATCTTTATGAGAACCTAACCAACCTATTTTATGGGTTATTTTCACATATATATATATATTTGTTTGTTTTTCTGAGGGAAAATTTATTAGCATGTTGAAAATCTTGGTTTTGGTGAGTATTTTGGCTTGTAAAGGTGCAGACAACTGATTTATAATCATGCAAGTTTTGAATTATTCTGTCTTCATCTAAATTACAAGAAAATTAAATATTGCATGTATGGTTACTTCATGATTAAAACTGTCTTTTTAACCATTGTTATGTTGTTTTATGGGAAGGGGAGATAGAGAGGAGAAAGATTGCGGTTGAAAACTGATTTAAGAGTGTGATGCAAAAGCAGTAGAAGTGAAACAACATGTACTGTGGTGGAATTTGGTTCTGCCATACTTTTAGGCTAATCTCTTTATATATTTCCACACATTTTTAAGAGCTCTGTGTTTGTCCCTGAATGTTTGTCCTTGAATGCTGCATTAACTGTACTGCTCAAAGTCATTGCAATGAATTTGATGAGAAAAAGAATACAGCAACTAAAATACCATTTAGGACTCCTTTTTTACTGCATGTGCTTGCTGTTAGTTTTAAGTGGAAGACTTCAAAAGTATTGTAAACGGGAGTTTTTTATTCTTTCTGTAAGGGCCCTTCTTTTCTCTAACTGGTGGAAAAAGTAAGTCAAGTGTTGGTGTACTCCGTTGAAAAATGTAGTCTGAGTGAAATAAAGGCGTCTTCCAATAGCAGAGCAAAGTTTTCTTTCTTCCTTTCTTTCCATTGGTTTAAAAAGCTACTGTAAAGCTCAAGCCTCTGTAGATTTCTCTGCATTTGAAGTGAGAGTTGTTGAGTGCTGTTCTGCACTTGACAGTGGAACGGTACTAATAATACCCGGTGGAAGAACAGACTTCAGCCATCCGCTCCTTCTTTATTTTTGGGTTGTATTTTTTTTTTTCCCCTTTTTGGAACTTTTTTCATGAACTACATGATTTGCCTTTAAAGAGATGTTGCTTTTTTTCCAGTGAAACCCCATTTCTCTGAAGGGTACAAGACACTTTTTGTAAGTGCATTAATCAACAATCCTACTATACAACAGATGTATCACTTGGAAATGAAGGCCAGAGAGCAAGAGTAATAAAGGTTACACATCTCTCTTCAGACTCAATTTGTTGTAAGGTCCCCAGTGAAATTGCTATGCTATGTTATACTTTTTTTTTCACAATATGCTAGTATCATGAGTGAAATCTTTGCAAATTAATTTTTCATTGTACAACTTCTTTGTCTTATGGAAAAGAAGAGGCTCTATGCCATTAGACTTATGTGCATGAGGGTTACGTTTTTGTTGGGTCTTACCCTCTGTATTCTGACCCTTGCTGAATATAAGCAACTAGTAACAGATTAAAAAAAAAGAAAGGCTGTATTTAAACAAAATCCTTCAGCAATTTATGGATCTTGGCTCTGTCTTGCAGCTGTCATCAGTACTTGTGTTAAAAAGATGAGATATAAACTACTTGGTCTGATCAAAGACTTCAAAGCTAATAAACAGGTTTCTCAGTAGGTTGCCAAACTTCTGGAAATGAACATTTGTTAGACCTTCCAGGGGGGAAAAGTGGAAAGGAGGCAAAAAAAATGATAGTGACTGATACTGGACATTAGGAAGAAATTCTTCACTGTGAGGGTGGTGAGGCACTGGAACAGGTTGCCCAGAGAAGTTGTTGAGGCCACATCCCTGGCAGTGTTCAAGGCCAGGTTGGATGGGGCTTTGGGCAATCTGGTCTAGGGGAGGGTGTCCCTGCCCATGGCAGCAGTGTTGGAACTAGATGATCCTTGTGGTCCCTTCCAACCCTAACTATTCTACAATTCAATGATTCTATATGTTTGTAGAGATATGGTAGAGATGAATCACAAGGAGAAGAGGACTTACTGTTTTCATGTTTTGCTTTTCTAAATATCTCTGAGTACAAATCACAGAGAACACCGCTGTTCTCTACAGTTTTGACTTAAGGTTTCCCCAAAAAAGATGTGTGTGTATCATTGTGTTATACAGACCTCCTAACAGAAATAGAATATTCTCTAAGAAAAAAAATGCAGAGAAATCTGGAATAAGTTCTCAAAGAGATCAGGACTTACTTTAGGTGAGATATTTACAACATACACTGACAGAAATAAATAATTTTTGAGGGACTCCCATGTAATTTCTTTTTTCTCTGGATATATGTGTGTCTGAGCACTTATTAAAGACAACAGAATTACAATTCTCTACGTCTGAGATCTTGTTCTTTGTGTTTAAGAATCAAATTGATTGACCCACCCACACCCCCCAAAATCACGAATGTTGGAAAGCTTTAAGAAATTAACAGAGTATCAGAGCAAGGTCTCATAAAATCAGAATTCAGAGTGAAATAAAATCAGAACGTAACTGTGTTTCTCAATTCTGGTCTGAGTTTCCCCCCACCCCTGCCACACAATCTGTAGTGCATTGTCCACTGTCCCTGAAAATGGCCATGTTTCAAAGTTGTTAACAGATATCTCCATTTGCTCTTTCTCAAGATTGCCTAAACCTTTTTGGCATCCTCCTTTCCCTCACTTTCTGTGGGAAAGATATACAAAATTTGTTACACATTGTATTGCAACACTACTCCATGTTTTGTGTAAAATGAGCTGAATAAACAACATCCTTTTGCGCCAATTAGCTGAGGACTGACTCTTGCAGACCTCTCACTTGTTTTCCAAAGTCTTGGTTTTATCTTCTGTTTAATGGAAGAAAACACTCTTACTATGCATAGTGGTTGTGCAGCAACCTGTCAAAAGCTGCTGAAAATGTCTGGCAGTGTTCACGGAGTCTGAAATTATATGTCTGCGTGTGCACTAGCACAATGGTTCCAGGATACTAGTGATACTGCTTTAAGTATTTACACTATTGCGACACATTTGAAACTGTGTGTAAATATTTTATGAACGCTCTGGCTTAGCAGGATTGTTGTGATGTTTACTTCATGAATTTACAGAGCATGTTTGTCAGGAAATTGGCTCTGTAGAGAGTGTATATTATAATCCTGATCTCCCTTTCTTAGAAACATTTCAGAATATTGCAGCTCCGTCGGTCTATAAGTGAACTTGTGATTCTAGCAGGCTGACTCACATGGTTCAGGATCAGGAAACAGAGCAGAGGACAGAAAACTTGGATTAAAATAAAAGGAGAAGCCTTCAACAAAAAAGGCTAAAGGGCAAGTTTGGGGATGTAGACTGGAATCCAGACTCCAGAGATAAGCCTGAGCTGTGACTTGGGATATATTTAATGTAATGTAGACATTTACAGTGTCAGTATCTACAGCTAACATAGTCGCCCTTGGCTACATTTCTTCCCACATAGTCAATGGAGAGTTGTAGGCAATTTTGGAGTATAATATATATGACCAATCCTAGATTTTTGCTTTGATTTGAAACTGTTTCTTAGACTTCCTGCAATTATAAAAAGATCCTGTATAGGTTATCTCAGATGTAAACAATGTGGACATTCACATGTCATTAGCTGAATCTCACCTATACACAGCTACATTTTTGTAAAACTACCTTTTCCTCCACCCTCTTACTGCTGTTAAAATTGAAGAATATTTTGTTTCAAAGATGCTTTTTGGATCCCTGAACCTACCATTACTCACAGCTCCCAAAAGGAAGATCCTCAGATACTAATTATGGTCAGGCCTGCTGAGTGATTAAGGCTTGTAATCAGGCACTTGGAATAAGATTAAGCAAATTGCAACTTTCTTGCTGAGGGAGGTGAATACATCAAAAGTAACACATCCTGATTCAGAGGAACAAACAAGACAGACACCAAAGCAACAACTTGCTCTTCAGTTATGACAAGTATTTAACTATTTCATTTCTCACTGAGCCCCTGCAGGTGCCCATAAAATTAAAAAAATTATTTTGGTGGGAAGGGACTACCAGGTATTATCTTGTCCAGCCACCACTCAAAGCAGTGGCAGCTTGGAGTGGGTTACTCAGATCCTTGTCCACTTTTGTTCTGAATATTCCCAGAGAAGGAGATTCCACATCCTCTCTGGGCAACTGTTGCGATATTTTATGATTTTTGTGGTGAAAAAGGAATTCCTTATATCTGATCAGAATTTTCTTTTTTGCAGCTGTGTTGCTGGCTTTCATCTCATCACTGTGCAGGTACAGGTAGTCTGTTTTTTTCTAACTCTTCCACTAGAAGATTCCTCCTTAACCCTCTGCTCTTGAGGTTGAACACACTAGGTACTCTCACCCTCTCCTCATATGACATATGCTTCAGTCCCCAAATCATATTGGTAGCCTGCAGTGAACTTGGTCTGGTATGTCACTATCTTTATTGTTGTGAAGAGTTGAAAACTAGACACAAGGCTAAAGGGCAAATCTCACAAGTGACATATAAAAGGGAAGAGTTGCTTCCTAGGACCTGCTGGCAACACACTCCATACAGCTACAAGAGGAATGAGGAACGTCTGTGCTTTTACACTTGCTAATTCAGCCAAGGACATGATTGGCTTTTGTTGCCTTGAGGGTACATTGATGGCTCGTGTTCAGCTTGGTATCCACCAGGACACCCAAGGTCTTTTTCTGCATAGCTGCCTTCCAGTCACTACAGCTCAAAGCTCATGCTGGTTCAGGGAGGTTCTCTACTGCAATTTCAGGACTTGGTATTTGTTTTTGTTGAACTTTTGTTGGACATCATAAGGTCCCTGTCAGCCCATATCTCCACCATATTGAGTCTCCCAGTGACCCTACACTCCAGGATACCAGACTCTCTGCCTGATCTGGTATTGATCATAAACTTGCTGAGAGTGCACTGTTGCAGGTCACTAATAAAGCCGTTGAATATTACTGACCCCAGTACTGATCCTTGAGGGATGCCATGAGTAATTAGCCACCAGCTGTGCGATTGTATGGCTGATCACAGCCCTTGTAGCCTAGCAGTCCAGCCACATTTCCACCTAACTAAGTCCCCTTACCCAAACCATATATTTCCAGTTTGGCTTGACAATGTTGAAAGACTTACTAAAATCGAGGTATTCGTACAGGAGCCTACTAAGATGCCACCTATGTTGGTCCATCCTCTGATCCTTCCTCAGGCTAAGCTCGTGGCTGGTGTCTCATGAGTTCTGAGGCAAATCTCCCTGCATTCAACCCACTTCTTTGCCAGAAATGCATATTTTCCTCCTTGCCCGTCCTTTCTAAAGAGTTCCTATCCACTCATTACAGCACTTCTGCTGCACAAGCTATCCCACCACATCTGTGAAGTCCAAATGAGCTCACAGATCTGCAGCTGTGCAAGAACTTCTCATTCTTCTGTTCCTTTCCCCTGCTGTATGCATTTGGCTACAGGTACTGCTAGGAGTCCCTATTGAAGCTGCTTTCACAGAAGAAGTGTGAGGGCCACCACCATCATGCTTTTCACCAGGTCTTTTCTCTCTTCAGCTCATGTATCGCTTCTCATCACACTTTGGTTACCGTCCCACACTGTGTTGTTTGACTACCTTGTTGCTGGATTAGCAAGCTTGTTAGTAGAGATGCTATTGCGCCACTGTGTCAGATGGATCCTCTCTCTCTCTCCAGCTGAATTTACCTTCGTTAAAGAGACATAAATTATGAAGATCCACACTAGATTTTTCTGAAGCAACAGGTGAAAAAATGCATGCTCAATGGGAAGGACTAGCAATGAGGTGACTTAGAAACTTATGAATAGGTGAACTTCTGTTAACAGATGGCTAGATATTATTTTCTTGAAATATTTCTTTGAGTTATTTAAAATATAGGAGATGTTTGCCTAAGATAAGATCAGCTAGTACAATGATGTAATGGTCTCAGAAAGCTTGAAGAGAAGCACTCTGTGTTATTCTGTTTTACATCTTCTGACACTTTTCATTGTTCCCTTTGCTCTCTCTCTTCCTCAAACAGATGTAGCAGACAAACTGTATCTAAAACTAATGGGATTTTAAAACTGTCTGGTATGCCTATTTCTGATTCAAATTGCGATCATTATAAGGACCTAGAGTGTTTTGTGGATAAGTGTTATGTGGAAACAGATCAACATACAAACTCTCTCCCTCTTTTTCCAAGGGCCCAGCTATCTGGTGACAAAGGTTACTTCTGTGGAAAGACTTTTATCCTCCAGTTTAGAGCATAGCTGACCAGAATGACATTTAGTTTTCATTCTGCTTGCTGCTTCTTCTGTGTCATATGAAACTACTAAATGTCATCACCAAATCAAGCAAAATGGGGAGATCTGTACCTGGATCTCCCTCCTTCTACATATGGATCCATTCTATTGAAAATGATCTGTATCTGTGACAGGTTTGGAAGTAAACAACATTCTACCAAAAATGTGCTCATCTCCACCTATGAGACAGGGAGGGAAGGCATCTCCACAGGAACTGCTGTTCCTTTTTTCTCTGTTGACTTTGGGGATGAATCATCAGCAAATACTGGGATTGGAATTTGGGCAGAATAACTGCAACATTTTATAAAGTCTGACAGATACTTGGTATTACAGAGACTGGATGATTGCTACACGACTTCAGGCAACCAAGGGTTTGTATATGTATCTCTCATGAGACAGTTGTTTTGCTGTTCACTTCTTAGAAACAGCGTGATAAAAGTGCCAGACCAGTAATGAAGAGACTATCATGTGAAGAAGTAGACCAGTCCCACTCAGCTTTGCTTTCTACTCCAAGGTGAGGTAATATCTTTTTGGTTTGCTGCCATTGAGCAGCTGCCAAGTAATTCTAACTGTGAGCACACCATACAGGAAATAAGTAGAAATGAAGATGAAGCAGCAATTAAATGACCTTCTCTGCTATAATCTATTGCCTAAAACCTTCTAGTATACCCAGTGTCTAAGGCAGAAAAGATCAGAACTGTACTGAGTCTCACGGTGAGAGGCAGATACACTGGGACACATGCTGCTGGCTTGCTCTTACATTAGCAAGAAAGAAAAATTGCATATTGAAAGAAAGTCTCAATAACCAAGTCCTGGTTAGAATTCACCAGCTGTTAAAAAAAGAGAAAACGAAAAAAAAAAGTGTCCTCTCACTTTACAGACATGTATCTCTAACGCTCTTTGCAAAAATCCCAACCTAAATTACATGGCTTAGTAGTGAATCAAATTTAACTGGAAGATTGTTTCTAGAAGTTTGCTTGTAATCCTTCAGAATAAATGAGATTACAGTAACTGTTGCATTTCTCTCCCTCATGGAAAATCAGACCAACTCTTGTCAGTCCAGCTTCATAGTATCTGAGTAAAATGTTTAAACGATCGGAGATAGGCTGTTTACAAGGGCAGGGAGTGATAGGACAAGGGGTAATGGGTTTAAACTAAAAAAGGGGAGATTTAGATTAGATATTAGGAAGAAAATCTTCACTGTGAGGGTGGTGAGGTGCTGGAACAGGTTGCCCAGAGAAGCTGTGGAGGACCCATCCCTGGAAGTGTTCAAGGTCAAGTTGCATGAGTCTTTGGGCAACCTGGTCTAGTGGAGCATGTCCCTGCCCATGGCAGGGGGGTTGGAACTAGATGATCTTTGAGGTTCCCTCCAACCCAAACTATTCTATGATTCTATGAGTAAAATGTTTAAACAATCCTAAACTCTGATAATGTTTTGAGATTATTTTTTCCTGTATCAATCAGGAACTTTTTGTCCAGCTGTTTTTTTCTTCTTTAATTTTGTCCAAATTTTTTTCTGCTCTTTTATTTTATTCCACAATAGATAGATCTAAGACGTGAAAGCCAGAGGAAATTAATAGGAGTTGAAGAGAAATTTGATTGCCGAGAACTGAGTGAATACAGCTTAAGGCTGATCTCCAAAAATCTTTCAGAATGCGTTGACTAATGGAAATATTACCTGTTAGTGTTTCTGTCCCTCTCATCATCTGTTATGAATCTGTGCAGACTGTGAAACATTTAAGGTGGGGATCATGCAGCTTAGACTTTCTGTCCAGCATAATAGACCTGCGTCCCGTTCCACTCAGAGGGGTTGAGGGAGAAGTAACCTTTTAATTCTCTGCGCGGTAATCAGGAGTAAAAACAATTACTCTAGAAGTTCAAATAGACCAGAGAAGGAAACTCAGCAGAACTACAAAAGGCAGCAGCTTGGCAAAAGTTATAACAATACTTAAAACTCAGCAGAATCATGAAAAACAACAGCTTAGGAAAACTTGTGACAATATTACCCCAATGTGAGCAAAGTGGAGTTAGAGTCAAAGAGAGTGGAAAAGAAAGAAAAAAAGGGAGAAAAGAGAAAAAATATTACCACCCTGGGTTCAGTGACATTCTCTGCTCATAGTTGTGATGCTCAGATGGGAAGCGCACACTGAAAAACTCATATGTCCCCTTTTTATAGCCCAATGTGCCTGCCCGATAGACGGGCGTTCATCACCACTGAGCAGGTGCAGTGCGTGCCCAGGAAGGTTCGGAGATGTTCTAGAAAAGAGTTGGTGATCTGTGGGGTTCATGGGGGGGGAGGGCACTGTCCTCCCCACCTTCAGGGCTCACCAACGGATGATCTTTCACAGGCACGCATGCGCAGAAGGCAGATAGTCTTGTCTGCATGTTTCAGGACTAGGGGACCCGGCTCACAAGACAGTATCCTGCCTCCTCAGGTTCTGTTCTTAGTCGACACTCCCTTGTCATCAGACCATACCTGCCCCTGCTGAGATGGGTGTTTGCCACATTCACTTGTTATCAGAGCCTTACAACCTGGAATTTGACTGTGTCTTTTGGATGCTACTACAGGACAGTTCTTTGAGTTAAGAAAATGACATGAGAGGACATGGAAAAAAATTTCTCCAACAAAATACACTTTACTGCAGTGTGGGGGGAGGCATTTGATGTCTGGTTTTTTCATACGACCTATTCTAGGCTTTTTGCTTCTATAAATTAAGAATGCAAAGGCTAGAAGAATGCTTTGGGGGGTTTGAGTGTTTGCTTTTCTGTAGAGGTTTTTTTCCCCCCCTGCTGTATTTCAAATGTCTGTCTAATTGAGCACAGCTGTGCAGTGGCACAAAACTAACCAGGAAATGAGCGTTTTGATAATTTCGCATTTCTAAAGCACCTCTTAAACATCTCGTGTGAAAATAGAAGCTGCAATACCTTTAGAGATCAACAACATTGAACCAGATTTATCATACTGAGCTGTCTCCTGCAGGCATTTAGAAAAATCTGCTTTCAAGACAAATCAGTAAAGGTTCCTTCAACTGTAACTGTCTTGTAACATAAACAAAATGTGTGTGGAATAGAGACAAACTTTTCCAGACTGCTCCAAGAATGAATTCTAGTCTTTTCACTAGTCTACTGCCAAGGAAGACTTCACATTTTTTATTTCATAACAATCATCTCTACATCAGTTTTCCATTTGGGACTGTGGCCAGTGGAAAAGTATATAAACTTACGAAATACTCTGAAGTAATTCATAATGTATGGCTTTTTGTGAACATCCTGTTTGTGATTTCAGGCTTCATCTTTACATGTTAAAGAGCTGATTCCTCACTGAGCCATATCCTCAGAGGACATAAAATAGTCCAAGTGCACTGGTATAAGTCTGTTGAGTCACTCCTTTCTAAAAAAAGTTTCATTTAGAAATGGCTTTTCTTTCTGATTCAGATTCAGAACTAGAAGGGAGGACATAAATTCCTGAAGATGAGTTTTAAGCAGGATCAGAAATCTTATACGAATAGCTTGTGTGGCACCAAACTTTGGCATTCTCGGCTAAACTCTAGCCCTGAGCTGAACCCCAGCTGTTTGGTACAGAAACCCTGTTCTCGTCTTTGAATTTGATCTTGATGTGAACAGTCTTCTCCAAATATCTTGATTCCCTCTATCCTAATTTCCTAGTTCAGTAGTTTTCCTCACATGCCACTTATCTTTGAAGGAGCACTGTCACAGAAAGTGGGCATTAGAATACAAAGGCAGCTCTTCGTGTTTTCATCAGGGGTCAAATGTCTCCTTTGGAGTTCTGTTCTTTCCTCAAGTTTAGTCTGATATCACTTGTAAGGAACTTTAGGTACATTCAGGTTTCCATAACCAAACCTTTTAGTCTTCTGCAGAGATCTAAGTCACAGTATGCCTTTCACTAACCTACTATACTTGCATGTATCTTATTTACTTTGAGTGAAGATATACCAATAAAAATTAGCTTTCTGAACTGATTTTGAAAGTGACATAAATCAGGCCAAGAGTCTCTTTAGCTGCCCACTGACACATGCATTGCTCTGGGTAGGCCACTAAACGAACTGCTATTAAAAATCTGTGTATTCCAAAACAAATACAGATCTGGAATTTGAATGTACTTTTTAGTGCACAACATCTAAGAAACAAAAATAACATCACTGGTGTGGAAAAGAATGCGCTTCCAGTACCGCCACTTTTATGTTACATTGCTGTATGCCAGTCTAGAATTGTTTTTTAAATAGTCTTTGTGCTTTGTTTGTTTTATTTCTGGTTCAGTGGTCTGAATATTTTTCCCTTTATTTTGAATAAGGAAAGTATGATGCTATTATAGGAAGACTTGATTTTTGAAGTCTCGTGGTTATGCAAACTTGGTTGGTATGGCTCAGTCTGTAACATTATTTTTAAAGTAGTATTAAGGGTCTGGCGATGACTATGAATATCATCTTCCTGGGCTGGCCACAGAGGATACTGATGCTTTTAAACAAAAAGAGAAAGGCTGGGTAAAACCAACCTATCAGTGCAAAGTGAACACTTATACTGGTTTTCCCCATGTAAGACACAGAGTTTTATCTCATGATGTCATATTCCAGCAACTGTTAGGAAGCTTGTGGCAGTGATTTAGAAATAAATTTTTCAGTTAGCCTTTTCCCTCCTTTTTTTTTTCCCTTAATTTTTCCTCAGTCTCATTTCTGAGACATAACCCAAACCAATTACTTCCCATAAATAAATAAAAAGGACTATGTAAGAATTCTAAAAATAAAAAAAAAATCTTTGCCAATGTTGATGCTTCTCAATGAAAACAAATTTTCTTGGTTTGAAGGAAACTCATTTTCCTATGAAACAAATTTCACTTACGTATAGTGAATCATCATAGAATCATTAAGATTG